>WELA01007307.1:517110-638633 GCA_009602735.1 Mesotaenium endlicherianum
TTAAAGTCCCAAGTGTCCCCAGAGGCATCATAACCCTTCTATCGAATGAGGTATTTCATGACATATTTAGACGATCGACGGACCGAGCGAGCGTCTAAAATCTCATCGACCTCATATTCCTCAGGGTCGCCGTCCCGGACAGCGGGGACCGGTCCCGGTTGGACAGGGAACCGACCTGTGAACAGTGTATCACCTTTGAAGTACAGTTCTAGGAAGGAGACATCAAAGACCGGGTGCCCCTTGTATTCAGCTGACATGTTCAGTTTGTAAGCATTCTGACCGACACGACGGACCACCGAATATGGACCGACCCAGACAGGGCCAAGCTTTTTCTTGACCACACCAGGGAGGTACAGGTGCTGAGAATGCAGTTTGACTAAATCCCCCTTGGAAAATGTCAGTTCCCGACGGTGTTGATTAGCGTATTTTTGTTGGTTTTCTTGGGCCGTGTGCAAGTTTCGTTGGACTTCTGACAGGGTGTCAGCAAACTCCTGAGTTAACTGGAGGGAGACCGGGTTGTCAATCCCTTCAGGGTGAGTTAAAGATTCCCCTAGCACATCTAGAGGAGACTTAGGGACTCTACCCAGGCTGAGTTCAAAAGGAGTTTTGCCCGTTGACGCGTGCACCGCACTGTTGACCGCAAACTGAATTTGAGGCAACAGGTCATCCCAATTATCTTGTTTTTGGTTAATATATGCTCTCAGCACCTCCTGCAGAACTCGGTTAGTTCTTTCAGTCTGCCCATCAGTCTGAGGGTGGTTTGCTGTGCTGAGCAGCTGTTTGACTCCCATTAACCCCATTAAAGCTCTCCAGAACTTAGAGGTGAATTTTGAGTCTCTGTCTGAGATGATATTAGAAGGGAGCCCATGTTGGCATACTACATGGTTGTAAAACTGTCTCGCTGTTTCGAGTGCAGTCACTTTGACAGTTGTGGGGATAAAAATGACCATTTTTGTCAGTTTATCCACGACTACCAGTATTGAATCATGCCCGTTGGCAGTTCTTGGTAGTGAGACCACCCAGTCCATGGATATAGTTTCCCAGCGTCCCGCTGGGATGGGTAGCGGTTGCAAGAGACCTCCGGGTGGTGTGTGCCGAGACTTATTTCTCTGACACTGGTCACAGGACTTGACATATTTCAAGACCTCCCGGGGTAACCCCTCCCAATGATAATGTTTTGCCAGTTTGCCAACAGTTTTGGCCTGCCCCAAATGTCCACCCAGGAGACTGTCATGAGCTTGACTCAGTAAGAGAGACCTTATTTCCAAGTTATTAGGAATGACCAGCTTCAGCCTGCCTGAAGTGGTTTCAGTCACCCAGACCCCTCCCTTGAGCTTATACCCGAGTGCAGTAGCACGACACACACCAGTAGTGGGGCTGGGCTCAAATGTTGGGTCAGAAAGGTAGGCTTTCCTAAGTTGTTCAAGGAAGGACTTTTTCACCTTTAGTGAAGTGAGTGCACACAGGACTTTATCTACAGCATGCTGACTAAAGTTCCTTTCTTGCAAGTCAGGTCTTCTAGAGAGTGCATCAGCAGGATTCAACTTCCCTGGTTTGTAGTCGATCTGGACTTGGAACTGCTCCAGCATCTGGCTCCAGCGGTTCTCCCTCCTCGACAGCTTGGACTTCTTCTGAAAGTGGGTCAGAGCTAGATGATCTGTAATCACCTTAAAAGCTTTACCATGTAAGTATGCTCTCCACTGTTTGAGTACATGAATGATAGCTAGCAGCTCTTTATCATGCACTGAGTAATTAATCTCCGCTGGATTAAATTTCATAGACTCATACAACACAGGATGCCACTCCTGCCGTACCTTACCATCCTTTGTGGTTTTGTCAGCAGGCTGCAACAAAATAGCACCCATGGCAAAATCAGAGGCATCAGTAACCACCTGCACCGGTTTGCTGGGGTCATACACGGCTAGCACTGGGGCAGAACAAAGGGCATCTTTAAGGGTCTGGAAGGCAGCCTGCTGCTCTTCCCCCCACACATACCCGATGTCTTTCTTAGTAAGGTCAGTCAGTTTACTGGCCTTTGTGGAATAATTCTCAATAAATCTCCTATAGTAGTTAGCCAACCCGAGGAAGGATCTAACTTCAGAGACAGACTGTGGTACTGGCCAGTCCCTTATGGTCTGGACTTTCTTAGGATCCACACTGATGCCCTCTTTACTGACAACGTGGCCTAAGAATTCAATACTTTCCTTAAAGAAATCACACTTGCTCATTTTAGCATACAAGTGATTTTTCCGCAGAGTGTCCAGCACTTTCTTTAAGTGTTCAGTGTGCTGAGCTTCATCTTTAGAGAAAATTAAAATATCATCCAGGAAAACTTGCACAAACTTATCCAAATAAGGTCTGAAAATGTCATTCATAGCACCCATAAAGGTAGCAGGAGCATTAGTCAGTCCAAATGGCATCACGTTGAACTCATAGTGTCCATAACGTGTGCGGAAAGCAGTCTTGTGTTCATCCCCCTCAGCAATTCTGATTTGATGATAACCACTCTTGAGATCTATCTTACTGAACACCTTAGCGCCAGACAGGGTATCAAGCAAGTCCTCGATTCTGGGTAAAGCATACTTGTTCTTTACTGTAATTCTGTTCAGGGCTCTGTAATCCACACACATCCGCATACTGCCATCCTTTTTCTTAACAAATAGGATAGGTGCGCCGTACGGTGATTTACTGGGAGAAATGTAACCATTTTCCTCCAGCTCTGCAATCTGTGTTTTCAACTCCTCGCTCTCCAAATAAGACAAGCCATAAGTGCGTTGCCAGGGTGGCTGGCTACCAGGTAATAGATCAATCCTATGATCTACTTCCCTTTTAGGGGGTAGTCCTGGAGGCATGTTAAACACATCAGTGTACTGAGCAACAATTTTTGCAGCAGTAGGGTGCTCCGGAGGGCTTACCTTTTTCTCAACCACTTCTTCAGGTTGAGGAGGTACCTCTCTTAGCAGCAGACAGAACATTCTGTCTTCCTTCTGGTTCCAGCTTTTGACGAACTCCATTGCATTCAGCAACTTGCATCCTTCTGGAAGCCTCTTCTTTTCCTTCATTTGCCATCCACACAGGACAAGAGGAAGAGCACTGGTGGGTGCCAAGTCAGTCTGCCCATCACTGGCTCCTCTCACTTTAACTGTACCTCTGCTCCAACACACTTCAGCTTGATGTCTATTAAGCCAGGACCTGCCTAGCACGAGATCATAAAAGCCAGTGTTGAGTACCTCAAATGTAAGCGTTTCAGTTAGAACTGCAATGCCAGAACCTAACTGGACCTCAATAGGCTTGGTTATAACTCCTCCCGGGATACTTGAGGCATCTCCAAGGAATATTTTTCTATTCCCTTGGGTGACAGTAGGCAGCCTTAGCCGCTTAACTAAGTCCTTGTGAATAAAAGTATGTGACGCCCCTCCGTCAACAAATGCCCTCACCTTCCTACCTGCAATCATGCAATGCAGTAGGATAGGGGGGACTGTCTTTTCCTGACTTTCGCATTGTTCTCCTGACGTAGCAAAGAAATGTTGGACATCAGGTGGAACAAGAGCATCCAGAGTGTGCACTCTCTGGACGTCTATATTACTGATGGTCTCCTTTATCTGTTTGTCAGGCATGCATAGTGAATCCAGTTCAGCAGGACCCATAATACCTGCTACGAGGGCAGCTAGTGACGACTCACTATCTCTAGCATCCTCACAGTCAGTAGACTGGATTACTGACTGTTGCTGTCTTTTAAAGGCTGGTCTTTTCTCTCGACCTTAGGCAGGTGCTTGACCGGACACTGTTCTCTGTAGTGGCCTTTCTGCTGACAATGGTAGCAAGTAGATTTTGCTGAGGCTGGTCTCGGCTTAGTCCTACCACCACCCCTTCCATAGCCACCTCGAGAGGGACCACCTCTACCTCTAGACTGAATAGCATTGTACTCATACTCATATTCATCACCCTGATTATCCTCAGCCTGGTCTCCTTCAACTGCATTGTAGGAACCGTGGGGCTTTTTGACAATCTTAGACACCAAAGCGTTACTCTGGCGCTTGTGATTGAACTGCTGCTGATCCCAGGCGTCAGCATCCTGGATCAAGTCAGCCAGTTTCTCATACTTTTTCTCAGCAAAATGACCAGAGACCTCGGATTTCAAGCCATACCTGAAGTATGCTATCCTATACCGTTCTGGCAAATCAGGCTGCTTCATCATGTTCTCTTGGAACTTTTGAGCAAACTCAGCAACTGAAGTGGTCTGCTTCAGTGTCAGGGAGATCATCGCATAGATAGCTTTCTCCTGCTGGTTGATGACATCAAACTTCTCATGCAACTTCTCGACAAACTCTACCCACGTAGGGTCACCGAGTTGCCGAGCCTTACGCTCTTCCTTCCAGTAAAGCCACCAGTCTGCGGCACTGCCTTTCAGTAGCGCACCGGTGTGCCTGACCTTCTCGTAATCTTGCAGTTCTGGGTAGTTCTCCAGCCACTGCTCAACATCCGCGAGAAACTTGATCAGGTAATATTTTCTGTTTCCCTCAGGATCATAGTCCTGGGGAGGTTTCGGCTTGGGCTTACTAGGCCCTCGGCCACCACCACTAGTGGTGTGAGACCCCAGTTGGTCTCTGTCCCGGAGTAGGGACATTATGATTCTTTTGTCCTCCTGCTGGGACTGATACATGGTCGCCATTTGCGACTGCATCTGAACGAACAATGCTCCCAAGTCTACATTTTGGGGTGGTAGATTAGCAAATGCAGCAGCAGCATTGGCATCTACTCGCTGAGTAGTGTCCTCAACAATCCCTCTTGCTCCTGCAGCAGCAATTCCTGCCGCATTCAGCCGGTCACGTATTTGACCTAGGGGTACATTGAGTTGTACGGCAGGAGGTGGGTTCAGAACATTGGCCCTTGATGCCATAAGTTCTTCAACAGTGCGCTCGTCAGCTGGCTGTCCTTCCCTCCTTTGTATATCTTCAGCGGCCTTTGCTACTTGTTCAGCTTCTAGTCTGGCTATCTCCTCCTCAGCTTGCTGAGCTGCGACTGAGGCAATAGCAGCTGCCTCATCTGCAGCCTCCCTAGCTGCAGTATCCGCTACTGCTTCCGAATAGGTACGGTTTCCCGCTACATGGCTTTCCGCCTGGTTTTCGACATTCTCGTTATCCTGGTTCTCCATGTCTCGGGAGTTGCTAGTTTGAGACCTTGTCCTTACCATACAAAGAAGACTGTGATAACTGCTCCGATACCACTGAAATGAATCGACTTACCAAATAGGCGATTAACAATTAATAAAGATCTTTATATCAGCAAGTAATCTTTATGGTATTTCCGTTAACTAGTTAAACGGCAAAGGACAATACACTAGCAGGGAATAATACTCGTAAGTCAAATGCGAGTAAACTAGCATCAATAATGCAAATCAGTAAACTCATACATAAGCAAGGTTAGAAGACAGTGCGTATCAATGGCTTCTCGCCTTGGATTCAGATCTCTCTCAGTAAGCTGTACAAGAGAGTTGGCCTCGTTTCCGAATGCCGAACTCGAGAGCAATGCCTAGCATATGTACATGGAATGAGTTTACTGTTCAACGGTCAGTGCGATGGCACCGCCTACCCGGGAGTTAACCACGTTGATAGGACCTTGGTTAACCAAATCCACCGCCATCTCCCATCATCCCGAATAGCCATCCATCATGGGGATGTCATCTGGCCATTCATCTAGCAGGTGGTACTTAGATGCATATCAAGGCAGTTCGCTGCTACCGAGCACGGAAGTCAGCTGGCTGTCAAAGAATGTGTCAGCAAGCTGACTTTAGTTGACTTCAGCCTGCTGCTTTTGGCCGAGTCATTAAACTGATAATTATGTAAAGTCCAGCAGACTGATTATTAACTAAAGTTCAGCAAACTGACTACTAACTAAAGTTTAGCAGGCTGAACTAAATTAACTATTACATTTAAATGAATATTATATCTACTAATATACTGATTCATTACACTAGGGGGGCTGAATTCATGAGATGCCAAGATCTGTTGGATCGGATCGATAATCGGACCATTGAATTACAAGCACCTCTGGAAAGAGAGGATACACCTATGGAGGACCAGGCGCCTGAGTAGGCAACGCCGCTGCCAAGAGTAGAAGACGATACGCAGGACATTCCATCATCTGCAAGAAACGCCACTCACAGCCAGATGTTTGGGAGCCCACCTTCCGGAGCAACGACATCAAAGCGTGAGGAGACTCCAGAAGATGCCAGATCAGGGTATGATACCCACCTCAGCCCAAGAGCAGCTGGCATGGAGACTACTGGCAGGAAAGCTCAAGTAGCTGGGAAGCTAACCAAAAGTGTCTATCATCTTCACCAGAGCAAGCGCTGTTACAAGACATGCAGAAGAGTCTCAGAAGAAGACCCCTGAGCCAACGCCTGAAAAAATTGGATATTATCTAAACCAAGTATTAGGGCAAGAACGCCAGTGCAATATTGGTGAATGGGCTGAAGAGAACAGCCAAAATTTAAGAGATTCTGGAGGGTCTGCAAAGACCATATGCCTCAAAGTGATATTCGAAGAACGCCAGGAGGAGTTGGACAAGAAATTGTCTACAACACCTGCCTTGATGAGCCCAGAGCCGTAGGCTAAGGGGCAACAGCAGGGTTTAGCTAGTCAAACAGCTGAATCCATTACAAGCACGCTGCAATCAGCCATTGTCAACTTGGCAAAGCTCAACATTGATAATGATGAAGAGCCACCACCACTTGGAAAGGAGAAGTCAGTTGAAGATGAGGCAGAAATTCCGGACCGTCCAGGGTTTGACCTGCCGTCAGTCACCAATGAAAAGGAGATACAGGAAGAAATTCAACGTTTTCCTAACCCAGAGCCGGATCTATTGGAGCTACAAGAGCTCAGGACGGATGACTGGGTGGCTGACTACTTGATAATGGAGGGGCCCAGCCCAGCAGATCTATACAACGATCTGAGGTCGCGTACATCCAGCACCCCAACCGCCAGTTTTCCAGCACCAGATGCTACCCCCCATCAGCTACAACAGCCGCAAGAAGTGGCTGCGTGTACTGCTAAGGTGGAACCAACACAAGGTAATCCTCGCGGTCGCCCAAACAGACCAAGAAAGGTGGCCCGGGAAGGGAATGCACCTTTCAGGAGGATGCTGATGCGTTATCTCAAGTATAGGGGAACAGCTCAGAGAGAAGCGGTTCCGAAAGGTATCATGGCTCCGCCTCCGCAACCTATCCTGGAGATTTTGCAGAGAGAAGGAGAGGAAAGCTTGATTCGCAAAGCCATGGCACTGGGAATTCACATTCCCATGGTGCGTTCTTCATCCACTGGAACGTGGGAGAAGGACAGTTCAGCTCCTAGGACAGCTGCAATTTTTGAAAGGGAATTGGTAGAGCTAAGAAGCACCATAAGCCGCTTGACAGCAGAGAATGCTACATACGCACAACTAGCTGCGGCTCAAAGACCCCAGACTTTGACACAAGCATGGACAGTTACGCCACCAGCCAAGGAGGAGTTTGGCACAACCGTTGCGCGCATTGCTACCATTGAGCGCGAGTGGGGTTGGACAATTGACCCCAGAGCAGATCCAGCAGGGTGGCTTTTGCCAAATCCGCCCCCGCCAAGCAAAAAGGAAGGAACAGGGACCAGCTGGACTGCAGCAGATGAAGAAAGGTTCTTGAGGCAGCCCATCCGGAGGCGTCTGACATACCCCACTCAACACAAGAGGCGACGATCTATCGAAAAAGGTAAAAAGCCTAGGAAGCAGGCTGCCGAGCCTAAATCAGCGGAGGAAGAAGCTACAAAGCCTGCCACTCCACCTCCTAACAATCAGGCAGAAAAGCCTGAAGGTCACGATGAGGGCAAAAAGCCCCCACCTGAACCCAAAGAGTAGCAACTACCGGATGGTTGTGTTAGGGAAAAGCAGCCGGAAACTGAGGTTTTCACCATTGGAAAAATGGTCTCAGCCCAACAGAGAGCACAAGTAGAAAGGTTGCTGAAAAAGCACCGCAAGGCGTTTGCTTTTACCAAAGAGGAGATTGGTAGAACCACTGCCAGTGTGTGTGAGATCACACTAACTACTAATAACCCAGTCAGACTTGGGCCACATAAGCTCAATCAGACCGAATGGGACTGTGTGGAGAAAACTTGCCAGGAGCTGCACAAGCTCGGCATGATTGAGAAATCAACCTCAGTACATGGAGCTCCCAAAGTAGTAGTTGCCAAGAAGGACGAGACTGGCAATTATTCAGCCATTCGTATGTGTAGAGACTACCGACGACTGAATCTTCACACGAAGTTAGGCAGCTATGTGATGCCTACACTAGAGCGGATCTTTGCGATTGCTGTTACCGAGATGGGGTTCAGCATCATTGATCTACGCCAAGGCTTTAACCAGATCCCTGTGAAAACATAAGATCGAGGTAAGCCCGCTTTCTGGGCTCAAAGGAAATTTTGGCAATGGACGGTAATGTTATTTAGGTTGAAAAATGCCCCAGCCATCTTTCAGAGGACTATGGACAAAGTGTTGGAGGGGCTGGATTTTGCAAAACCATACATTGATGACGTAATGGTGTTCAGCAAGTCCATAGAGGAGCACCTTGAGTACTTGGAACAAATGTTCCAGCGCCTGGAGAAATTCCAGATGACGTTGCATCCTGGAGAGTGCAAATTCTTTGAAGCACATGTACCTTACTTAGGACATGAGATTGGGAACAATGCTATGTCCCCTCAGGCTGTAAAGAATGAAGCCATGTGCAAGATACCTGCACCGGCGAGTGTGTCTAAGCTGAAAGCCCTGTTAGGGCTAAGCGGATACTATCGTAAATTTGTGAAGGACTAAAGCAAAATTGCTAAACCCTTGACAGAACTCTTGAAAAAGGACGTACCTTTTGTGTGGACGGAAGCCCAGGAGAAGGCCATGAACAAACTCAAGGAGGGCGTGGTAACGGCCCCAGTTTTGCGAACGCCCGATTACTCCAAGCCGTTCAGTCTACACACTGACTGAAGTCGTGTGGGAATTGACGCAGTACTCACTCAGGCCGCAAGTCATAGAGAGGAGTACGTCATTGCCTGTGCCTCGCGCTCTAACAACCAAGCGGAGAGCAACTACGAGAGCTGCTGGCAGTGGTTTGGGCTGTCGCACATTTTAGAGAGAATCTATGGAAAAGACCCTTCACGCTGATCACAGATCACTCGCCGCTGCCCTGGCTGATGAAGAATGGAGACCTCACTGGTAAATTGGCTCGCTGGGCTCTAAAGCTTCAGGAGTACCAGGTGACAGTGATACATCGAGCAGGTATACTCAACAACGATGCCGATGGACTCAGCAGGAACCCAGACCCATCCGCAGACGACAGAACGGGAGCTCAAGAAGACGAAGATCCGAGCAGCCCAGCAGAATTGGCAGCCTGCCTGGTTGAAATGGCTAGAATGGTAGTGTCAGGAGAAGCTGAGCTTCTACCCCTGTTCAGTCCAGATGTAATTAATCAGTATATTAGTTGATATAATATTCATTTAAATATAATAGATAATTAAAATCAGCCTGCTGAACTCTAGTTAATAATCAGTCTGCTGGACTTTATAATTAATATTAGTTTAATGACTCGGCCGAAAGCAGCAGGCTGAAGTCAACTTAAGTCAGCTTGCTGACACATTCTTTGACAGCCAGCTGACTTCCGTACTCGGTAGCAGCGAACTGCCTCGATATGCATCTAAGTGTGGTATGCTAGATGAATGGCCAGATGACATCCCTATGATGGATGGCGATTCGGGATGAGGGGAGATGGCGGTGGATTTGGTTAACCGAGGTCCTACCAACGTGGTTAACTCCCGGGTAGGCGGTGCCATCGCACTGACCGTTGAACAGTAAACTCATTCCATGTACATATGCTAGGCATTACTCTCGAGTTCGACATTCGGAAACGAGGCCAACTCTCTTGTACAGCTTACTGAGAGAGATCTGAATCCAAGGCGAGAAGCCATTGATACGCACTGTCTTCTAACCTTGCTTATGTATGAGTTTACAGATTACATTATTGATGCTAGTTTACTCTCATTTGACTGACGAGTATTATTCACTGCTAGTGTGTTGTCCTTTGCCTCTAAACCAGTTAACAAAAATTACCATAAAGATTACTTGCTGATAGAAAGATCTTTATTAATTGTTAATTGTCTATTTGGTAAGTCGATTCATTTCACCAGAGATCCGGAAAGATCAAGCCACTATGCATTGGCTGAAGATGGGAATCCACATGGAGGGATTATCGGTGAAAGAGAAGGACCAAGTGAGCCATCGAGCTAAAAGGTTTTGCTGAAAACGCAGTAACCTCTTCAAGATTGAAGAAACTGGTCAGGAGAAGTTGGTGCCAGAACCCACCAAAAGGCGAGCTCTGGTGGAGGAAATGCACAAGAATATTGGACGCTATGGTGTCAAAAAGACATATAGTCTTCTGGAGCTGTCTTACTGGTGGAGGGGCATGAAGCAGCAGTGTGAGAATGTGATCAAGGCCTGCAAAAGCTGCGATCGCGTCAAGGCTGGTTTTATACAGCAACACCCACACCTGCAACCTCTGCCAATCATGGGCCTAGGCTACCGATGGAGCTGCGATCTCACAGGTGAGCTACCGCTGTCCAAGCGAGGTAACAAGTACATTATGGTCATGATTGAGCATTTCTCTAAGTGGATAGAGGTTGTACCTCTAACTGCTAAGGAAAGCTTGGGGACTGCGAAAGCGCTCCTCAACGTTGTGGTTGTACGTCATGGAGCTCCAGCAGAAGTGCTGACAGACCAAGGATCTGAGTTTCAAGGATCTTTTCAGAAACTCTTGGAGAGATGCTTCATTGACCATCTGTAATGAATCAGTATATTAGTAGATATAATATTCATTTAAATATAATAGCTAATTTAGTTCAGCCTGCTGAACACTAGTTATTAATAAGTCTGCTGGACTTAATATTTAATGCCAGTTTAATGACTCAGCCGGAAGCAGCAGGCTGAAGTCCATTTAAGTCAGCTTGCTGACACATTCTTTGACAGCCAGCTGACTTCCGTACTCGGTAGCAGCGAACTGCCTCGATATGCATCTAAGTGTGATATGCTAGATGAATGGCCAGATGACATCCCTATGATGGATGGCTATTCGGGATGATGGGAGATGGCGGTGGATTTGGTTAACCGAGGTCCTACCAACGTGGTTAACTCCCGGGTAGGCGGTGCCATCGCACTGGCCGTTGAACAGTAAACTCATTCCATGTACATATGCTAGGCATTGCTCTCGAGTTCGGCATTCGGAAACGAGGCCAACTCTCTTGTACAGCTTACTGAGAGAGATCTGAATCCAAGGCGAGAAGCAATTGATACGCACTGTCTTCTAATCTTGCTAATGTATGAGTTTACTGATTTTCATTATTGATGCTAGTTTACTCGCATTTGACTTACGAGTATTATTCACTGCTAGTGTGTTGTCCTTTGCCGTTTAACCAGTTAACGGAAAATACCATAAAGGTTACTCGTTGATATAAAGATCTTTATTAATTGTTAATCGTCTATTTGGTAAGTCGATTCATTTCACCATCGCACTACGTCAAGAGATCACCCACAAGCAGATGGTCTAGCAGAATGAATGGTGCAAATCATTAAGTCTGCTTTGCGCAAATTTTGCCTTGTGCATGACAAGCATAATTGGGATCTGGTCTTGCCATGGCTGGTTATGGGTTACAGATTTAGCAAGCAAGCTGCTTTGGCAAACTACTCGCCTTATCAGATTCTGTTTGGCAGAACTACAGTTGTGCCCAGCAGCATCAAGCAGGAGATTGAGCAGGTGAAAGGCCAGGACAACCATGGTGAATTGTTAGAGGTCATGACACGCCGCAAGGTGTTATTTGAGCACATGATGCCGGGTGCCCTGGACAATCTGAAGATTGCACAGAAAAGAGACACACAGCGTTACGCCAGGACGCAAGACGGGAGCTCCCGCCTGCAAATGACGCAGATCCAGGAAGGAGACTTCGTCTACCGGAAGCGCTAGACCAAGACCACCATCGACACTGGTTCAAGTGCAGTAATCTTACGCGTGAAACATGCGTTCGACAATGGTGTGTTGGAACTGGAAGGTTCTGATGGTAAGACCATGAGAGATCACGTGCAGAATTGCTCGCTGTGCCACTTGCCTAACATCGATCCTATGGTTAAGACTGTGCCCAAGGAATCGGGGCCAGCCACACCTTATGCCAGTTGCAAAGTGCGAGATGATCAAGAAGCAATGGTAACTTGTGATAAGTGTAGTACCGGTTGGCACACCTTATGCATTGGTGAAGAGGAGATTACGGCAGGACGATGGGAGTGCCCTGACTGCCTTTCTAAAAACCCCAGCCACAAGGCCAGGAGATAGAGGCTTTCAGCAAAAAGGCAGGGACGCCTCAGCTGAAAGAGAGGGGTGTAAGGGAAGCTGAGGATGAGATAACTTTTTGAAAATTTCTACTAAGTGTTGGTAGGGTGGAATGAGGAACTGGTTGAGCATGGGAAGCACTGAGTGTGGGATGCTTCACCGCATGATGCAAGTGCAGGAAGACCACGAATGAGTCGACCCCCAGCCAATCCGCCACCAACTCACGTGCAGGGGACCATCAACTCGATCGATTTCCCACGTGCAGCAACGAACTGACCAAACGACCAAGAAATTCCCGCACGTGAAAGGGATCGCCGACACACCGACCGGGTTGAAGGCACACGTGCTGAGAAGCTACGCACGTGCCAAGGGTCCGACGCTGCTAGGCACGACAGCTGTTGCGACTGCTATCCACTTCACGGTGCCGCACGCACAGCGCAAGCCACGGCCGCCCAGGTACTGGAAGTCAGTGTTGACTCACCGACCAAAGGACCGAGTTATCTCAGTCAGCGGTCATGTCAAAGTCGTTATCACTGTCAAAGTGGTCCCGACAAGTAAAACCCACACCCAGGGATGGATGGGGATTTGGACGGAGTAGTCAGCCGAAAGGCTAGGGGTATGGAACCAGCAAGTGCCTGGAAAGGTACTGATCAATTGGCTATCTAAGCCAAGTACAGTAGGGATGTTGCAGAGGCGTTGTGTGCCACCTCGGCCAAGACCCTCAGGTGACTAGTCACGGCTTGAGCGTTCATCCTAAACGCTGCCAGCCAGCGACATAGGTGTGATTGTCAGCTGAAAGGCTAAGCAGTCACGCGCGACAATCCCAAGGCATGCATGCATGCTGAATGACAACTCCTAAGCTGTGTGAGAGCTGCTAGGTAAGGACGGCATGCAAACTAAGCACTGGCATTCTCGAGAGAGGATAATGTGTGGTGCCTCTGAAAGGCACACGTCCTGCCTGAAGCTACCTCATTCTTGCTCGCATCCTTGTCAAAGGAAGCTGAAGGAGCAGAAGGAGCACGAAGAAGAAGGAGTTCCCAAGGCCAAAGAAGAGCCGAGACGCCACGCTTCTCGACGCTGGAAGATTTCTTCCTAAGTGTATCATAGAAAGGTCAGACCTCAGGAGTTCCCAAGAGAGGATCTCGCTAGTAGAAAGTAGAGACCTGCAGAATAGAATCTGTTAGGAGATTAGCACAGATTGGGGTCAAACGCCACAAGCGTGCGAGGGTCACTTAAAATGGTTAGTGCTGTATTAGTTTCCAAGTTCTCAGAAGTCTCAATTGTCGAATTGCTCATAACAAGAGTAGTCTTAACAAGTAAAGCTCTTAGTGAAGAACTGAGTGAGCCCAGCCGAGCAGTGAAGAGCTGTCAAGGCGCCGTGTTGAGTGAAGAGCTCAGACCAGGCCAGCATAGATGTGCAGTTTCATAATTTTGTAAGCTGTGACTTGTGGAAGTTAAGCAAAAGCCTTGAAGGGCGATTTTCTCTGAATCTGGCATTGCCTGTTAAGCTGCTTAGACGTGATTTCTGCAAACCACAAAACTTGTTCATCTGTAAACCCTCAACTTGGGTGAAAGCTTGTATGGAAGTTAGACGCTTCTGTCCTTGTAAGGGAAGCTGAGGATGAGATAACTTTTTGAAAATTTCTACGGAGTGTTGGTAGGGTGGAATGAGGAACTGGTTGAGCATGGGAAGCACTGAGTGTGGGATGCTTCACCGCATGATGCAAGTGCAGGAAGACCACGAATGGGTCAACTCCCAGCCAGTCCGCCACCGACACACGTGCAGGGGACCATCAACTCGGTCGATTTCCCACGTGCAGCAACTTACCGACGAAACGACCAGGAAATTCCCGCACGTGAAAGGGACCGCCGACACGTCGACCGGGTTGAAGGCACATGTGCTGAGAAGCTACGCACGTGCCAGGGGTCCGACGCTTTTAAGCACGACATGCTTGAGAGACTTTGAACATAGAAAAGTTTGACAAATTGTGTTCAATTTCCTGATTTCGAAAGAAAGAAGGTGATTTAAAAAGAATAGAAGGAGTAGTAGTATGCTACAATTTTGCGCGTCCTTCGTTCTTCTCTAGTCTTTTCCTACATGATGCTACGAAAATGTTTTCTTGACTAAGTCAAGACACCTACATTCAATCTTCTAAAAACAATGCTTAATTAGCAACTGAACTCTTGCTGTCTTGAGGTTGGCCGCCGGATCATTGTCGCTGGTTACTGCCAATAGACATCGAACGCACCAAGCAAACATAAACAAAATTAATGTGCATGGTTGTGACTTGCGCTCGCACGAGCTATTGGTGCCTGCCTCGTGCACCTCCCCGTGAAGGGGAGGGTTAGAGGGTGGGTGGGTGTAAGTGTAGCAGCTACTTCCTGTTGCAATGAAGGCTTCTTTGCGATGAGAAGGCTTTACGAGGGTTTGTTTGTCAATGAAAGTGCGATACATGTGAATTTGTATTGAATCAGTATATTGCTAGATATAATATTCATTTGTATGTAATAGTTAATGAAGTTCAGCTTGTTGAACTTTAGATTATATTCAGTATGCTGGACTTTATATAGTTATCACTTTAATGACTCAGTCGAAAGCAGCAGGCTGAAGTCAACTTAGGTCAGCTTGCTGACACATTCTTCGACAGCCAGCTGACTTCCGTACTCGATAGCAGCAAACTGCCTACATATGCATCTAAGTGTGGTGTGCTAGATGAATGGCCAGATGACATCCTTGGGATGAATAGCAATTCGGGATGATGGGAGATGGTGGTGGATTTGGTTAACCGAGGTCCTACCAACGTGGTTAATTCTCGGGTAGGCAATGCCATGGCAATGGTTGTTGAACAGCATGCTCATTCCATGTACATAGGCTAGACATTGATCTTGAATTTGGCATTCAAAAACGAGGCCAACTCTCTTGTACTGCTTACTGTGAGATATCTGATTTCAAGGCGAGAAACATTTGTTACGCACTGCCTTCTAGCCTTGCTAATGTATGAGTTTACTGATTGCATTATTGATGCTAGTTTACTTGCATTTGACTTGCGAGTTTTGTCCACTGCTAGTGTGTTGTCTTTTGCTGTTTAATGTTAACATAAAATACCATAAAGATTACTCGCTGATATAAGTATCTTTGTTAAATGTTAATTGCCTATTGGTAAGTCGATTCATTTCAGTGGTATCGGAGCAGTTATCACAGTCTTCTTTGAATGGTAAGGACAAGGTCTCAAGCTAGCAACTCCTGAGACATGGAGAACCAAGATAACGTGAATGTCAAAAACCAGGCTGAAAGCCATGTAGCGGAAACTCGTACCTATCCTGAAGCAGTGGCAGATACTGCAGTTAGAGAGGCTGCAGATGAGGCAGCTGCAATTGCCGCAGTCGCAGCACAACAGGCTGAGGAGGAGAGAGTCAGATTAGAAGCCAAACGATTAGCAAAAGCTGCAAAAGATGCAAAAAGGAGGCAAGGACAGCCAGCGGACGAGCGCACTGTCAAAGAACTTATGGCGGAAAGGGCCAATGTTTTGAACCCACCTTCTGCTGTACAACTAAATGTGCCTCTAGGTCAAATTCGTGACTGGTTGAATGCGACAAAAATTGCTGTTGCAGGAGCGAGAGGGAATGTTGAGGACACTACTCAGCGAGTGCATGCTACTGCTGCTGCTGCATTTGTTGGGCTTCCACCTCATAATTTAGATCTGGGAGCAGTAATTGTGCAAATGCAATTGTAAATGGCGAGCATGTGACAGTCCCAATAGGAAGACAAAATGATCATGATGGCTTTGCTGCGTGACAGAGACCAACTGGGTTCTCATACCACCGGAGGTGGTGGCAGAGGGCCTAGTAAGCGTAAGCCAAACCCTCCCCAGGACTATGATCCTAAGGGAAACAAAAAGTATAACCAGATCAAGTTAATTGCTGATGCTGAGTAGTGGCTGGAGAACTACCAAGAATTGCAGGATTACGAGAAGGTCAGGCACACTGGGGCTTTACTGAAAGGCAGTGCAACAGACTGGTGGCTGTATTGGAAAGGAGAGCGTAAGGCTCAGCAGCTCGGTGACCCTACTTGGGTAGAGTTTGTCGAGGAACTGCATGAAAAGTTTGATGTCATCAATCAGCAGGAGAAAGCCATCTATGCAATGATCTCCTTGACGCTAAAGCAGACCACTTCAGTTGCTGAGTTTGCTCAAAAGTTCCAGGAGAACATGATGAAGCAGTCAGATTTGCGAGAGCGGTATAGGATAGCATACGTCAGGTATGGCTTGAAATCCAAAGTTTCAGGTCATTTTGCTGAAAAGAAGTATGAGAAACTGGTTGACTTGATCCAAGACGCTGATGCCCGGGATCAGCAGCAGTTCAATCAAAAGCGCCAGAGTAATGCTTTGGTGTCTAAGATTGTCAAAAAGCCCCACGGTTCCTACAATGCAATTGAAGGAGACCAGGCTGAGGGCGATCATGGTGATGAGTATAAGTATGATGTTATGACTTATTGAGTCGGGGTTGCCGTACAAAACCAAGTTCCACATATGTGAACCATCAGCCTAGGAAGACCAACGTTTTATTCACTTTACGCATCCATATGTTGACCTTTTTCTAGATTTCCATGTCACCAAAGTGTAGCACGTCGAAGCATCTTCCGAATGGCACCGGTTTCGCGTCGTTTGGTTAACCATCAAGCGAGATAGGCGCGATCTAGTCCGCTCCCCTTTTGGCCCCTAGCAAACACACACCAAATGGCCAACTTATGACTCAATGTACCCAAAGGTGACATTGTTTACCATTCGTGACCCCAAGGACCCTTAGCTTACTACGCACAAATCCGCGAGCCCTTAGCCTATATGAGTCCTGCATTTCCATAGTATAAGTGCAACTTTGAGGCTATAACTTGGTGACTGCATCATCGACTCCTAGAGGAAGCTTCCTCAAGTTTCAGATTCACTTTTGAGGCGCTATCTAGGTAGAATCACCCAAGGTAACAGATGCAGCCTAAATGCCCATTTTTCGGACACTTAGGTACTTTTTAACGCCATTTGCGACGGTTTTGTCGGGATGGTCTGAAATTTGAGATTCTGATAAACAACCCACATATGTAGACCTCTTTGAAGTTTTTGACACAGCTGACATACTCTCCATAAGTTACTGCACTTTTAGTGAAAGTGAAGAATTTGTCGACATAAGTGGAAATTCTCACTTTGTGTTATTCTTGCTGCTTCATACAAATGACCATCAATTGTCCAAAAATTTCCTGATTGACTCCATTATATAAGAGGCTACTAAGAACCCTCATAGGTAGCCAAAAAATAAAAAATGGTTGGAGTCTTTCTCCTGTTGGCTGCTACCTTGCACGTTCTCTTCATAAGCTCTTTTGATGACAAGTGCTTGCCTTCTCTTACCAAAGCTTGCATTGCTTGAGCTTGCTCCTTCTCTTGTTGCGCAATCAACTTGTCTTCCTCTTCTCCCTGTTGAAGCACTTGCCTCACTTCATCTGCAACCTTAGCTCTTGCCTCTCTCATAACTTGTATAGCAGCTTGTTTAGCTAGCTTAGAGGTAGTAGGAGGTTGAGGTACAAAAGTAGCATTAGAATTTGCCTTTCTTTTTGCAGGTGTGCGCAAATCCTGTGACCTTTGCATTCTTAACTCACGAGTTGCTAAAGTAGCAACTTCTTGCAACTCACAGGCTCTTTTATAGTTCTCTCTCTCCCTCTTAATCCTCTTTTGGTTCTTCTGTAGCAAGTTAGCTCTTGCAAGTTGTGCTGCTTCTATCATGGCATCCTTAACTTCAAGTCCATGTGCTTGCATCCTAAGAGGGTAAGCAGCAAGTCTATATTGTATATGAGTGCCAGTATCAATATGATGATGTGCCTTCCAAACAAGTTTATCATAACACTGGTCAGGTGCCATCACAACATGCCCCCCCCTATTTAACATTGAAAATGAAAAGTTTGAAGTGAGAGTCATCTCTCCAGACTTGTGTTTATCCTCCATTCCATGAAAAAAGGGGGGACAATAGCTACCACCTCTCATGATTTTGGAAGCAAGTTGGCAACCCCATAGACCAAATCAAAATTGACAAATTGGAAGGAAAGAAGAGCATCCAAATCCTCTACACTCCAACACACTCTTCGAATACTACGAGACACCATGGGCTTGGTTTTAGTAATATAGTGGGAAACTTATTTGCGTACATGTGCGAAGAGAGTCTCAAAAAAGTCATTAGGCACATTCACATCACTAATGCGAACACTTGCTTGAGGAGTAGAGTCTATCCCCTTATAGCCACGTCTTCTATAATTAACAAGCCAGCCCATAGCGTCCACTTCTACAGCCGGCATGAAAGACTTGTAGCACTTTTGACAGTAGGAAAGTCCCACACCTCATGCTGCAGTAGTTGGGGAATGATGCCATGTTGTGGAGGGCGATCTTTCCAGCCTGGTTGTGACAGTTCGAGTCCCACCCCAAAAGAAAAAGAAGTTAAGAGGTGAATAATGAGTAATGATGTAGTAATATTGAACTACTACTACTCAGGTAAGTATAAGAACTTGTTGTGTAAACAAATAACGAATATCCTTAAATCTGCCCCCAATCCTAAAATCTGCCCCCAATCTGCCCCCAACCTGCTCCCATGGCAAAAGTGAAGTAAAAATGATTTTTCTTCCCTTCTTATGCTGCTTATGTTGACACTTGCACATCCCTGCGTTTCCCAGGCCGCTCGTACCCCTCCTCACAAAACCACCTCTAAATATGTCTATACGAATTTGTCCACAAATTCACGGGGTGGAAACGTCCCAAACCCATTTGCAATTCTTTCAAAGCAGATAACAAATATTATACTTAACAATGCTGAAAGTTCATGGGACGGGAGTGCAGCAAAAAGAACCATAGTTTTACCTTTTATAGGCTCTACTCTCGTGAATCTGCCACTTTCATTTAGTCGTAAAGGCCTCCACACTTTGTCTCAAGTATTTTTCTTTGCTGTGAGGTGTTTGCCCTTAAGTGCTTAACAACTTTTAATTAGGACTTGTAAATGCTAAAAGCGTGTACAGAGAATTATAAAGAAGATAAGTGAGCTGCTACAATGCGTTCTTAACTCTGTCAAAAGAGTCGCGAGTGAGATCGATCGCTATCGAATTAGTACCTCCAGCGCCAAAATTAAGTGTTGCGTGATTCGACCCGCGCGTGGTGCATGTGAAGCTCCACCAACGAGAGACACATAGCATATTCTGTGTGCTTTGCTTTGATTGGCTTGAGTTATGCTTAGCCTATAGGAGGGCTAGTACATACTTTGTACAAATTAGTGGGCATAGGAGAGCCTCCTAGAGTGACTACATACATCGGATCCGTCGCATACGACGCCGAGTTTCCAGGAGTATAAGTACTGGAGATGTCCCTAGAGGAAAATCTTTTTAGAAGTCCCATTATGCCAGTTGTAAGTCACAAAGATTATCGATAAAGCTTACACTTTTATCTCTTGTGTTTTCAAGACCACTTAGTCTCTCTCTTGTGAAGAGCAAGCCCTCCTGGCTTCCAGTCACTTGAAGAACTTCACAAGTGGTGAGCAAAGTCACATTTTAAACCCTGCCATAGGACTACTCTTGAACATCATGATGTGCTTCCAGTGATTTTGTGGGCCAGACTTCATTAGTTGTTTTCCTACCAGATTACAGTCTTGAGGTGCTCACTCTGGAGAGTACACACTCCCTTAATTCTAAAAAGATCTCTTATTGCCTGCAAGCAATTCAAATCTTCAGCTTATGCCTACCCGTAGTGGGCTTTCTTACCAGCCTTACTACGAAAGGGTTAGTGGAGGAGACTCAAACTCCAATCTCAGTACTGTCACTGAACCCTCTGAAGGGGAGTAGCCAGCACTCGTACTTCCTGTCATTGTCCCTAAGCCAACTTCCCAGTGGGCTCACCATGATTCCTGGTATCCCATGGCAGGTGACCAAGAGGTCAAGGCTGACAGGTCCTCCCTCTTTCGCTTGAGCGGCAGACCAGGAACCTGTGATCTGGACGACACAATCTCAGAGTTCGAGGCTGAGTTCGTGACCGCAAGGCTTAAGACTCCCGCGCTCACTAAGCGTGACGTGTTCTATACGCTCATGCACTATCTCCTTTACGTGACACCTTCCGCGAGAAGGGTTGTAAGGTCATAGGTTTATAAAGTGCATTTTTGATTTCAGAAAAGTATGTTTTGATTGTAAATTTGTATAGAGTGCATTTTGACATGAAGTTCATCGAATTTGGTCAACTGTAGTGAAACAGATAGATAAAGTACTTAGTAAAACAGAATACTTTATCTATTCAAGACAAGGATCTTTAAACACAAGTGGTAGCTTCTTGAAAGAGAGATGGCTTCTTGAAAGTTAATATATTTCTGGATTTTGGCAAGTACAAGAGTGATTCTCCAATGTCTTTCTATGTTCTAGCTCTTGTTTATATACTTGCTACATAAGTAATTTCTAGGAAGGTGTATGTTGATGTGTTGGCACCCAACACATCCCAAAACTTGCCACCTCTTTCTAGAATAATGTACACATGTCCTTTTGACCTAAAAATGGCACATCTGACTTTTGCCACATGGAGTTCTTCTAGGTCTTTCCTCTAACTTCGAAAATGCCTTGGAAGGTTCAAAGGACATGAACCAAGTTACTAGAGTACCTATTCACACTTGACTCCACACAATACTACTCCAAATATATTTGAAAACATTAAAATATATGCAAACTAATATATAATAACTCAAATCACTACATCACCCCCCCGATAGAAAAAGCGACGTCTCGGCGCGTCAAGTCAGGTCTTACACATGTGGAGCAAACTAGTCAACAGTTTCAAGTCAGATGCCACACATGTGAAGAGGACTAGTCAAAGGCGCCAAGTCAGGTGCTACACATGTAAGGTAGACTAGGCAAGGTCGTAGGTGGTGTGACCTTATTGGCTAGCCTACTCCTTAATGATAAAGAAAATTGTACAAGTTGGCCCAGAATCTGCCACGAACTCAAAAATTCATAGCGGCCACAGAACTGCTCCAAATCTGAAAATTCGAGTGCCAGACGGACCGCGTCGGAGAACTCTACCGGGTCACCAAATTTGAGAGCATTCTCATTTCTGGAGTGTCGTTGAGAGCTGAGAGAGTAGGCACTCCTCCAAATCTGTGCAGAAACTTCTGAAAATCATAAGTCCTTCTATACTTCTCCAAATTCTGCAAACTAAGTCTCAAACTGGGCGCTGTAAGATGTTCTACCAGAGTCTTGAGTTTCAGAGCATTCCAAGTTCAGGGGAGGGCACAATGTCAGAAGGCATATTCTGCCCTAACAATGCCAGCAGCCTGACCCCCTTCTACTTAGAGCATCATATCTCTCTCACCAGTGCTCCAAATTGAGCAAACTTGGACTCTAAATGACCGGCTACTCATGGACTACAGCCAGGTAAATTTTCAGAATTTATTATGCAGAGACCTATTACCAGTAGCAGTTTTAGTTTTCTGTCCAGAAACTGCGAGAAGAGAAGAGTGTCTAATGTCAATTTTTCCTCTTTCTTGTTCTTGCAGGCTGCCTCCAAGGGGTCTTCTGCTGCTTCTTGATGGTGGCAGGCTGCCTCCCTGAAGTCTTCGGGCTTCTAGTAGAGAGACTTGGGGCTGGTCCAAGATGGGGGTTGGCGGCATGGAAGCGCTTCAACTTTCTCTGAACTTTGTCAAGGTAGTGCGCCGCCACCCAACTATTCTCCGAATCTGGATATCCTTTCCACTTGATCAAGTATTGCTGCTGTCTCCTGAAATTTCTCATAGCCACTATGTCTTCCACTTCGTACTCCAAATGATCATCCACTATTGTTGGGGCTGGTGGGGTTGTCACACGTCCTGGGAACTTGTTGTCGGGTTGCACATATGGCTTGAAGAGGGAAGCGTGGAATACGGGGTCGATGTGCATAGTCTGGGGAAGTTCTAGCTTGAAAGCAACGGGGTTGACTTGCTGGATAATCTTGAAGGGTCCCAAATACTTGGGAGAGAACTTGCTGCCGGCAGGCCTGTTGTTCAGGGAAATGTTCTTGGATGATAGTAACACGTTGTCACCCACTCTGTACGTAATTTCTCTTCTGGATCTGTTCGCCACTCTTGCTTGAGCATCTTGCGCGTGTTGTAGAGCTTTCTTCGCTGCTGTAAGGGCTGCTTCTAATGTCTCCATAAAATCTGTGGCTGCAGGTACTTCATCATGGCCAGCCGTGAAGCTCAGTGGCGTGGTCGGATGGAAGCCATAGTTGAGGAAGAATGGGGACTCTTGGGTAGAGGCCTGCGTAGTGTTGTTGTAGGCAAACTCGAGGGGGGTCAAGTACATGTCCCAGTCTTGCTCGAGGGTAGACACGTAGGCCTTTAGAGAGGTCTTTAGGGTACGATTCATACGCTCGGTTTGCCCATCTGATTGTGGGTGGTAGGCAGTAGACATATCCAGCGATGTACCCAAGTTCTTGAAGAGATTTTTCCAGAAATGGCTTGTGAATCTTGGATCTCTATCTGACACAATTCTTGATGGTAGTCCATGGAGTCGGAAGATGTTGTCAAAGATGAGTCTTGCAAGTTGTGGTGCTGTAGCCTTAGTCGTCGTGGGAATAAAATGAGCCATCTTGGTAAGTCTGTCCACCACCGTGAGTATTGCATTATGGCCTCGAGGTGTCACGGGCAAGTCCACGATAAGGTCCATTGAGATGTCCGTCCATTGTCTTTCGGGGATTGGTAGTGGTTGGAGGAGTCCTCCCGCCTTTTGCGATGATGGCTTGATTCTTTGGCATGTGTCACAGCTCCTGCAGTACTCCTTGACTTGCTTAGACATGCCTGGCCAACAATAAGTCCTAGCTAGAACGCCCGTGGTCCTTAGGATTCCAAAGTGTCCTCCAAGAGGGTTGTCGTGTGCTTCTCGTAGAAGCAAGAGCCGGAGGTCTATGTCATTAGGAACACATCTCTGGCCCGTATCTTGCCTCACCCAATAATTGCCTTCTTGCTTCTTGCATGGGTCCAAGGCTGCTTCTCCGTTCTTGTAGTAAGGGTCTCTTTCATAGGCGGCTGAAAATCGAGCTTCCAGATCTGTCTTCAGGGATACCATCACTGCATTTAATTGCAGTCTTGAGAGGGGGTCAGCCGGGTTTGTCTTGCCGGGCTGGTACTGAATCGTGATGTTGTATTGTTGCAAGTATCCGCTCCATCTTGCTTGTCTCCTTGAGAGATACGGCTGCGTTTGGAGGTGCTTTAACGCCTCGTGGTCCGTGGTGACCAGTACTTTGCGTCCTTCAACGTAGCAGCGCCAAACCTTCAAGGCATGTACAATCGCCAATGCCTCTCGCTCCGTGGTTGTATAATTTTGCTCGGCTGGATTTAGCTTCCTTGACTCGTAGGCGATGGGCTGCAGTCCCTTGCCTTGGTCTTGAAGCAGGATTGCTCCTATTGCATAGGAAGATGCATCGGTGATGACGTGGAAGGGCCAATCTGGGTTTGGACTTGGGAGTGTGAGCACCGGGGATGTGGTCAATCTTCGCTTTAACTCTTGAAATGCCTCTTCCTCTTTCTCGGTCCATGTATATAGCCTGTCCTTCTTGAGTAGATCTGTCAGGGGGGCTGCTATGTGCGAGAAGCCTTGGATGAATTTTCTGTACCAATTGGCAAATCCCAAGAATGACTGGAGTTCTTTCTTGGTCGTGGGGGTTGGCCATTCCTCCACCACCGTGGTCTTCTTGGGGTCCATCTTGATGCCATCAGCAGTCACGTGGAGACCTAGGAACTCCACTTCTTGTTTGGCAAACTCGCACTTTGACTCCTTCGCAAATAGCTTGTTTTGCTTCAATACTTCAAGGACTTCTTTCAAGTGTCTCGCATGCTCTTCAAGGGTCTTGCTGTAGATAAGGATGTCATCGATGAATACCACCACAAATCTGTCCAACATGGGCTGAAATATGGTGTTCATCATAGTCATGAAAGTTGCTGGCGCGTTGGTGAGTCCAAATGGCAGGACCATGAACTCAAAATGTCCATATCTTGTCCTGAATGCCGTCTTCTCTATGTCCGGTTCTGCGATGCGAATCTGGTGGTAGCCGCTCCGTAAGTCAATCTTCGTGAAGTACTTGGCTCCAACCAGCCGGTCCATGAGCTCATCCATGCGCGGCAGCGGGTATCGATTCTTGATGGTGATCTTGTTGAGGGCGCGATAGTCCACACACATCCTCAAGGTACCATCTTTCTTCTTGACAAATAGCACCGGGGCTCCAAATGGCGACTTGCTAGGTCGAATGAAGCCATGCTCCAGTAGCTCCTTGATTTGCTTCTTGACTTCGTCTAGCTCCGTGTATGACATTTTGAACGTAGGCCGAGAGATGGGCTTGCTTCCGGGCTCCAACTCTATCTTGTGGTCTACGAATCTTTTGGGGGGTAGGCCCTTGGGCAATTCCGGGGAGAACACTTCTTTGTAGTCCTCTAAGACTTCTTGTATCTCCTTGGGAACGGGGCTGCCTTCTTGACTCTCGATGTCTTTCTTGATGTCTTTTGGCGTGATCAAGGCCAAAAGAAGCTCGTGTCCCTTCCTCACAAGTCTCTTGAGTTGGAGGGCGGACAATAGTATCTCGTGTGCCGGCTTCTGGATGTCTTGGGTCTGGATATTCTGGATTGCGCGCAAAATACAGATTCTTGAAGTGATGTCATTCTTGATCTTGATAGTACCGGTCCTCCAATCAACTTGGGGGTTGTGCTTGGTCAACCAAGGCGTCCCTAGGATGACGTCGTACTTGCCCAATTGCATGGGGGAGAACACTACTCTATCCTTGAAGGACTTGATAGAGAGTGCCAAGGGGTACGTCTTCTTGGAAGGGGTAGTATAGGAGAATCCATCGGGCATCATAATCTCCTCGTCGTGGTCAAGAGTTCGCATAGTAATACCGTGCTTGGTGGCAAAATCTGCAGCAATGAAGTTGCCTTGAGCTCCGCTATCCACCAAGATGTGGACCTTCTCTCCTCCAAGGTAACCTCTCAAACTCATTGGGGCTGGAACGTCGTCTTCAACGGGGGTCTCCACCTCACTTGGCGTGTTGCCTTCTCGTGAAGTGGGTCTTGGGGTGGTAGGCTCCTGGCCTACCGGCGCTGTCCGTTTTTTGACAACTTTTTGGGGCATGAAAGTGCACGATGGCCCTTTTCCTTGCAATAGAAGCATAGTCCAGCCGTCATGAGAGCTTCTTTTTCAGCCGGGGAGAGTCTTGCTTTCACTCCTTGCTGGTTTCTTGCATCATAAGTGTCATTGGAGGGTCTTCCACTCTTCCGGGCAGCCGCGGGGTCCCTTTTAATAACTCCGATTTCCATGGGTGTGGGTCCAGATTCGGATGTGGAAGGGGCTGCGTACACCCGCGTCGTCGGTACCCGTGAAGATGAAGGCACGGAGTGCTTGAAATCCAAGGTATCCACCTTTTGGGCCACTTCAATGATCTTTGAGAAGTCCGTCAAGTCGCGTAACTCCACTTCCTTTGCCACCTTGGGTTTGAGGCCAAAGATGTAGCGGTCAATCTTCTCCTCGAGAGACATGTTGGGGATCTCAAGAGTGAGGGCGTGAAATCTGGATGTATACTCTTGAACGGACGTCGTTTGCTTGAGATGGTGGAGCTTTCCTCGGGCAATCTTCTCCGCATTGATGGGCATGAATTGCTTCTTGAGGGCCTCACGAAAATCTGCCCATCTTGCATATGATGGTGGGGGCTCTTGGCCGAGCATGGGGTGCGCCATAGCTTGATATATAGCCGCTTGATAGTTACGCCACCATGATGTTGCTGCTCCTCTAAGTAAGGTAACGGCAAAGGGAACGTAGTCCTCCTCGGGTACTTCAAGGAACGCGAGGTACGTCTCCACTTGATAGAGCCATAAATTTAGGTTGGCACCTTTCCCGGGGTTGAAAGTGTCGTGTTTGCCGGGCTTGATGAGTTTCCTTGCTCTCGTTGGCTCTTGTGGAGGCGCTTGAGCCGGGGCTGGATTTTGAGCATTGCTCGCAATAGGGGCAACCATGGCAGCCATAGCTTCTCTTGACGCTTGCACGGTTGCTTCATAGGTGGCCAGGCCCACTTGGTTGTGGACGGTCATTAGGAAGGCTGCCCACTCATTTGCGGGAACTCCTTGTGGTGGGGTCAACTTTGCTATAGCGGCTGCCACGACATTTGACGGTGCTCCTCCTTGTGGTGCTTCTTGTTGTTGGAGATTTCCTTGTGTAGGCTCTTCCATCGACGCTGGAGGAGGGTGTGCTCCTCCTTGTGGTGCTTCTTGTTGTTGCAGATTTTCTTGAGTGGGCTCTCCCATCGGCGCTGGAGGAGGGTGTCTTGGAGAGGAAGGGCTTCCTTCGAAAGCTTGCTGTTGGTCTTGAGGATCGGCCATCTTCTTGTGCTACCAAAGTGCCTAGCTCCGATACCACTGTAGTGAAACAGATAGATAAAGTACTTAGTAAAACAGAATACTTTATCTATTCAAGACAAGGATCTTTGAACACAAGTGGTAGCTTCTTGAAAGAGAGATGGCTTCTTGAAAGTTAATATATTTCTGGATTTTGGCAAGTACAAGAGTGATTCTGGAATGTCTTTCTATGTTCTAGCTCTTGTTTATATACTTGCTACATAAGTAATTTCTAGGAAGGTGTATGTTGATGTGTTGGCACCCAACACATCCCAAAACTTGCCACCTCTTTCTAGAATAATGTACACATGTCCTTTTGACCTAAAAATGGCACATCTGACTTTTGCCACATGGAGTTCTTCTAGGTCTTTCCTCTAACTTCGAAAATGCCTTGGAAGGTTCAAAGGACATGAACCAAGTTACTAGAGTACCTATTCACACTTGAATCCACACAATACTACTCCAAATATATTTGAAAACATTAAAATATATGCATACTAATATATAATAACTCAAATCACTACATCAAGTATTGAGAGAGTTATGGATTTCCGAAGTTTAATTAGTTTTGAGGTCGGTTGACGACTGTCCTTAATTCGCGGTGAGCGCGACCGTTGGATTGACCAACAGCGTCGAGCGATCTGGCCCGTTAGTGTGAATTCGAACCTTCACGTAAGTTTGGCTAACGCGGAGTGCCGACTAGGTCAATTTACCTAGAAGTTTCGGTTTAGCCTAGCGCGTCTAAGATAGAATATTCTAGTAATGTCAATGCATGTATGTGGACGTCAATTCGGCCCGACACGTCAGATTAGACTGATCTGGCTTACTCACGAATATTCTGGAAGGGACGATTTGACGAACACTCAGGAAAATCCGTAGCTTCCTCCTAGGGAGGAGCACTGAGGCAGAAAATTATAAACAGGCATAACTTCTTTGTTTCTTATCAATTTTTATTTCTGTAAATTGCTACGGGTTTGTAATGACAAGGCCTTTCATCCTACACCATCTGTGAGCAATTTCTTGCCACTCAAAATATCAAGTATTTTTCCTAAGCTTTGTTAGTGATATGCGGCTGCACTCTTTAGTATGATTGCAACTACTTCCTTCCCTCATGAATCACTACGCTTCCACTAGGGCACTTTGCCCCTTTCATTTGGTATCGGAGCTGGGCTAGTTTGCATATTATATTATGGAGTCGCAGCCAACCGCTGGAGGAGGCGAACATGTCGAGCATGTTGAGCGCGCGGGGCAGCAGGCAGCACCAACCATGACCAGAGAGCAACAAGAGATGCAGGCGATGCTAAGGCAAATGGCAAATGCGATTGGAGGAGAAGTCTACACCCAGTTTCAATAAAATATGCGCGCGGAGGTGGAGAGAATGGTGCGAGTTGTTATGGGGAACGCCGCTTCGACGAGTTCGGCACCTGCACCTGTTGTGCCACCGATTCATGTTAACCTAGTGGTGCAACCAGTTATTTCACCCGCATCAAGAGTGCGTGCGCCTAAGCCTGAAGTTTATACTGGAGAGCGTGGATCGCCGCCTGTTCACCAATGGATTTTTGGAGTGAAGAAGTTTATGGAGTATTCTGCGCTCACGCCCGACAGGCAAGTCGCCTTTGTCATAGCTTTGCTGCAGAAGAGTGCTGGAGCTTGGTATGAACGAGAAGAGCAGCTGTCTGGAGTTCCTGCTAATGTTGATCATCTCTTTGAAGGCATAAAGAGACAATTTCAACCTATTGCACCCGAGGCTACCGCTCGAGATCTATTGGTGCGCCTTCGTCAACGAGGAAGCGTTCAAGGGTATGTATCGCGCTTCAACGAGCTTGTGCTTCAAAATGTCCATCCATGCACGAGTCGGAGATGATGGACAAGTTCAA
The DNA here is from genome assembly GCA_009602735.1 of Mesotaenium endlicherianum. NCBI lineage: Eukaryota > Viridiplantae > Streptophyta > Zygnematophyceae > Zygnematales > Mesotaeniaceae > Mesotaenium > Mesotaenium endlicherianum. Next base: position 545,773 of record WELA01007307.1, read on the forward strand.
GAGGGGACTCAAGCCAACTGTGGCCAAGGAAGTGGCGCTCAAGGACCCTACCAGTCTTGGAGAAATGATGGCATTGGCAACAAGGGTCGACGCTGTGGAGTATAGTCAAAAGCAGTGGGGCAGCCACAAGTTTGGAGGATATCGACATTTTGGACCTCAATCGCCAAGCACGAGTGGACAAGGTCCAGTACCCATGGAGTTGGGACTTGTGCATTACCAGCGCAGGCAGCAGAATTTCAAGCCGAGAGGACCCTGCTATTATTGCGGCAAGCTTGGACATCTGGCTCGAGATTGTCATGTGAAGGCCAAGCAACCTCAACTGCAGGAAAAAGGAGGACGACAGTAAGTTGTTGTGGGGTGTCTACTGGCGTGAAGACAAGAACTCACAAGGAGGTGATTCCCAGGAGCCTGCCGAGAAGCAAAGGACGAGATGTTGACAAGCCTATCATTGTGGAAGGAGTGGTCGACGGCAATATGGCGAAGTGTATGGTCGACAGTGGCGCAAGTGCAAACTTTGTGCACAAGAAGCTGGTCAAAGAGTGGCGAATCCCTGTGCAGAAGCATTATGAGCCTAAGGAGGCACTTTTGGCGAATGGGCAGAGACTCAAGTGTGGTGCACCTACGGAAGCTATTCATGTGGAAGTAGCGGGGCACTGGAGTAAGGAAGTTATGGAGCAGGCAGAGTTGGGTCACCATGAGGTGATATTGGGCCGACCATGGCTGAGGAAAGCCAACCCTCAAGTGCACTGGAGCACAAGACAAGTGAAAGTCCAAGGGCGTGATGGTCGAATGGAGACAGCGAAACAGGTGGAGGTAAATACGACCACAAGTAACTGTCTTCTGTCAAGCCTGCAAGTTAAGAAGCTATGCNCAAGCCTGCAAGTTAAGAAGCTATGTAGGGCGAATCAGGTGAAAGAGATGTACCTTGTTTCGGTGGCCCTGGCCAGGTCATCGGATGGAGCAAGCGTGAATCCTAACAGCCTGGGCGACTGTACATCGCTGGAGGAGCAAGTAGTGGTGTCTGATCCCCTTGCTCAGATGGAGCAGAGCCCAACTGCTCAAGAGAAGAAGCCTGCTGAGATGCCTGCCCAAATTAAGGCGCTGTTGGAGGAGTTCAAGTGCGTGTTTCCTGAGGAGCTACCTGCAGGATTACCTCCACACAGAGCTATGGAGCACAAGATTGAGTTGGAACCAGGGAGCAAGCCACCAGTGAGACCCGCCTATCGACAATCGTTTGCGGAGTTGGATGAGTTGAAGAAGCAGCTGACAGAGCTATTGGAGAAAGGATTCATCCGACCCAGCGAGTCTCGATTTGCAGCACCAGTCTTATTTGTAAAGAAGAAGGATGGGACTACGATGATGTGTGTTGACTACCGGGCACTCAACAAGGTCACCATCAAGAACAGGTACCCACTTCCACGAGTGGACGAGTTGATTGACAGGCTTGTCGGGGCGAAGTATTTCTCGAAGATCGATTTGAGGAGTGGCTATCACCAGGTACGGATTGCGGAAGGAGACGTTCAGAATACTGCTTTCAGAACTCGCTATGGTTTTTTCGAGTTCACAGTCATGCCTTTTGGGTTGACTAATGCACCTGCTACATTCATGAGACTCATGAATAGTATCTTCAGACCCTATTTGGACCAGTTTGTGGTTGTATTTTTGGACGACATCTTGATCTATTCGAAGACCTTGGAAGAGCATGTGGAGCATCTGAGGAAGGTGTTGGAGGTCTTGAGAGATCAGATGCTGTATGGGAAGATGAGCAAGTGCGACTTCTGTCTCAAGGAGGTCGAGTTTCTTGGACATGTAGTGGGAGCTGAAGGTGTCAAGGTGGAGCAGAAGAAGGTGCAAGCAGTCGGAGATTGGCCGGTGCCTGCTGATATTCATCAACTTAGGAGTTTCCTCGGCATGACGAATTATTACCGACGTTTCATTGAAGGATATGCCAAGGTGTGTGCACCGCTCATGGACATGTTGAAGAAGCAGGAGAAGTGGCTATGGGGTGACAAGGAGCAGCAAGCCTTTGAGAAGATTAAGGAGCTGTTGATACAGGCACCTGTGTTGGCAATTGCCAATCCAGAACTTCCTTTCACCATCATCACGGACGCATCAAACTTTGCAGTGGGAGCCATTCTTCTCCAAGACCAAGGCAAAGGATTGCAACCTGTGGCATATGAGAGCAGGAAGCTGAGTCTTGCTGAGCAAAACTATGCAGCACACGAGCGAGAGATGTTGGTTGTTATCCAGGCTTTGAGGATTTGGCGATGTTATGTGGACGAAAGGAAGGTGTTCATCAAGACCGATCACAAGAGCTTGGAGAAGTTTATGACGCAGCCAACGTTGACACCAAGACAAGCAAGGTGGATGGAGTTTCTGCAACAGTTCGACCACAAGATTGAGTACTTACCTGGACAGATCAACCCTGCAGGCGTTTTATCCAGGAGGTGTGACCTTGCAGTTGTCTCAATCATCAAGGAGAGTATGGACTTCAAGGAGAAGCTTCAAGGAGAAACTTCAAGGAGAAGACCTTGGAGGAGCATGTGGAGCATCTGAGGAAGGTGTTAGAGGTCTTGAGAGATCAGAAGCTGTATGGGAAGATGAGCAAGTGCGATTTCTGTCTCAAGGAAGTCAAGATTGTTGGACACATAGTGGGAGCACAAGGAGTGAAGGTGGAGCAGAAGAAGGTGCAAGCAGTCAGAGATTGGCCGGTACGTGCTGATATTCATCAACTCAGGAGTTTCCTCGGCATGGCAAATTATTATCGACGTTTCGTTGAAGGATTTGCCAAGGTGTGTGCACCGCTAACGGACATGTTGAAGAAGCAGGAGAAGTGGCTATGGGGTGACAAGGAGCAGCAAGCCTTTGAGAAGATTAAGGAGCTGTTGATACAGGCACCTGTGTTGGCAATTGCCAATCCAGAACTTCCTTTCACCATCATCACGGACGCATCAAACTTTGCAGTGGGAGCCATTCTTCTCCAAGACCAAGGCAAAGGATTGCAACCTGTGGCATATGAGAGCAGGAAGCTGAGTCTTGCTGAGCAAAACTATGCAGCACACGAGCGAGAGATGTTGGTTGTTATCCAGGCTTTGAGGATTTGGCGATGTTATGTGGACGAAAGGAAGGTGTTCATCAAGACCGATCACAAGAGCTTGGAGAAGTTTATGACGCAGCCAACGTTGACACCAACACAAGCAAGGTGGATGGAGTTTCTGCAATAGTTCGACCACAAGATTGACTACTTACCTGGACAGATCAACCCTGCTGGCGTTTTATCCAGGAGGTGTGACCTTGCAGCTGTCTCAATCATCAAGGAGAGTATGGACTTCAAGGAGAAGCTTCAGAGAGGTTATGAGGAGGACCCAGAGTTTGTTGATGGTGGAGCAGCTGAGTTTAACTCGAGTATGCACAAGAAGGACGGCATATGGTACTATGGTGATTCCAAGAGAGTGGTGGTACCTGACATCAAGGAGCTACGAGACTTACTCCTTGCGGAGCATCATGATTGCTTATATGCTGGACACTTTGGAAGCGAGAAGACGGCAAGCGTGCTGAAGCGGGAATACTATTGGAGAAATATGGACAAGGACATCGAGGAGTGGATCAGGAGTCGCGATGCGTGCCAGAGAAACAAGACACCAAATCAAAAGAAGGGAGGTACATTGCAGCTCCTACCTATTCCAGAGTATTCTTGGGACAAGATTGCTATGGATTTCATCACGTCGTTACCAGTGAGTGGTCAAGGGCACGATGCAGTTTGGGTTGTATCTGATAGACTCAGCAAAATGGCTCACTTCATTCTCATGAAGGAGACTTTTACGGCAGCAGATGTGGCACGGCTATTCTTTGATCATATTTTTAGGCTACATGGGTTGCCAAAGGTGATTGTTTCAGATCGGGATCCAAGATTTACTAGCAACTTCCGGCGGTCATTGTTTACTTTGATGGGGACCAAGCTGAGGATGAGCACTTCCTATCATCCTCAGACAGACGGGCAGAGTGAGAGGCTCAACAGAACTTTGCAAGAGGTGCTCAGAAGTTTCAAGACCCTTCAGAGTGGGACAGGAAGCTGCCAAGATTGGAGTTTGCCTACACCAACAGCATGCAGGGATCCACCAAGCAGTCACCATTCGCTATGGTTTATGGGAGAGAAGTATATCATCCAGGGAACATCTTGTTGGAGAAGGCCAAGGAGACTCAGGTTCCTACTACACGAGCTTTGATGGAGCAGATGTTGAAAACTTGGGCTATGGCGAAGACGTGTATTCGGAAGGCACAGGAAGAACAGGTCAAGTATGCCAACAAGCACAGGAGGGAAGTGACATACCATGTGGGTGACAAAGTACTCTGGTCAACAGAGAATCTACCTTTCACAGGCAAGAGGAAACTTCGGGCACGGTTTATTGGTCCCTTTGTAGTGCTCAAGCAGGTGAATCCAGTCACCTATAAGTTGGAACTTCCTTCAGGCCGGCGTATCCATGATGTGTTCCATGTCAGTTGTTTGCGGCCATACGTTGACCCAAATGAAGGACATCCAGGACGACAACCTACACCGCCACCACCGGTCGAGATCGATGATGTATTGGAGTATGAAGTGGAGGCGATTGTCTGCGACCGACGAGTCAAGGGAGGTCAACGACTTGTTCAAGAGTATCTGGTCAAGTGGAAAGGCTACCATGCGGACGACAACACTTGGGAGCCAGAGGCCAACTTGACTCATTGTAAGAGTAAGTTGAGACGTTATCTGCAGAATGCGTCGACGACGTCGCATCTTGAGGAGGGGAATGATGTAAGGTCATAGGTTTATAAAGTGCATTTTTGAGTTTCAGGAAAGTAAATTTTGATTGTATATCAGTATAGAGTGCATTGTTTTGGTCATTTTCATATAAAGTTCATCAAATTTGGTCGAGTATTGAGAGAGTTATGGATTTCCGAAGTTTAATTAATTTTGGAGTCGGTTGACGACTGTCCTTAATTCGCGGTGAGCGCGACCGTCGGATTGACTGACAGCGTCGAGCAATCTGGCCTGTTAGTGTGAACTCGAACCTTCACGTAAGTTCGGCTGACGCGGAGTGCCGACTAGGTCGATTTCCCTAGATGTTTCGGTTTAGCCTAGCGCGTCTAAGATAGAATATTCTAGTAATGTCGATGCATGTATGTGGACGTCAATTCGGCCCGACACGTCAGATTAGACTGATCTGGCTTACTCACGAATATTCTGGAATGGACGATTTGACGAACACTTAGGAAAATCCGTAGCTTCCTCCTAGGGAGGAGCACTTAGGCAGAAAATTATAAATAGGCATAACTTCTTGGTTTCTTATCAGTTCTCACTTATGTAAATTGCTACGGGTTTGTAATGACAAGGCCTTTCATCCTACACCATTTGTGAGCAATTTCTTGCCACTCAAAATGTCAAGTATTTTTCCTAAGCTTTGTTAGTGATATGCCGCTGCACTCTTTAGTATGATTGCAACTAGTTCCTTCCCTCGTGAATCACTACGCTTCCACTAGGGCACTCTGCCCCTTTCAAGGGTGACCAGATCTACGCACGCACAGAGCTTGTGGGAGAACCCCCAGTGGAGACCTTCCTCGCAGATCCGATCAAGGCCTTCTGGGACGTCCTCCAAAAGGAGTTCCAGACCGCGACAAAAGAGAAGGTGTACGAGTTGCACCACTTCTACCGCCGCAAGAACAAGACGATCCGCATGATGTACCGTTGCTTGACGCACCTTCGCCGAGACGTTGGCACCGTCACCGACCGTGAGGCAGCAGAGATCTTTTTGCGTGCCGTGGAGCCACAATTGAGGGAGAGGGCCATGGCCCCCCTCATCTATCACATTAGCTCCGAGTACTCATTGGAGGACGCTTACCTCTCTGTTGAGAAGCAGAGCTTGGCTGTAGCACGAAGCAACATTAGCGACCGTGTGGGCCTTGCATCTGCAGGCGTACGCCAAAAGTCCTCAGTGCTGCCATCTTCCATGATGCGCCCAGCTCCGGCTCGCCATCCCCAGCAGCAGGAGCAACCGCAGCGCTCTCAGCTGCCCCAGCAGACTTAGCAGCGCGGAGCTACGCGTGGCCGCATTTCCATGGCCGCCACGACGAGCGACCCCTGTTGGTCCTGCGGGAAGACGGGCCACTTTCGCCAGAACTGCAGAATCGCGCAGAATGGCAAGCCCGGCAACTGTACCTACTGTGGCAAGGCCGGTCACCTGCAGATTGTATGCCTGCAAAAGAAGCGCGACGTCGAGAACGGACGCGCTCGTAACAGCCCCGCACCGTTAGCAGTAGGACAGCGAGGCATGCGTAACCCACGCACGGGTGGACGCCCCTCGATGACGGCAGCCACGGCCACCATGGACGATGCGCTGATCCACGGAGCCGACTATTGCAGCTTTGATGATGTCAGCGACACCCTCGTGGAGGCCAACGCGGAGATCGCCAGACTCCATGGCCTAGTCGCCGCCGACAATCACGACGCGCGCGGAGCCCTCTTTGCACGCGTCCCGCCGATCAACGCTCCAGCTCCGACAGCTGGCGTCTGCGCCGCCTCTGCACACATTTGCAGCGCTGACACAAGGCAACCCCAGAGGCTGTCACCTGGCGCCACAGCAACGCCGCAACCCCGCACACGCCCGCCCTTCAACGGAGCTCTTGCGGCCAACGCTGCAGACGTCTACGCAGATGCTCCTGCCAGTTCTGCGCACGTCGCACTGACAATTTCCAGCAGCGGCGGCTTCCTCCCTGACAGGCTGCCAGATGGCAGGCCGCAAGCCCCCGCAGACTCGCCATCCAGCGCCGCAGACACGCCTCCCAACGGACGGTCACTCCCGCTAGTGCAGCCAGCGCACGCTCCTGCAGCACCTCTGGCTTGCGTTGTCCTGCTGACGCCAGCAGGGCTGTCTGCAGCCTGCGCAGCGACGATTGGCGCAACAGGGCGGGCCTGCCAACCAGCTAGTACGGCTGCAACGCCCCTCGCCGTATATGTCGCCCGCCCATGCGCAGACTTGCGCACCAATCGGCAACTTCCCAATGTTTGCCCCCTGCTGGCTGTCGCAAGCAGCAGGTTCCAGCACGTGCCGCCACCTGTCGCGTGCGCGGCTGGCAAGACTATGCCTAACGGCAGCTGCACACTTGCACATGCCTGCACGCGCCCGCTCACGCCGCGCACCGCACTGCGAGGCTCGCTCAGCCGCCAGCCACGCGACCACCTCACGGCAGTCACATCAGCAGCTGCGCACATGTAATGAATCAATATATTGGTAGATTTAACATTCATTCAAATATAATAGTTATATAAGTTCAGGCTGCTAAACTTTAGTTAATATTGAGTCTGCTGGACTTTATAAAATAATCAGTCTAATGACTCAACCGGGAGCAGCAGGCTGAAGTCAACTTAGGTCCACTTGCTGACACATTCTTTGACAGCCAGCTGACTTCCGTACTCAGTAGCAGCAAACTGCCTAGATATGCATCTAAGTGTGGTGTGCTAGATGAATGGCCAGATGACATCCTTAGGATGGATGGCGATTCGGGATGATGGGAGATGGCGGTGGATTTGGTTAATCGAGGTCCTACCAACGTGGTTAACTCCCGGGTAGGCGGTGCCATCGCACCGACCGTTGAACAGTAAAATCATTCCATGTACATATGCTACGTATTGCTCTCCAATTCGGCATTTGGAAACAAGGCCAACTCTTTTGTACATCTTACTGAGAGAGATCTGAATCCAAGGCGAGAAGCCATTGATATGCACTGTCATCTAGCCTTGCTTATGTATGTTTACTGATTGTATGTTTACTGTTTATATGTTTACTTATGTATGTATGTTTACTGATTGCATTATTGATGCTAGTTTACTTCCATATATATTGCGAGTATTGTCCACTGCTAGTGTGTTGTCTTTTGTTGTTTAATCAATTAACAGAAAATACCATAAAGATTACTTGCTGATGTAAAGATATTCATTAATTGTTAATCGCCTATTTGGTAAGTCGATTCATTTAAGTGGTATTGGAGCAGTTATCATAGTGTTCTTTGTAAGATAAGGACAAGGTTTCAAGCTAGCAACTCTCGAGACATGGAGAACCAGGATAACGAGAATGTTGAAAATCAGGCTGAAAGCCATGTAGCGGGAACCCGTACCTATTTTGAAGCAGTGGCAGATACTGCAACTAAAGAGGCTGCAGATAAGGCCGCTGCTATTGCTGCACTCGCAGCACAGTAGGCTGAGGAGGAGAGAGCCAGATTAGAAGCCGAACGATTAGCAAAAGCTGCTGAAGATACAGAAAGGAGGGAAGGACAGCCAGCGGACAAGCGCACTGTCGTAGAACTTATGGCGGAAAGGGCCAATGTTTTGAACCCACCTCCTGATGTACAACTCAATGTGCCTCTAGGTCATATTCGTGACCGGCTGAATGCGACAAGAATTGCTGCTGCAGGAGCAAGAGGGACTGTTGAAGTCACTACTCAGCGGGTGGATGCTACTGCTACTGCTACTGCTGCATTTGCTAGACTCCCACCTCAGAGTGTGGATTTGGGAGCATTATTTGTGCAAATGCAATCGCAAATGGCGAGCATGTATCAGTCCTAACAGGAAGACAAAAGAATCATAATGTCTCTGCTGCGAGACAGAGACCAATTGGGTTCTCAAACTACTGGTGGTGGTGACAGAGGGCCTAGTAAGCCTAAGCCAAAACCTCCCCAGGACTATGATCTTGAGAGAAACAAAAAGTACTACCTGATCAAATTTCTCGCTGATGTTGAGCTGTGGCTGGAGAACTACCCAGAATTGCAAGATTACGAGAAGTTTTCTTGTTGATGTTGAGCAGTGGCTGGAGAACTACCCGAAACTGCAAGATTACGAGAAGGTTAGGCACATTGGTGCTCGAATGAAAGGCATTGCAGCAGACCGGTGGCTATATTGGAAGAGAGAGCGTAAGGCTCAGCTGCTTGGTAACCCTACTTGGGTAGAGTTTGTCGAGAAATTGCATGAAAAGTTTGATGTCATCAATCAGCAGGAGAAAGCTATCTATGCAATGATCTCCTTGACGCTGAAGCAGACGACTTTAGTTGCTGAGTTTCCTCAAAAGTTTCAGGAGAACATGATGAAGCAGCGAGATTTGCCAGAGCGGTATAGGATAGCATACTTCAGGTATGGCTTGAAATCCGAAGTCTCAGGTCATTTTGCTGAAAAGAAGTATGAGAAACTTGCTGACTTGATCCAGGATGCTGATGCCTGGGATCAACAGCAGTTCAATCACAAGCGCCAGAGTAATGCTTTGGTGTCTAAGATTGTCAAAAAGCCCCACGGTTCCTACAATGCAATTGAAGGAGACCAGGCTGAGGATGATCAGGGTGATGAATGTGAGTATGAGTTTAATGCTATGCAGTCTAGAGGGCGAGGTGGTTTCTCTAGAGGCGGCTATGGAAGAGGAGGTGGTAGGACTAAGCCGAGACCAGCCTCAGCAGAATTTGTTTGCTTCCATTGCCAGCTGACGGATCATTTCAGAGAGCAGTGTCCAGTCAAGCACCTCCCAAAGGTCGAGAGAAAAGACCAGCCTTTAAAAGACAGCAACAGTCAGCAATCCAGTCTACTGACTGTGAGGATGCTAGAGATAGTGAGTCGCCACTAGCTGCCCTCGTAGCAGGTATTATGGGTCATGCTCAACTGGATTTACTATGCATGCCTGACAACGAGATAAAGGAGACCATCAGCAATATAGATCTCCAGAGAGTGCACACTCTGGATGATCTTGTTCCACTTGATGTCCAACATTTCTTTCATTTCTTTGCTAAGTCAGGAGAACAATGCAAAAGTCAAGAAAAGACAGTCCCCTCGATCCTACTGCATTGCATGATTGCAGGTAGGAAGGTGATGGCATTTGTTGATGGAGGGGCGTCACATACTTTCATTTATAAGGACTTAGTTAAACGGCTAAGGCTGCCTACTATCACCCAAGAAAGAAGAATATTCCTTGGAGATGCCTCAAGTATCCCGGGAGGAATTATAACCAAGCCTATAGAGGTCCAGTTAGGTTCTGACATTGCTATTCTAACTGAAACGTTTACATTTGAGGTACTCAACACTGGCTCTTATGATCTCGTGTTAGGCAGGTTCTGGCTTAATAGACATCAAGCTGAAGTGTGTTGGAGCAGATGTACAGTTAACGTGAGAGGAGCCAGTGATGGGCACACTAACTTGGCACCCACCAGTGCTCTTCCTCTTGTCCTGTATGGATGGCAAATGAAGGAAAAGAAGAGGCTTCTAGGAGGATGCAAATTGCTGAATGCTATGGAGTTCATCAAAAGCTGGAACCAGAAGGAAGACATAATATTTTGTCTGCTGCTAACAGAGGTACCTCCTCAACTTGAAGAAGTAGTTGAGAAAACGATGAGCCCTCCGGAGCACCCTACTGATGCAAGATTGTTGCTCAGTGTCTTGATGTTTAATATGCCTCCAGGACTTCCCCCTAAGAGGGAATTAGATCACAGGATTGACTTATTGCTTGAGAAAAATGGTTATATTTCCCCCACTAAATCAGCTTATGGCGCACCCATGCTATTTCTTAATAGAAAGGATGGAAGGATGCGAATGTGTGTTGATTACAGAGCTCTTAACAAAATTACACTAAAGAACAAGTATGCTGAGGGAGATGAGCAAAATATTGCCTTCCGCACACGTTATGGACATTATGAATCTAATGTGATGCCATTTGGACTGACTAATGCTCCTGCAACCTTTATGGGTGCTATGAATGACATTTTTTGACCTTACCTGTATAAGTTTGTGCAAGTGTTTCTGGATGATATTTTAATCTTCTCTAAGGATGAAGCTCACCATGCTGAACACTTAAAGATAGTCATGGACACTCTGAAGATAAATCCTTCCTTGGGTTGGCTAACTACTATTAAAGATTTTTTGAGAATTATTATACAAAGGCCAGTAAACTGACTCACCTTACTAAGAAAGACATAGGGTATGTGTGGGGGGAAGAGCAGCAGGCTACCTTCCAGACCCTTAAAGATGCTGTTTGTTCTGCCCCAGTGCTAGTCGTGTATGACTCCAGCAAGCCTGTGCAGGTAATTACTGATGCTTCTGACTTTGCCATGGGTGCTATTTTGTTGCAGCCTGCGGACAAAACCACAAAGGATGGTAAGGTAAGGCAGGATTGGCACCCTGTGCTGTATCAGTCTATGAAATCTAATCCAGCTGAGATTAACTATTCCGTACATGATAAAGAGCTGCTTGCAATCATTCATGTGCTCAAACAGTGGAGAGAATACTTACATGGTAAAGCTTTTAAGGTGATTACAGATCATCTAGCTCTGACTCACTTTCAGAAGAACTCTAAGCTGTCGAGGAGGGAGAATCGCTGGAGCCAGATGCCGGAGCAGTTGCAAGTCCAGATTGAAGTTAAATCCTGCTGATGCACTCTCTAGAAGACCTGACTTGCAAGATAGGAACTTTAGTCAGCATGCTATAGATTAAGTTCTTTGTGCAATCACTTCACTAAAGGTGAAAAAGTCCTTCCTTGAACAACTTAGGAAAGTCTACCTTTCTGACCCAACATTTGAGCCCAACCCTACAGATGGTGTGTGTCCTGCTACTACACTCGGGTATAGGCTCAAGGGAGGGGTCTGGGTGATTGAAACCACTTCAGGCAGGCTGAAGCTGGTCATTCCTAATAACTTGGAAATAAGGACCCTCTTACTAAGTCAAGCGCATGACAATTTACTGGGTGGGCATTTGGGGCAGGCCAAAATTGTTGGCAAAGTGGCAAAACATTATCATTGGGATGGGTTTAGGGTTTGCCTCGGAAGATCTTGAAACATGTGAAAGTCCTGTGATCAGTGTCAGAGAAATAAGTCTAGGCACACACCACCGCAGGGTCTCTTACAACCGCTGCCCATCCCAGCTGGACACTGGGAAACAATATCTATGGACTAGGTGGTAACATTGCCACGAACTGCCAATGGGCATGATTCGATACTGGTTGTAGGGGATAAATTGACAAAAATGGTCATTTTCATCCCCACAACTGTCAAAGTAACTGCACTCCGAACAGTTCTACAACCATGTAGTATGCCAACATGGGCTACCGTCTAATATCATCTCAGACAGAGACTGAAAATTTACCTCTAAGTTTTGGAGAGCTTTATTGGGGTTATTGGGAGTCAAACAGCTGCTCAGCACATCAACCCACTCTCAAACTGATGGGCAAACTAAAAAAAGTAACCGAGTTCGGCAAGAGGTGCTGAGAGCATATATTTATAAAAAACAAGATAATTGGGATGACTTGTTGCCTCAAATCCAGTTTGCGGTCAACAGTGCGGTGCACGCGTCAACGGGCAAGACTCCTTCTGAAATGAGCTTGGGTAGAGTCCCTAAGTCTCCTTCAGATGTACTAGGGGAGTCTTTAACTCACCCTAAAGGGATTGACAATCCGATCTCCCTCCAGTTAACACTAGGTCTTCCAAGGAAAAGGCCATATATGGTCCAATAATACACCCCCTAAGTCACACTATATTGAAATAACCACTGAAGCTTTGACTATGTGTTATAGACCATTAGAGAGCTTACATCACAAGGTATTGCACTGGCCATGTGGCCCGCAATTTTCGGAAAGATAAGGTGTACTTTCCGTACAAAGTGTGTACGATAACAAGAAACGAGCAAATAGGGCCAACTTTGACTTCACACACTATGAGTTTGGATTTGAACCAGTACTTGTTGATTTAATCTGGGGTAGGCATGTGTCTTACATATCATATGAAACAGATTTCACTTCATTCTAATCGGTAGCTTTGTGCAGGCACACTCTGTACTTAGTGGACCATATGGGGTCCGGGTATTTCTCGTACTTTTTAGTGCCTCATGCAACAAAGCATCACGGTTAATAATTCATAATTTATTCTTTACACATGCAAATAGTAATCTGTAAAGTGGAGCTTAAAAGTAAGGTCTTACTTTACTCACAAAAAAATATTCATATACAAATTAATGAATTGAAATGATTAAATATGAATTATTAATTGCAAAATATTGCAGAATCGACAGCTTTGCACACATGAAGCTGAACTGTTTATGGAGCACAATGTCTTTCATGTATGTTTTTGTTGCAGGTCCTCTGCTCTACAGTCTTACTTGTTAGTGCTACTCAGCCTGTAGGGGCCACTATCCACATGTGCTATGTGCCTGTTGGTATGGTACTCCTCAAAGCAAGGCGCGGGGCAAAGCGCTACTCCACACGTCGCGCACCCATAGCTAGGCCTCACCTTACTCTTCTCATGGCCTAGGTCATACTGCTTGCTCCTGCACACTACACACCCTGGTCTAGAGCCTCCTGGAACGTGCACAGGGAAGTGTCTCCCTAGGAACCTGTCCATTCCAGCCCGCCCCGCACTCCAGCGAAAGCGCCTCCCCTCATGTGGATCATGAAAGTCTGTCATCTCCGCGACAACATCTAACATGAAGGGATACCTATCACTCTCAGGATGGGCCAGGTTGTACAGGATGTAGGCATTGGCCAGGGCAGCATCAAACAGACCCCAATATAGTTTATGCCACCACTTGAAGCTGACAGCAGCACTCTCGACAGAATAGTTATCTCTCAGACAGAGTTTGTCAAATTGATCGACAGCATCTTTGTGTTTGTTGTAGTGCACCACAATGTCTGGAGCACTTATGGTCTTCAAACTCCCATCACTCTGCCTCCTCTCAACTTCATTCACCTCAAGACCAGCAGCTGTGGACAGAAAGTGCACTAGCATCTTGTCTTGCCAGACCATAGCAATTTTCCCCGGGTTATCACACACAAGAGCCATATAGTCTCCCTGAGTTGGTCTTTTCTGACCTCTTGGGATGGGCAATACCAAGGCACTTCCTTTACCATCTGGGGTCTTAGGCATGTCTTTTCTATTTGGCATAACTGTGCCAGTTGCTTCATGACCTTTCTCAGCTAACACTTTCAAGAGTGTCGGCGATGTGAAGCCTCTGTCCAGGACAAAAGAGTAAGTCTGTTTGTCTGGCAGACCCTCAATCAAATCTAAAACAGTAACAACCTGTGACCTGCCAGGCTCTTTATCAAACACTGTGAAGTCATAGCAGTAGTAACTTGTACTATCACAGGCCACAAACAACTCTATACCGAACTTATGTGGCTTCTTTGGCATGTACACTCTCACAGGGCAAGTTCTATTTCTAAGGGGGATCAACCTCTCGTCTATTGTTATGTCATGCCCAGGATTATAGTGGGCTTTGAACTTGTGCCTCAACCTATCTATGATAGGCAGACACTGCCACAGCTTGTAGGTCCCAGAGGTCTTAGAAAAGCACTCCCTACCCAAGTTTGACTTGAGGTGAAAATATCTTTTTATCTCCTGCAACTTGTTCCTTGACATGAAGGTTCCAAAGGACGGAAACCTGATAGGTCCACTTGTATCAGACCTCCAATAATAAGGTATTCTAGACAGAGGGTTCAGGGCCATGGCAAGGTAAAGACCATGCCAAACAACCATCTCAGTGAGAGTAACCGGCTTCCAATCTTTGGCCTTGTTCAAGTTTGCATATGCATTTGTCTCATTGACAAGCAGTTCAAACCAATCTATGCCTATGAACAGGCACAGCACAGCAAAGGGAGTATACTTCAGAAATGTCTTAGAATTGACACCTCTCAGTCCAGAGGTTGAAGAGCCACCTGGCTGCTGCCTCCATGGATACTTCTCACCATGAACTGGAGGATTCCAGTTGTATTCCTCCTCAGCTGTACCTTCCCGAAGGTGCTCCTCCTCCAGGGGATCTCCTTCTTCTCCAGCTCACCATCAGAGGAATGCAGCTCCTCATCACTGACACCTGCAACCTTCTTATACTTGCTGCTATTCCTCTTCTTTTGACTTAGTTTGGCCTTCCTCCACCTCTCCCTTTTCTCATTTCTATCTATAGGAACAGTAAGCAGCACCTGCTTACCCTTTCCGGTGTCAGGCCTGCCCTTCTTCCTCATAGTATCCTTGTCCTCCTCCTCCTCCTCCTCCTCCTCCTCCTCATCAGCATCATTAGACCTTGGCTGGGAGTCATCGTTCGGGTCTTGGGAGGAAGAAATCAGACCTTGACTGCTAGCCTCCCTAGAATTTGCAAGTAAAGAGGCCCCTGAGGAAACCGAGCCAAAACGAACTACATGCGGCTCGGAATAAAACCAGGACTCTTCAGGCACAGTAGATAGGTACTGCCTGACCTGCCATGCCTCCCATTGCTTCTTTTCTTTGTCATACAACACTTCTATGAGCCATGAGTTCTCCTTTTTAGTCCTCACAACCTCTTTTCTCACAATTCCGACTAATTAAAACTCTATGTAATACTGTCCAAATGTCTTTTCCGCCCATGCATCTCCCCAGAAGGTGGCAGGGATGAGTAATTTTTCACCCACAACAATTTTTGGCGCATTTGAAGAAGAAGCCATGGCTCTAAGAGCTTTTTAGTGACCTCGGGTATGACAGACTTTTCACTTGAAATTTCGTTGTGAACCTGAACTTTGAACCTCCTTCTTTTGACTCTAACTTTGTCGTTAATGATCGGAAGATCATTTTGCATTTTTTCGCCTAAGGTTCAAGTCTGTATGGTTTGTTTGAGCCATAGATTGTACCAGTTGGTCAACTGTAGCACCCTGGAGGTCAGCGCTGAAAAATGGGGGTTAGCTAGACCATATATGGTCCGAGGACCATATATGGTCCGATGGGATACCTAGTGTTAACCCAGGAGTTTGCTGACACCCTTTCAGAAGTCCACACAACCTGCACAAAGCCCAGGCAAACCAACAAAAATACGCTAATCAGCACCGTTGAGAACTGACATTTTCTAAGGGCGATTTGGTCAAACTGCATTCTCAGCACCTGTACCTGCCTGGTGGGGTTAAGAAAAAGCTTGGTCCTGTCTGGGTCGGTCCATATTCGGTAGTGCGCCGTGTCGGTCAGAATGCTTACAAACTGAACATGTCAGCAGAATACAAGGGTCACCCAGTCTTTAATGTCTCAATCCTGGAACCGTACATCAAAGGTGACACACTGTTCACAGGTCGGTTACCTGTCCAACCGGAACCGGTCCCCGCTGTCAGACAAGGTGACCCTGAGGAATATGAGGTCGAGGAAATTTTAGACGCTGGCTTTGTCCGTCGATCGTCCAAATATGTCATGAAGTACATGGTCATATGGAAGGGGTACGATGCCTCGGGGGACACTTGGGAATTTGAAGACCAGCTGACCAATACCAAAGGGGCGTTGAAGCGATTCCACCTTCGGGCGACTAGCACACCTCCCTAACTGTCATTTCAGTCGCCGTGGACAGGTGACAGGAGGTCCTGTCTCCAAGTAAGTTGGAGGGGAACGTGACAGTAAGTGACAGATAGTGACAGTTGTGACAAAAGTCCACCTTAAAATTAAGTTGGAGGGAGTGTCTTCCTTCTCGGGATCAGCCAGGCAAATTTTCATGTAACCATTCTACACACTCAACCTGAGCTCACACTCACTTTTTCTCTCTGACTCAATTCTCCTCTTATACTCACTCACACAAGATATTACACACTTGGAACTCTCCCTACCACGTTCTTCTCCACCAAGGGTACTCAAAAGCGGCAAAGTACCATGATTTCACTCACTGCATTGTGTATATAATTCAGCAGGATGACTCAGAAGTCGGAACTTAAGAGGAAGAAAAAAGCGGAAGAGGCACATGCAGAATACTTGCACTTCCGTGGCGACATTAAATCATCCTCCATCTCCGCTGGGGAATCACAACGACTCCAACAACAGTAGGAGGCACAAAAAAAGGAGGAGGAGGAGGAACAAGCCAGGCTGAGGCAGGAAGAACTAGACAGAAAAGCTACAGAGGAGGTCAAGAAGGCAGAGGAGGAGAGGCAAGCTGAGGAGAGGTGGAAGCAGCATGCTGAAGAAGAACAGAGGAGAATCAGTAGCTACCGCTACACAGTGCTGGGCAAGGGCTTTGATCTATTGGAGGAGGCCTTCAAGTATGCCCAGAGAAGTTGCAGTGAGTCGCAGAAGAACATCCTGCAGAGAGAAGGGGAGACATCCAAAAACTTTGACAAGTATATAGAGGTCAGCATAGGACTCCTCCTCTACCACGATTACGCCCGGATGGTAGTATATACGGTCAGAGAGGCCAAGGCAATCGCCCAGGTGAACGAAGCAGAAGCTGTATCGATTCCGAGTATCTGGGGGAAAGATAGGGTCATCAGGATGATCCTTATGGACGCAAACAGCTTTAAGGACTCCATATTCCATAACCGGTTCAAGGCCATGTATGATGAGGTGGAGAGACAAAGCTGGGAATTCTTGGCTAGGGAAACCAATCAGCTAGACTTTGCAGGACATTGGTACCCGTATACGCAGAAAAAGACAGACATTGCTTTCTTCCAAAAGCCCACCGATTGGCGGTGGATGACTATTACCATGAGGGACCAGCAAAATGACAGGGCAGGGGAGGAAGATTTTCTAACAGACTTACAGGGGAACATAGTGTTGCCCCCTCACATTGCAGCTTGAAACCCAAGATTGGACGGAGTAAGAGACTGCATGAGTCAAGAAATGCAGGAGGACAGGAGCAGGGCCCGAGAGTCATTCTCTAAAGGGAAGCACGCTTATGCCAAATGGGCAAGCAAGCAGGGAGAGAAAGACCTATATGCGGTCAGGACTCAACATCCCCCACCAGCACCCAAAAGGGAAAGGTCAGTGGGGTGTTCTTTTTCTCGGGAAGAGCTGGAGCAGCTGACAGAGGAGACTCCAGCAGTCTCAAAGGAGCCAGGGGAACAAGAGGAGGAGTTAGAGGAAGAAGAGGAGGAAGGCGAGGAAGAGGACATTAGCCCCGCTGTGACCCAGACACCTGCCACATCCTCTGTAATGGAGAAGGCTGGGTTGGCCAGGGCACACATGGCCCTGCACCAGCTCGCTGAAGAGGAAGATATCACTTCGCTGAGAACTGCCAGAGGACAGAGCCCATTTGCAGGCGCAGAGACCCAGTCAGATAGGGCAAACAGGAGGGCTGCTAGAGAAATAGCCAGAGGCCTGCCAGCATCTCCCTCGCAGAGAGGACATGTGCCCTTGGCTCATGTCATGCAACATCCTTCTGGGATGTCGGTATATGTACTTGTCAGTTTGAGGGATGCCCAGGAGAAGGCTGCCTCCCTTCATTTTCAAACTGTGCAGGAGGAGACAGCCCAGCTAGTGCGTTCTCCCCTTGGTTCCCCCTACTCGGAGCCCCCAGGCTTCAGGAGACCCCAAAACAAAAGGAGGAGGTATGGCTCCCGGTCTCGCTCCCCTGACCATAGAGCCCCAGGGTCATCTCTCTCACAAGGGCAGTAGGCTGAGGGCGGAGAGACAGCACACTAATACTAGTGATCCCCACAGTTAGGCATCAGTGTTGGAGCAAGAGGTGGTGGGAGCAAGATCACTACTTTCAGTTGGGGAAATCCATGCACCCAGTGTTATGTTGTGGAGGCGACAACCTGTTAAGTTGGAGGGATTGTAATGAATCAGTATATTGGTAGATATAATATTCATTTAAATATAATAGTTAAATAAGTTCAGCCTGCTGAACTTTAATTAACATTGAGTCTGCTGGACTTTATAAAATACTCAGTCTAATGACTCAGCCGGGAGCAGTAGGCTGAAGTCAACTTAGGTCAGCTTGCTGACACATTCTTTGACAGCCAGCTGATTCCCGTACTCGGTAGCAGCGAACTGCCTAGATATGCATCTAAGTGTGATGTGCTAGATGAATGGCTAAATGACATCCTTAGGATGGATGGCAATTCAGGATGATGGGAGATGGCAGTGGATTTGGTTAACCGAGGTCCTACCAACGCGGTTAACTCCCGGGTAGGCGGTGCCATCGCACTTGCCGTTGAACAGTACATTGATTCCATGTACATATGCTAGGTATTGCTCTCGAGTTCGGCATTCAGAAACGAGGCCAACTCTCTTGTACTGCTTACTGACAGATATCTGAATCCAAGGCGAGAGGCTATTGATACGCACTGTCCTCTAACCTTGCTTATGTATGAGTTTACTAATTGCATTATTGATGCTCGTTTGCTTGCGTTTGACTTGCGAGTTTTGTCCACCGCTAGTACGTTTGTCTTTTGCTGTTTAATCAATTTACAAAAAATACCATAAAGATCACTTGCTGATATAAAGATATTCATTAATTGTTAATCGCCTATTTGATAAGTCGATTCATTTCAGCACAGCAGCTGCGCACACGTGCCGCTACTTGGCACGCGCACACAGCCCGCCCAGCCAGCCCGGATCTGGCGACCGTGATCGCCATCCTCAATCAGGGGGGCCATCCCCGACTGCGCTGTGTGGCCGGACCGCCGTTTGGAGCATCAACGATTCGCACACAGCTGCGCACAGCTAGGGTTTAAACCCTGGTTGCGCACAAAACCCTCAGGTCAGCTCGATAAGCGTGGCGAGGGTCCCGCCGAGCGCACGCACCACTTGGAGGGCGCCACGTACCTTGCTCGGGGCAGCCGATACCGACACCGGCACCGGTCGGGCGACGCGACCTGGCAGGCCCAGGGGCGACCCCGAGGCGCCACTTGTCAGCCTGTTAGCAGCCGAGCCTGCGCCAGCTCCGGCTTCCGTGCCAGCAGCCAATCAGCCTGCACCCGAAGCTGCGCTGGCATCCGCAGCTGCTCTTGCGGAGGCGCCAGCGCTCGCCGAGGCGCAACCTGCTGGAGGACCAAAGCCAGCGCTACTCACGGCGCCAGCACCAGGTGGGCCACTGCAACTTGACGGCCTTCCAGTCGCCGAGGCGGCACTAGCTCTGACAGCTGCGCCAGCAGGCCTGGCACCTGCACCGGCAGCTGGGCAGGCATGCTCAGGAGCGGCCGCACTAGCTCTCGCTACTCCTGCGGCGCCAGCGACAGGAGCACCAGCCCACAAGACAACTGCCGCGTCAGCGCTGGGCTTGCAAGCGCCAGGCACGCCAGCGCCAAGCGTGCCAGCACCCGCGCCAGCAGCTGCAACTGTTCCTGCAGCTGCGCCCGTGACGGCCGCTACGTTTTTAGCTGATGCGCACGCGCCTGCGCCAGCAGCGCCTGCGCCTGCTTTCGAAGGTGGGCC
Organism: Mesotaenium endlicherianum; assembly: GCA_009602735.1. NCBI lineage: Eukaryota > Viridiplantae > Streptophyta > Zygnematophyceae > Zygnematales > Mesotaeniaceae > Mesotaenium > Mesotaenium endlicherianum. Next base: position 565,909 of record WELA01007307.1, read on the forward strand.
GGCATCTGACCACACTCGAGCGTTGGCAGCCACGCCAGCAGCTCCTACGTACGCGCTAGCAGCTGCTCCGGCACCGGCGGCTGCACCAGCGCACACGGTTGCGCCAGCAACAATTATGCTCGCTTCAGCCAAGGTGTTCGCCGTCTTGCCAGGGCACGCAGCTGCGCCAGTGCCAGCTGCGCCAGCTTTGGCAACGGCGCCAGCGGCGCCAGCGGCCACTACGCCTACGCTAGCAACTGCGCCAGCAGCTATCACTCTTGTGCTCGCAGCAAAGTTGGACTCCAATCTGGCCTTCTGCGCACGCACATGGCCGTTGGGCAGCCGCTTGGCAGCGTGCATCGCAGGACGCGAGCGCACACTCGTGGCGGCAGCCGGGCGACCGGCAATGGCACAGAACCGCAGTGGACCAGACCGAGGGCAACGCATAGAGGAGGCGCCGCGCTTGCCCCGCTCCTTCCGCGTGCAAGAGACGCCAGCAGAGCCAGTTGCCCTTGCACCACGCGCACTTACCTTGCCAATGACTACGGTGAAGCTCAGCGCCGAAGTCATCTTGCTGGCACTACAACAAATGCATGCTGTCTCCTTTGCGGAGGTCGGCGTGTCGATGGAGGCCACACGGAAGGCGACTCAGCTACTGCTTCAGTCACGCAGGGCCAGCCAGCGCGCCTCCGACGGCAGGCCAACGTCAAACGCAGCAGCCGCAGTGCTCTCCGCACCCGCGCGACCTGCGCATGAGCGCAGAATGATCAGCGCGCCTAACGCTGCGTTTTTGGATAATCCGCAGGGCATCGTGCTGGTCAACACGCAGGCCCCGCAGTGCATCATGTTTGACAATGGCGCCCAGCCGGTCCTCATCAGCTTGTGCTACTTCCGCCAGCTGGGCCTCTTGTCAACCGATCTAGAGGATTCGCCGACGCGGATCAACACCGCAGCTGGCACATCCGAGACCGTCACCGAGCGCACGCAGCTGGCCCTTCGCTTCACCTTTCGGCCCGGCACTCCGGATGAGACGACTATCCACCGTCACCCGTTGGTCACCTGCTCAGAGACCTTTGACGTGCTCCTTGGCCAGGACGTCCTCTTTCCTATCCGCGCCGCAGTAGATAACTGGGTGGAGCGGGTCTACTACCCACCTGACTGGCAGTCAAGGGGGACCCGCACTGCATCCGTCCCACTTGACATCGTGGATCGTTGCTCAGCTGAGTCCGCCCTCTATGGCTTCATGGCGCTGGAGGACGGCCCGCTCATGCTTCAGACCGATAAAGGGGGAGCCGAGGATGATCAGGTCTCCGTCGGCGCCGACTTGCTTGAGACGTAGGAAGAGGAGCCCGAGCTGCCTGGCGTTGAGCTCCACCTCACGTCGCAGGAGCAGGCTGACGCTCTGGCCGCACAAGCCAGGGAGACAGTACGGATCTACGCCGCTCATAACGCCATGATGCGTCAGATGGCGACAGACGCCGTTGAGGCACACACCATCGCCACGGCTGCCATCACTGCTGCAGCGCACGCCCACGACGCAACGACAGCCGTTGCAGTCGCCCCCCGGTCACAGCCTCTAGCGGCGAGTGGATCCTCCGCGAGATCAGACATCCGCGCACAACATGACGTTCCTGTGGGAGTCGCCATGCAGTACCGCATGGCCTCCCAAATGCCCTCGCTCGCAATGTTGCACAGGACGGGTGACTCCTGGCCGCGCACAACCACATCTGAGGATGAGGCTATGAGGCAGGCGGCGTATCCAGGTAGGTCCGACGACGCGTCGTTGGAGAGCCTTGAGGAGGAGGAGTGGCACAAGTGGTCCTAGGAGGCCGCAGAGGAGCTCGCAGCCCAGCCTTCAGAGGAGCCGTCGCCACCCACACCTACGGCCCGCGCCTGAAGCCAGCCAACAGGGCCTCCCGACTTCAGCACACTCTCGCATGAGACTACGGCCAGTCAAGCCCATCGATGTGCTGGCGGGCCCAGTCGGTTGATACAGCACGACTGTTCAACCAACAACGAGTGCCGTGACATTACGCACTTGTTCGCTGGCAACAGCCTGGGCACAGGCCGGGCAGCTTGCGCCTCAGCCAGCGCCGCCTCGACGGCACCTTTCCATGTCGCCGACCTGCGAGTTGTATATGCTCGGCAACCAGGTTCCAGGAGCAGCATCCTCGACCCTCGGCGTACAGGTCCTTTCCCCTATGCCAGTCCGGCTCTGCGCCTCGCACGCGGCACTATGTCGCCAGACCGGCGCGCACGTGCGCTCACCCCTCTCCGCGAGCAGGCCAGGGATGCTTGCGAGGTCACGCCTCTGCGCGACACGCACAAGAGCGCACAAGAGGTTTCTCCACTTTGCAAGGAGAGGGAGATTACTCCTTCGCGTGGGACGCGTCCGCGCTCAGTCACACCACCTTACGACGGCCTGCGCGATCTCCGCACCGGTGATGATGACGCACAGTCTTCCTCCACCACTGCCGCTCACGCATTGTACCAGACGCAGCCCGGCTGGCCTGCCGCCGTCCCGCGCAGCCACATAGCCGGCGACGGGCCGTCCAGATCACTCCTCATAAGGTGGCCCGTACCGCTGTCAGGCCCCGTGACCGCCATCCCTACACTACCGCCATACGCGCAGAGATCATGCAGCGCCGCCAGCAAGAGCGCGTCTGGCTCGCCTCTCTTTCTCCACTGCGTCACCGAGTCCAGCTCGCTCCACGTCAGCTTGTCCGCCCTTGACAGGCGGCAGCCAGGGACGAGCGCTCTGTCTGCACAGTGCCCATTCAGGCGGATCTTTGCGAGCGTCTGCGTTTGTACTTCAATCAGCGTCCCCAGCTGCACCAGCGCACAGCCACAGAGCAACTGGCCTACACCGCGTCACACCACGCTGACCACAGGGTAAGAGGCCGGTGGCAGCTGCAGTGCGTGCGCGACGCGCAGGCTATGGCCCGCCCAGTGCTTGAGGAGGCATTGCAGGATGCGCATGCACGCTGGCGCACCTACCAGGCGCATACTCGCACCGCTCGCCCGTAGTCACTGCTCGAGCGCATTCCTCGGCTTACCCATCACTACGCAGAGCGCGTAGTGGCAACCCTCCGCATGGCGCCCCATCAGCATAGTCTTCAGCGCTCCTACCCTCCACCAGCGCAGGCAAGCGATCCCGCCATGGGTTATTGCCTCCTTCCTACGCCTATCTACACCGCCCAGCTTGACGAGCGTTTCGGCGGCATTGTCCTTGTTGAGCTCTTCGCCGGCATTGCGACTGGGCTGCTGGCCACCCTTTAGGCCGGCATCCCAGTACGTCGGTACGTCTATGTGGACCTTGATGGCGAGGCGCAGCAGGTGGCCCGCTGACAGATGGCCTTGTGCCACAAGCGTTTCCCGGACCTCTTCCCTGAGCACGCCTTCTACCGCGCCCAGATTGACTGGCCCATGGAAATCCGTGACATCACCGCCGAGCACATCACACCCTGGGGCCCATCGACGTCATCATTGCGGGCTGAGAGTGCCAGGGCTTCTCCATTGCGAGACGAGGAGGCGCGCTCGCTGACCCGCGTACGGCCCTGTTCTGGCATCTGCTTCGCGTCCTCAACATGGTTGAGGACCGACAGCCGCCTCACACGCTCGCTTGGGTGTTAGAGAACGTGGCTGTACGCCACGATTCTGGGCCCAACGTTAGCAACGACTTTGCCCTCTGCAGCAGCTACGTCGGACGTGAGGCCGTCATTGCCCAGATTGGTTCCTTTGCGCACCGCGTGCGTGCTTACTTCACCAACCTGGCCATGCCCGGCACGCTAGAGGCATTGGCGGCCGCACATCCACGCCACACGCGCAATGTTGACTCCATCCTCGACGTCGCGCGCCTGGCCCAGCAAGTGGTTGCCCCTTCTGCATCCTTCTCAGGCCCAGTGTGAGGTCCTCCACGACGTCACGAGGGCGCTTCCTACATTCGTGAGTCGCTACAACAGCGCGGCCTACGTGAGGGACCAGCGCGGCATGATCATTGACCTCAAGACCGGCATGTTCCAGCGGCCCCGTGCCGTGGAGATGGAGCAGGCGATGGGCTTCCCTCCGCACCTCACACAGGTGGACGGCATCACCGAGGTCAACCGCGTGCGTCTCCTTGGCCAGGCTATTGACGCCAACATTTTGACGTGGATCCTATTACAGACGCAGGCCCTGACTCCCCTCTACGCGCCCAAGCTTGTCATCCTAGGATGAACCCGTCCTACGACGCCGTGGACCGTGATTCCGACGGCCACAGCGTCCCGCCTGATACGACCTGGCATTCCCAGCGTGCGGGTTCTACTTCCCGGCAGCCGTCTGCGCTGTGTCCTGGTCCTGGTTCTGGTTTGCTGGGGGGGGGCAGGAGGGGACAGGAGCCCTCATAGCGACACAGGGAGTTTTGCTCCCCATTTCTTTTTCCACGCTCTCAGCCTTTGACAGGTGCTGCAGAGCAGCTGGCAGCCGTTGCTGAGTAGGAGGCACCCAAGGCAGGCCGAGCGCACCCCGCTGCAGGGCAGGGGACGCCTGCAGTCCCACAGATCACGCCAGCAGCAGGGCAAGAGGCGCCAGCTGCAGCGCAGGAGCCACCACCGGCTGCCCCTACTTGGAAGCTGGGGGGGACTCTCACTGAGGCACAGGCTGCTCAGCTGACGGCATTGCTGGATGCACGGCGTAGTGCCAGCTTTGCCAGCGGCATGCACGATCTTGGGCGCTACTCAGGCGACCCCATGAGGATCCCCCTCCAGACAGACGTGCCCATCTTCCAAAAACGCTATCGCTACAGTTGCTTTGAGGACAACCTGATCAGCACGCAGACAGGCAAGCTAGAGGAGTGTGAGCTCATTCGTGAGTTTGCCTCCACCTACGCTGCGCCCACAGTCATGCCAGCTAAGAAGGACGCCTCGGGCAACTGGTCTGAGAAGAGGATGTGCGGTGACTATCGTAAGCTTAATGAGGTCACTGAGCAGGACAGATATCCTATGCCAACACCTTACGAGATCTTCGACAACATTGGGGCTTGTACTTGGTTCTTGGTGCAGGATTTGAGGCAGGGCTTCAACCAGATACCCATCGCGGAGGAGGACCAGCACAAGACGGCTTTCTGGGGGTCGCAGCGTCTCTACGAGTGGAGGGTTATGCCCTTCGGCTTAAAGAACGCACCTGCCACCTTCTAGCGGGTCATGGATACGGAGTTGGCAAGGCTCTCCTTTGCCTAGTGTTACATCAATGACGTGCTTGTCTTCAGTGTGACGTTTGAGGAGCTCGTGGCCCACATACTGCGGTCCTGGACCGCTTGGAGGCCGTTGGGCTCAAGTGCCATCTAGGCAAGTGCACCTTTGGGACCCGAGAGGTGGAGTACCTTGGGCATCTCCTGTCTTCCAGCGGCCTGGCCCCTCAGCTAGCCAAGATCTCAGCCATCTCTGGCATCCCGCCGCCGACCGACCTCTCGTAGCTGAGGGCCTTCCTTGACATTGTCAACTACTATCGCCGCTTTCTGCCTGGGTTCAGCGAGCTGGCCAAGCCGCTCAACGACTTGCTACGCAAGGGCGTTGCCTACGTATGGGGACCAGAGTAGCAGGCGGCGTTTGACAAGCTCAAGGTGCTATTGGTGAGCATCCCAGTACTACGGCGGCTTGATTATCAGAAGCCCTTCATCCTCCACACCGACTGGTCGCAGGCGGGTCTTGGAGCAGTGTTGGTGCAGGAGCATGATGGCTTTGAGCATGTGGTGGCGTACTCCAGCCGCAGCAACAACCGTGCTAAGGGCAACTACGGCTCTTATGAGGGGGAGTGCTTGGCAGCTGTGTGGGCTATTGTGCACTTTAGGCACTATATCTACGGCACCCACTTCCGCTTGGTCACTGACCATCAGCCACTCAAGTGGCTCATGACGTCGGAGTGCCTGAGGCAAGTACGCACGGTGGGCACTCATCTTACAGGAGTACACCTTTGACGTGCATCATCGTCCAGGATCCACAAACCTGGACGCCAGCCTCAACCGCAACCCCTTGCCCTCCTCAAGGGACCTCACGGTGGCCCGCCACGATGAGGATAAGCCAATGGTTTGGCACGCAGCGGCGCGCCTCGCCTTCACCGTGGACGGCGACGTGCGGCCCGCCGGGCTCACTAGCCTAGACATGGTGACCGTCACCACTTGGCAACTGGCGCTGGCAGCAGCTGAGGAGCAGGACAGCAAGCAGCGCAGGCCTGAGGACGTATAGGACGACGCCCCAGTACTACAGTACGTCACGGGCAAGGAGTTGGCCCTAGGCATCAGTGCGCGCGAGCGCAACCGCATCCTCAAGCGCAGCCGGGATTTCGTCTTTGTGGAGGGGCGCATGCGGCGAGTGATGGCGGACGGCTCCATCCTGGTGGTTCTTGAGCCTGCTATACGCAGCCAGCTGGTACGGCCTGTGCCTTGGACACTTCGCTGTTAAGCGCACTCTCAACCTCCTCCAGGCTGAGTACTGGTGGCACGGCATGACTAAGGTTGTCGTCGACGTCGTCAGCAACTGCACTCTTTGCGATCGGGTGCGCTCGAGCTTCACAGCCCGCACCGTTGCTCTCAACCCTCTCCCTATTCAGGATTGTTCTACATGTGGTCGCTCGACTTGGCGGGAGAGCTGCCCAAGTCTTGCCGAGGCAACCTATACGTCTTGGTGATGATTGGGCACATGTCCAAGTGGATCGAGCTTGTGCCTTTGCCCAGCAAGGCCAGTGAGGGGATTGCCCAGGTTTTCCTTGACCAGGTCCTCAGCCGCTTTGGCGGCTGCACTGAGGTCCTAACCAACCAAGACAAGGAGTTCTAGGGCAGCTTTCAGAAGCTGCTAGAGCGCTCGATGATCGACCACTGCACCACATCTTGTGATCATCCCCAGGCTGACGGTCTTGCAAAGCGCATGGTGCAGAGCGTCAAGCTTGGGCTACGGAAGTACTGCTTGGCCCACGACAGCACCCACTGGGACGACACCTTCCCATGGTTGGCTATGGGGTACAGGTATAGTAGGCAGGCCTCCTTGGCCTCGCATTCTCCCTACTTGCTTCTCTACGGCCAACAGCCAGTCTTGCCTGCAGCAGCCAGGACCATGTCCGAGAACGTCTTGGACTTGGACAGTCCCGAGACGTGGAGCGCTCTTATCAGGCAACAAGCACAGCTCTTTCAGCGCTTGATGCCCATCGCCATGGACAACCTCAGTATTGCTCAGTACCGCAACACATTGAGGTATGACATGACTTGTGGAGGAGCCTACAGTCCGCGGGTGTTGCAGTTTTCCGCAGGTGACTTCGTGTACCTGCGACGCCAGACGAAGAACACCCTCGACACCAGCAACTCGCCCGTCATCCTGCGCGTCAGGCGTGTCTTGGCGTCAAGAGTTTTGGAGCTAGAAGGCGCAGATGGCCGTCTTCACAAGGACCACACGACGAATTGTGGACCATGCCTAACCTTCCTAACCTTGACATGCAGGTTCGTCCCCGTGACGCGAGGCCGTCCAAGGGCCCCGGCCAGGAAGCCAGGATGCTGCTCTGCAACAGCTGCAACCTCAGCTTCCACATCGGCTGTCTCGACCCGCCGCTGGCCCGCTTGCCAGCTGGTTCTGTAGTGACTGTACAGCTTTAGCCTTAGGCAGCGATCACAGCCCACCAGCTGGCAGCTGAGAGTTGGAGGGGGAATTAAAACATTTGACTCTTGACTGTCTTTCTCGCTATAAAGCCACATGTATTATAGACTTCATTGCAGCAAAGCCTGCTTGCTTAATATGCATTGCTTATGTTGATAGTACGCACCCAACCTCCTACCGCACGACAGCGATCATGATTCCTTGAGTTGGGGTTGCCGTACAAAATCAAATTCCACATGTGTGAACCATCAATCTAGGAAGACCAACTTTGCATTGACTTTACGCATCCATATGTTGACCTTTTCTAGATTTCCAAGTCACCAAAGTGTAGCGCGTCAAAGCATCTTCCAAATGGCACCGGTTTTGCGTCATTTGGTTAATTATCGAGCGAGATAGGCGCGATCTAATTCGCACCCCTTTCGGCCCCTAGCAGAAACACACCAAATGGCCAACTTGTGACTCAATGTACCCAAAGATGATATTGTTGACCATCCGTGACCCCAAGGACCCTTAGCTTACTGCGCATAAATCCGCGAGCCCTTAGCTTATATGAGTCCTGCATTTTCATAGTATAAGTGCATCATGGAGGCTAGAACTTGGTGATTGCATCACCGAATTCTAGAGGAAGCTTCCTCAAAATGCAGATTCACTTTTGAGGCGCTATCTAGGTAGAGCTACCCAAGGTAAGCTCCACCAATGAGAGACACATAGCACACTCTACGTGCTTTGCTTTGATTGGTTTGAGTTATGCTTAGTCTATGAGAGTGCTAGTACATGCCTTGTACACATTAGTGGACAAGGAAGAGCCTCCTAGAGTGACAACATACATCGGATTTGCCGCATACGACGCCGGGTTTCCAAGAGTAAAAGTATTAGAGATGTCCCTAGAGGAACATCTTTTTAGAAGTCCCGTTATGCCAGTTGTAAGTCACAGAGATTATCAGTAAAGCTTACACTTTTATCTCTTGTGTTTTTAGGACCACTTAGTCTCTCTCTTTGTAACGATCTGAGCTTTTTAGGCGTATTTAAAACGCTTTTTTAATTACCTGAAAGACGTTATACTTTTATTTTGTATAAGATTGCATGTTTATTGAATTATTTTGACACACACGTGTGCCGACTAATTCCCGGTTGATTGGCGAAACGACCCGAATACTATTGCAAAAGAAATCGTAAAGTAATTCGACTACTTCGCAAAAGTATAACGTAAGTAATCATGAAGTAGTTTGATTAATTATGACGGAATAACTTAACCAATTATGGATTGATTAACTTATTATGACTGTCACTATTTCGGACATTAACAGTCATTGTTTTCGGTCAACAACGCGTCGCTAACCCGAAAGAAAACACTAAGTTGTGGCCCAAGGGAGCCACCGGCCGGAATCAAACCCGCGACCTCCCGGTCGTCGCATCGCGATTCCGAAAATAGCCGTAAAGTCAAACGAAATATAATATGCAAAGTTACTTTGCATTTTGGCGGATTCAAACCCGCGACCTTTCGTTTAAAATGTTCACACCTAATCGATTGGCCAAAGTAGTTATTATAACTACCGATTCATGTCAAATTAATGTGTACGCGACCGCGCGAGCAATCGTGACTTTTCATAAAGTCGCGCGAACGCGAAAACGCCCGTTTGGCGTATAACGGTTTTTCGGAAACCGTCAAAAAGTCTCCTAAAGGCCAAACGGCGCGCTAGGAGCATTTGGCCGAATTGGTTATGTCCAATTCAACCGTTTTTCGTTGAACATGAACCACTGCCCTAGGTGGTGACTCGAAGCACTCCAGTGCCTAACGTTGTGCAAGTATATATACTTGTAAGAGTCATTGTGAGTGCAACTCTCACAAGCACAAATTCTATTAGTTTTCATTTTCGCTTTCACAAGGATTGTGCATTTTCTCGAAATTATCGTTATTTCTTTTTGCTAATATTAAATTATCCTTGAATACCGAGCAAAGATCCTCGTGGAAAGCAGAAACGTTACACTCTTGTGAAGAGCAAGCCGTTCTGGCTTCCAGTCACTTGAAGAACTTCACAAGTGGTGAGCAAAGTCACAGCTTAAACCCTGCCATAGGACTACTCTTGAAGATCATGATGTGCTTCCAGTGATCTTTTGGGTTAAAAGCATTTGACGCTTGACTGTCTTTCTACCTATAAAACCACATGTATTATAGACTTCATTGCAGGAAAGCTTGCTTGCTTATTATGCATTGCTTGTGTCGATAGTACGCATCCGACCTCCTACCGCACGACAATGAGTATAATGCTATGCAGTCTAGAGGAAGAGGTGGTTACTCTAGAGGCGACTATGGAAGAGGTGGTGGTAGGACTAAGCCGAGACCAGCCTCAGCAAAATCTTTTTGCTTCCATTGCCAGCAGCTGGGTCACTACAGAGAGCAGTGTCTAGTCAAGCACCTTCCAAAGGTCGAGGGAAAGGACCAACCTTTAAAAGACAGCAACAGTCAGTTTTCCAATCTACCGACTGTAAGGATGCTAGAGATAGTAAGTTGTTACTAGCTGCCCTCGTAGCAGGTATTATGGGTCTTGCTGAACTGGATTCACAATGCATGCCTGACAAATAGATAAAGGAGATCATCAGCAATATAGATCCCCAGAGAGTGCATACTTTGAACGATCTTATTCCACTTGATATCCAACATCTCTTTGCTAAGTCGGGAGAACAATGCAAAAGTCGGGAAAAGACAGTTTCCCCTATCCTACTGCATTGTATGATTGCAGGTAGGAAGGTGAGAGCATTTGTTGACGGAGGGGCGTCACATACTTTTATCCATAAGGACTGAGTTAAGCGGCTAAGGCCGCCTACTGTCACCCAAGGGAATAGAAAAATATTTCTTGGAGATGCCTCAAGTATCTCGGGAGGAGTTATAACCAAGCCTATTGAGGTCCTGTTAGGGTCTGGCATTGCAGTTTCGACTTAAACGCATACATTTGAGGTACTCTACACTGGCTTTTTTGATCTCGTGCTAGGCAGGTCCTGGCTTAGCATACATCAAGCTGATGTGTGTTGGATAAGAGGTACAGTTAAAGTGAGAGGAGCCAGTGATGTGCAGACTAACTTGGCACCCACCAGTGTTTTTCCTCTTGTCCTGTATGGATGGCAAATGAAGGAAAAGAAGAGGCTTTCAGGAGGATACAAATTGCTGAATGCTATGGAATTCATCGAAAGATGGAATCAAAAGGAAGACAGAATGTGGTGTCTGCTGCTAACAGAGGTACCTCCTCAACCTGAAGAAGTGGTTGAGAAAAAGGTAAGCCCTCCGGAGCACCCGACTGCTGCAAAAATTGTTGCTCAGTATACTGATGTTTTTAATATACCTCCAGGTCTGCCCCCTATTAGGGAAGTAGATCATAGGATTGATTTATTACCTGGGTCAGCCACCTTGGCAACGCACCTATGGCTTGTCTTGTGTGGAGAGCAAAGAGTTTAAAATACAGATTGCAGAGCTGGGGGAAAATGGTGATATATCCCACAGTAAATCACCTATGGTGCACCCATCCTATTTGTTAAGAAAAAGGATAATAGTATGTGAATGTGTGTAGATTACAGAGCTCATAACAGAATCACGATAAAAAACAAGTACGCTTTATCCAAAATCGAGGAATTGCTTGATACCCTGTCTGGTGCTAAAGTGTTCAATAAGATATAGATCTTAGGAGAGGGTATCATCAAATCAGACTTGCTGAGGGGGACAAACACAAGACTGCGTTTTGCACACGTTATGGACACTATGTATTTAATGTGATGCCATTTGGACTGACTAATGCTCCTGCAACCTTCAGGGGTGCTATGAATAACATCTTCAGGCCTTACTTAGATAAGTTTGTGCAAGTCTTCTTAGATAATATTTTAATTTTCTCTAAAATTGAAGCTAAGCATGTTGAACACTTAAAGACAGTCATGGACACTCTGAGAAGGAATCAATTATATGCTAAAATGAGGAAGTGTAATTTCTTCCAGGAAAGTCTTCAATTCTCTGGCCACGTTGTTAGTAAGAAAGGTATCAGCATAGATCCTAAGAAAGTCTAGACCATAAGGGACTGGCCAGTACCACAGTCTGTCTCGGTAGTTAGATCAGTTCTTGGATTTGCTATCTATTACAGGAGATTCATTGAAAATTAATCTACAAAGGCCCGTAAAATGGCTGACCTTACTAAGACGAACATAGGGTATGTGTGGGGGGAAGAGCAGCAAGCTGCTTTCCAGACCCTTAAAAATGCTCTCTATTCTGCCCCAGTCTTAGCTGTATATGACCTCAGCAAACCTGTGCAGGTGATTACTAACGCTTCTAACTTTGCCATAGGTGTTGCAGCCTGCTGACAAAACCAAAAAGGATGGAAAGGTAAAGCAGGAGTAGCACCCCGTGTTGTATGAGTCTATGAAATTCAACCCAGCTGAAATTAACTATTCCAGTGCATGATAAAGAGCTACTTGCCATCATTCATGTGCTCAAACAGTGGAGAGCATACTTACATGGTAAAGCTTTTAAGGTGATTATAGATCATTTAGCTCTGACTCACTTTCAGAAGAAGTCCACGCTGTCGAGGAGGGAGAACCGCTAGAGCCAGATGCTGGAGCAGTTCCAAGTCTAGATTGACTACAAACCAGGGAAGTTGAATCTCGCTGATGCACTCTCTAATAGACCTTACTTGCAAGAAAGGAACTTTAGTCAGCATGTTGTAGACTGTAATGAATCAGTATATTAGTAGATATAATATTCATTTAAATATATTAGTTAATTTAGTTCAGCCTGCTGAACTTTAGTTAATAATCAGTCTGCTGGACTTTACATAATTATCAGTTTAATGACTCGGCCAAAAGCAGCAGGCTGAAGTCAACTTAAGTCAGCTTGCTGACACATTCTTTGACAGCCAGCTGACTTCCGTGCTCGGTAGCAGCGAACTGCCTTGATATGCATCTAAGTACCACCTGCTAGGGGAATGGCCAGATGACATCCCCATGATGGATGGCTATTCGGGATGATGGGAGATGGCGGTGGATTTGGTTAACCGAGGTCCTACCAACGTGGTTAACTCCCGGGTAGGCGGTGCCATCGCACTGACCGTTGAACAGTAAACTCATTCCATGTACATATGCTAGGCATTGCTCTCGAGTTCGGCATTCGGAAACGAGGCCAACTCTCTTGTACAGCTTACTGAGAGAGATCTGAATCCAAGGCGAGAAGCCATTGATACGCACTGTCTTCTAACCTTGCTTATGTATGAGTTTACTGATTTGCATTATTGATGCTAGTTTACTTGCATTTGACTTACGAGTATTATTCCCTGCTAGTGTATTGTCCTTTGCCGTTTAACTCGTTAACGGAAACACCATAAAGATTACTTGCTGATATAAAGATCTTTATTAATTGTTAATCGCCTAATTGGTAAGTCGATTCATTTCAGTGGTATCGGAGCAGTTATCACAGTCTTCTTTGTATGGTAAGGACAAGGTCTCAAACTAGCAACTCCCGAGACATGGAGAACCAGGATAACGAGAATGTCGAAAACCAGGCGGAAAGCCATGTAGCGGGAAACCGTACCTATTCGGAAGCAGTAGCGGATACTGCAGCTAGGGAGGCTGCAGATGAGGCAGCTGCTATTGCCTCAGTCGCAGCTCAGCAAGCTGAGGAGGAGATAGCCAGACTAGAAGCTGAACAAGTAGCAAAGGCCGCTGAAGATATACAAAGGAGGGAAGGACAGCCAGCTGACGAGCGCACTGTTGAAGAACTTATGGCATCAAGGGCCAATGTTCTGAACCCACCTCCTGCCGTACAACTCAATGTACCCCTAGGTCAAATACGTGACCGGCTGAATGCGGCAGGAATTGCTGCTGCAGGAGCAAGAGGGATTGTTGAGGACACTACTCAGCGAGTAGATGCCAATGCTGCTGCTGCATTTGCTAATCTACCACCCCAAAATGTAGACTTGGGAGCATTGTTCGTTCAGATGCAGTCGCAAATGGCGACCATGTATCAGTCCCAGCAGGAGGACAAAAGAATCATAATGTCCCTACTCCGGGACAGAGACCAACTGGGGTCTCACACCACTAGTGGTGGTGGCCGAGGGCCTAGTAAGCCCAAGCCGAAACCTCCCCAGGACTATGATCCTGAGGGAAACAGAAAATATTACCTGATCAAGTTTCTCGCGGATGTTGAGCAGTGGCTGGAGAACTACCCAGAACTGCAAGATTACGAGAAGGTCAGGCACACCGGTGCGCTACTGAAAGGCAGTGCCGCAGACTGGTGGCTTTACTGGAAGGAAGAGCGTAAGGCTCGGCAACTCGGTGACCCTACGTGGGTAGAGTTTGTCGAGAAGTTGCATGAGAAGTTTGATGTCATCAACCAGCAGGAGAAAGCTATCTATGCGATGATCTCCCTGACACTGAAGCAGACCACTTCAGTTGCTGAGTTTGCTCAAAAGTTCCAAGAGAACATGATGAAGCAGCCTGATTTGCCAGAACGGTATAGGATAGCATACTTCAGGTATGGCTTGAAATCCGAGGTCTCTGGTCATTTTGCTGAGAAAAAGTATGAGAAACTGGCTGACTTGATCCAGGATGCTGACGCCTGGGATCAGCAGCAGTTCAATCACAAGCGCCAGAGTAACGCTTTGGTGTCTAAGATTGTCAAAAAGCCCCACGGTTCCTACAATGCAGTTGAAGGAGACCAGGCTGAGGATAATCAGGGTGATGAATATGAGTATGAGTACAATGCTATTCAGTCTAGAGGTAGAGGTGGTCCCTCTCGAGGTGGCTATGGAAGGGGTGGTGGTAGGACTAAGCCGAGACCAGCCTCAGCAAAATCTACTTGCTACCATTGTCAGCAGAAAGGCCACTACAGAGAACAGTGTCCGGTCAAGCACCTGCCTAAGGTCGAGAGAAAAGACCAGCCTTTAAAAGACAGCAACAGTCAGTAATCCAGTCTACTGACTGTGAGGATGCTAGAGATAGTGAGTCGTCACTAGCTGCCCTCGTAGCAGGTATTATGGGTCCTGCTGAACTGGATTCACTATGCATGCCTGACAACCAGATAAAGGAGACCATCAGCAATATAGACGTCCAGAGAGTGCACACTCTGGATGCTCTTGTTCCACCTGATGTCCAACATTTCTTTGCTACGTCAGGAGAACAATGCGAAAGTCAGGAAAAGACAGTCCCCCCTATCCTACTGCATTGCATGATTGCAGGTAGGAAGGTGAGGGCATTTGTTGACGGAGGGGCGTCACATACTTTTATCCACAAGGACTTAGTTAAGCGGCTAAGGCTGCCTACTGTCACCCAAGGGAATAGAAAAATATTCCTTGGAGATGCCTCAAGTATCCCGGGAGGAGTTATAACCAAGCCTATTGAGGTCCAGTTAGGTTCTGGCATTGCAGTTCTAACTGAAACGCTTACATTTGAGGTACTCAACACTGGCTTTTATGATCTCGTGCTAGGCAGGTCCTGGCTTAATAGACATCAAGCTGAAGTGTGTTGGAGCAGAGGTACAGTTAAAGTGAGAGGAGCCAGTGATGGGCAGACTGACTTGGCACCCACCAGTGCTCTTCCTCTTGTCCTGTGTGGATGGCAAATGAAGGAAAAGAAGAGGCTTCCAGAAGGATGCAAGTTGCTGAATGCAATGGAGTTCGTCAAAAGCTGGAACCAGAAGGAAGACAGAATGTTCTGTCTGCTGCTAAGAGAGGTACCTCCTCAACCTGAAGAAGTGGTTGAGAAAAAGGTACACCCTCCGGAACACCCTACTGCTGCAAACATTGTTGCTCAGTACACGGATGTGTTTAATATGCCTCCAGGACTACCCCCTAAGCGGGAAGTAGATCATAGGATTGATTTATTACCTGGTAGCCAGCCACCCTGGCAACGCACGTATGGCTTGTCTTATTTGGAGAGTGAGGAGTTGAAAACACAGATTGCAGAGCTGGAGGAAAATGGTTACATTTCTCCCAGTAAATCACCGTACGGCGCACCTATCCTATTTGTTAAGAAAAAGGATGGCAGTATGCGGATGTGTGTGGATTACAGAGCCCTGAACAGAATTACAGTAAAGAACAAGTATGCTTTACCCAGAATCGAGGACTTGCTTGATACCCTGTCTGGCGCTAAGGTGTTCAGTAAGATAGATCTCAAGAGTGGTTATCATCAAATCAGAATTGCTGAGGGGGATGAACACAAGACTGCTTTCCGCACACGTTATGGACACTATGAGTTCAACGTGATGCCATTTGGACTGACTAATGCTCCTGCTACCTTTATGGGTGCTATGAATGACATTTTCAGACCTTATTTGGATAAGTTTGTGCAAGTTTTCCTGGATGATATTTTAATTTTCTCTAAAGATGAAGCTCAGCACACTGAACACTTAAAGAAAGTGCTGGACACTCTGCGGAAAAATCACTTGTATGCTAAAATGAGCAAGTGTGATTTCTTTAAGGAAAGTATTGAATTCTTAGGCCACGTTGTCAGTAAAGAGGGCATCAGTGTGGATCCTAAGAAAGTCCAGACCATAAGGGACTGGCCAGTACCACAGTCTGTCTCTGAAGTTAGATCCTTCCTCGGGTTGGCTAACTACTATAGGAGATTTATTGAGAATTATTCCACAAAGGCCAGTAAACTGACTGACCTTACTAAGAAAGACATCGGGTATGTGTGGGGGGAAGAGCAGCAGGCTGCCTTCCAGACCCTTAAAGATGCCCTTTGTTCTGCCCCAGTGCTAGCCGTGTATGACCCCAGCAAACCGGTGCAGGTGGTTACTGATGCCTCTGATTTTGCCATGGGTGCTATTTTGTTGCAGCCTGCTGACAAAACCACAAAGGATGGTAAGGTACGGCAGGAGTGGCATCCTGTGTTGTATGAATCTATGAAATTTAATCCAGCAAAGATTAATTTCTCAGTGCATGATGAAGAGCTGCTAGCTATCATTCATGTACTCAAACAGTGGAGAGCATACTTACATGGTAAAGCTTTTAAGGTGATTACAGATCATCTAGCTCTGACCCACTTTCAGAAGAAGTCCAAGCTGTCGAGGAGGGAGAACCGCTGGAGCCAGATGCTGGAGCAGTTCCAAGTCCAGATCGACTACAAACCAGGGAAGTTGAATCCTGCTGATGCACTCTCTAGAAGACCTGACTTGCAAGAAAGGAACTTTAGTCAGCATACTGTAGATAAAGTCCTGTGTGCACTCACTTCACTAAAGGTGAAAAAGTCCTTCCTTGAACAACTTAGGAAAGCCTACCTTTCTGACCCAACATTTGAGCCCAGCCCCACTACTGGTATGTGTCGTGCTACCGCACTCGGGTATAAGCTCAAGGGAGGGGTCTGGGTGACTGAAACCACTTCAGGCAGGCTGAAGCTGGTCATTCCTAATAACTTGGAAATAAGGTCTCTCCTACTGAGCCAAGGTCATGACAGTCTCCTGGGTGGACATTTGGGGCAGGCCAAAACTGTTGGCAAACTGGCAAAACATTATCATTGGGAGGGGTTACCCCGGGAGGTCTTGAAATATGTCAAGTCCTGTGACCAGTGTCAGGAGAATAAGTCTCGGCACACACCACCCGGAGGTCTCTTGCAACCGCTACCCATCCCAGCGGGACGCTGGGAAACTATATCCATGGACTGGATGGTCTCACTACCAAGAACTGCCAACGGGCATGATTCAATACTGGTAGTCGTGGATAAACTGACAAAAATGGTCATTTTTATCCCCACAACTGTCAAAGTGACTGCACTCGAAACAGCGAGACAGTTTTACAACCATGTAGTATGCCAACATGGGCTCCCTTCTAATATCATCTCAGACAGAGACTCAAAATTCACCTCTAAGTTCTGGAGAGCTTTAATGGGGTTAATGGGAGTCAAACAGCTGCTCAGCACAGCAAACCACCCTCAGACTGATGGGCAGACTGAAAGAACTAACCGAGTTCTGCAGGAGGTGCTGAGAGCATATATTAACCAAAAACAAGATAATTGGGATGACCTGTTGCCTCAAATTCAGTTTGCGGTCAACAGTGCGGTGCACGCGTCAACGGGCAAAACTCCTTTTGAACTCAGCCTGGGTAGAGTCCCTAAGTCTCCTCTAGATGTGCTAGGGGAATCTTTAACTCACCCTGAAGGGATTGACAACCCGGTCTCCCTCCAGTTAACTCAGGAGTTTGCTGACACCCTGTCAGAAGTCCAACGAAACTTGCACACGGCCCAAGAAAACCAACAAAAATACGCTAATCAACACCGTCGGGAACTGACATTTTCCAAGGGGGATTTAGTCAAACTGCATTCTCAGCACCTGTACCTCCCTGGTGTGGTCAAGAAAAAGCTTGGCCCTGTCTGGGTCGGTCCATATTCGGTGGTCCGTCGTGTCGGTCAGAATGCTTACAAACTGAACATGTCAGCTGAATACAAGGGGCACCCGGTCTTTAATGTCTCCTTCCTGGAACCGTACATCAAAGGTGATACACTGTTCACAGGTCGGTTCCCTGTCCAACCGGGACCGGTCCCCGCTGTCCGGGACGGCGACCCTGAGGAATATGAGGTCGATGAGATTTTAGACGCTCGCTCGGTCCGTCGATCGTCTAAATATGTCATGAAATACCTCATTCGATGGAAGGGTTACGATGCCTCTGGGGACACTTGGGAGTTTAAGGACCACTTGACCAATGCCAAAGGGGCGTTGACACGGTTCCACCTTCGGGCCGCTGGAGTCCCTCCATAACTGTCATTTCAGTTGACACGGGAAGGTGACAGGCGGTCCTGTCTCCATTTAAGTTGGAGGGGAAAATATATGACAGTTAGTGAGCGAGAGCGATAAAAACACACTCATACGTTTATGTGTAGCGCATCGTAACTACGTCAACTTTAGCAATCATCCTGTAAGGTAAACAGCAGCGAAGCCACTATACTAAATATTAACATACTTCCTGCAATCCCTATGACAAAGGTCCATATCCTACTAACTTGTGCCCTGGTTACATGTGCAGGATGGCGCCCACCACACAAAAGGAGGACAGAAAGCGCAAGGCAGAAGAAGCCAGGAGGACAATGGAGCAATACCAGAAGGAGCTGGCGGCGACGTCCCTCACCAGGAGAGAACAAGAAAGGGTCCGCAAGCAACAAGAGGGGGCAGACGAGGCACAGAGGAAGAAGGATCAGGAAGCGGAAAACCTCAGGAAGGCTGAGGAGGAGAGACAGAAGAAACAGCAAGAAGAAGCGGCAGCGGCAGAAGAGGAGAAAAGGAAAAAGATTGAAGCGGACAAACAGAAGAGCTTGGCCACTTACAAGTATACTGTGGTGGGTGGCCAAAACTTCGATAACCTGAAGGAAGCATTGCAAGCAGCCCAGGAGATCAACAGGCTGGAACAGACAACACTGCTACGGAAGGAAGGAGCTACAGCACTGGACAAGTACATCGAGACACACACCGGCGTGGTCCTGTACGAAGATTATGCTAAGATGGTGGGCTATACAGCAGAGCAGGCCCGGTATCTCGCAGATGATTCAGAGGACAAGCCGGTCCCCATACCGGGAATAGTGGGAGATCAGAGACTCATCCGGATGGTGAGCATGCGGCCCGATAGCTTTAAGGATACGGTATTCTACCTCACACTCCTGCCAGCTTACAATGAAGTTGAGAGAAGGAGCTGGGAGTACTTGGCCAGGGAAGCAGAACAGCAGATGTTCTCTCCCCACTGGTTCCCGTGTAAACTGAGGAAGGCTGAGCACGGACCCCAGTACTACCAGCAGCCAACAGACTGGAGGTGGATGACCGTCACAAATAAGAAGCAGGAGTGTGACCGAGCCCAACCGGATGACTTCCACTATGGCCTAGACGGCTATCTCATCCTACCACCTCACATTGCCCCTTGGGACCCCAGGCTGAATGGATGCCTGAGCAATATGAATGCAGAGACCAAGGAACATAGGAGGAGGGGAAGAGAGTACTTCTCTAAGGGAAAGCATGCCTTTGTCAAATGGGCAAAGAATGCAGGCCGGATAGATATCAGCAGGCTGAAGGCCAAGCAACCTCCAGCGCGCCCTAAGAAAGGGAGGTCGGTAGACTACTCCATGTCTACTAGGGAGCAGGACGACTTAGTGGACGAGACCCCTACTCTCTCCGAGGAGGAGGATGAGGAGGCTGAGGAAGAAGAACAGGGCAGAGGAGAAGCATCAGCAGCAGGTACTCAGGATACCCAGGGACAGGTAGGGGCGCTTCTTAAAGAACCACGATCAGGTGTTTGGAATGTGATCCCCGTTATGGCGACTACTGGACCCCGCGCTCGCTCCCACAGCCCACCTGCCCAAACAGGGGAAGAAGCTGATCTGACTGTATTGGGCAGCAAACACAGGCAGAAATCCCCAGAGGACAGGGGTGCCAGAAGAGGGACACACGGGTGGGCCAGAGGTATGCCAGCCCCCCCCTCCGCTCAGGGGCATGTACCTCTAGCCAATGTATTTCAGCACCCTACTGGAATGCCTGTCTATGTGGGCATCAACATCCAAGTGGTTGAAGAGCCGGCTACCATCCTTCGTTCTCCTCGAGGTCCAACTTTAGAGCAAACCGGGCTCTTTAGAAGGCCAGCTGACAGACCTAGAGGGCTGTCCAGATCTAGGTCCAGGGATTCCGTCTCCTGATCCTGAAGCCCCAGGAACCACCCCTTAAGGTGACAGGCTGAAAAGATAGTTAGTAAGGGAGGCTGGTCAGGGTCAGTTTCTTTATTTAACGCTTTTGCAGTTTAATGTTGTCCAGGCGACAACAAGTTAAGTTGGAGGGATTGTAATGAATCAGTATATTAGTAGATATAATATTCACTTAAATATAATACTTAATGTAGTTCAGCCTGCTGAACTTTAGTTAATAATTAGTCTGCTGGACTTTACATAATTATCAGTTTAATGACTCGGCCAAAAGCAGCAGGCTGAAGTCAACTTAAGTCAGCTTGCTGACACATTCTTTGACAGCCAGCTGACTTCCGTGCTCGGTAGCAGCGAACTGCCTTGATATGCATCTAAGTACCACCTGCTAGATGAATGGCCAGATGACATCCCCATGATGGATGGCTATTCGGGATGATGGGAGATGGCGGTGGATTTGGTTAACCGAGGTCCTACCAACGTGGTTAACTCCCGGGTAGGCGGTGCCATCGCACTGACCGTTGAACAGTAAACTCATTCCATGTACATATGCTAGGCATTGCTCTCGAGTTCGGCATTCGGAAACGAGGCCAACTCTCTTGTACAGCTTACTGAGAGAGATCTGAATCCAAGGCGAGAAGCCATTGATACGCACTGTCTTCTAACCTTGCTTATGTATGAGTTTACTGATTTGCATTATTGATGCTAATTTACTCGCATTTGACTTACGAGTATTATTCCCTGCTAGTGTATTGTCCTTTGCCGTTTAACTCGTTAACGGAAATACCATAAAGATTACTTGCTGATATAAAGATCTTTATTAATTGTTAATCGCCTATTTGGTAAGTCGATTCATTTCATAGACAAAGTTCTTTGTGTACTCACTTCAGTAAATGTGAAAAAGTCCTTCCTGGAACAACTTAGGAAAGCCTACCTTTGTGACCTAACATTTGAGCCCAGCCCCACTACTGGTGTGTGTCCTGCTACCGCACTTGGATTTAGGCTAAAGGGAGGGATCTGGGTGACTGAAACCACTTCAGGCAGACTGAAGCTGGTAAGGTCACTCTTATTGAGTCAAGCACAAGACAGTTTACTGGGTGGACATTTGGGGCAGGCCAAAACTGTTGGCAAACTGGTAAAACATTATCATTGGGATGGGTTGCCTCGGGAGGTCTTGAAATATGTTAAGTCTTGTGATCAGTGTCAAAAAAATAAGTCTAGGCACACACCACCCGGGGGTCTATTACAACCACTGCCCATCCCAGCTGGACGCAGGGAAACAATATCCATGGACTGGGTGGTAACACTACCAAGAACTGCCAATGGGCATGATTCTATATTGGTAGTAGTGGTTAAATCGACAAAAATGGTCATTTTCATCCCCACCACTGTCAAAGTAACTGCACTCAAAATTGCGAGACAGTTTTACAACCATGTAGTATGCCAACATGGGCTACCCTCTAATATCATCTCAGATGGAGACTCAAAATTTACCTCTAAGTTCTAGAGAGCTTTAATGGGGTTAATGGGAGTCAAGCAGCTGTTCAGCACAGCAAACCACCCTGAGACTGATGGGCAGACTGAAAGAACTAACCAAGTACCGCAAAGTTGCTAAGAGCATATATTAGCAATAAAACAAGATAATTGGGATGACCAATTGCCTCAAATTCAGTTTGCGATCAACAGTGCGGTGCATGCATCAACGGAACAGACTCCTTTTGAACTCAGTTTGAATAGAGTCCCTAAGTCTCCTTTAGATGTGCTAGGGGAGTCTATAACTCACCCTAAGGGCATTGACAACCCGGTGTCCCTCCGGTTAACTCAGGACTTTGCTGATACCCTGTCAGAAGTTCAACAAAATCTGCACAAAGTCCAGGAAACTCAACAAAAATTCGCTAATCAACACCGTCGAGAGCTGACATTTTCAAAGGGCGATTTGGTCAAACTGCATTCTCGACACCTGTACCTGCCTGGTGAGGTCAAGAAAAAGCTTGGTCCGGTCTGGGTCGGTCCATATTCGGTGGTACGCCGTGTCGGTCAGAATGCTTACAAACTGAACATGTTAGCGGAAAGGGTCACCCAGTCTTTAATGTCTCCTTCTTGGAACCATACATCAATAGTGATACATTGTTCACAGGTCAATTACCTGTCAAACTGGGACCGGTTCCCACTGTCAGGGATGGCGACCCTGAGGAATATAAGGTCGAGGAGATTTTGAACGCTCTCTCTGTCCGTCGATCATCTAAATGTATCATGAAATACCTGGTCAGATGGAAGGGTTACGATGCCTCTAGGGATACTTGGGCATTTAAGGACCATTTGACCAATGCCAAAGGGGCGTTGAAATGGTTCCACCTTTGGGCGGCTGGGGCACCTCCCTAATTGTTTTTTCAGCTGACATCGGAAGGTGACAGGAGGTCCTGTCTCCATTTAAGTTGGAGGGAAAATGTGCCAGTAAATGACAGTTAGTGTGCGAGGAAGGGATAGCTATTGACAGTAAAGTGTCAGCATAGTGACAGATGTGACAGCGAGACCCACATTAAGCAAAGTTGGCGGAATAAGAAAAGGGACTAGCACATTAACAGATCACTTAACTCACCCTGCACACACATTCATCCGTTTATTCTTCATCGCACTACAGCTCTGTTAACTCCTACTAACCACCCTGTAAGGTAAACCAGAACAAACCTACCATAATAATACAAATTTACTTCTCTTCTTGCAACTCCTGTCATAAAGATTGAGATCCTACTAACTTGTACCCTGGTTACATGTGCAAGATGGTTCCAACCACACAAAAAGAAGAAAGAAAGCGCAAGGCAGAAGAAGCCAGGGGGACAATGGAGCAATACCAAAAAGAGCTGGCGGCGACGTCCCTCACCAGGAGAGAACAAGAAAGTGTCCGCAGACAACAAGAGGCAACAGAGGAAGCACAGAGGAAGAAGAAGCTGGAGGCGGAAAATCTAAGGAAAGCTGAGGAGGAGAGACAAAAGAAACGACAAGAAGAAGCGGAGGCAGCAGAGGAGGAGAGAAGGAAGAAGGCTGAAGCTGAGAAGCAAAAGAGCCTGGCCAATTACAGATATACTGTGGTGGGTGGCTAAACCTTTGATAACCTGAAGGAAGCATTACTGGCAGCCCAGGAGATCAACAAGGTGGAATATAGAAAACAATGTTACAGAGACAAGGAGCTAAAGTCCGGGACAGGTACATTGAGACACACACTGGTGTGGTCCTTTATGAAGCTTATGCCAAAATGGTGGGGTATACAGCAGAGCAGGCACGGTTTCTTGCACATGACTCGGAAGATAAGCCGGTACCAGTGCCTGGCATAGTGGGGAATTAGAGACTCATCAGGATGGTCAACATGCGGCCCAATAGCTTTAAGGATGCAGTATTCTACCTCACACTACTGCCAGCCTAAAATGAAGTTGAGAGGAGGAGCTGGGAGTACTTGGCCAGGGAGACAGGGCAGCAGATGTTCTCTCCCCATTGGTTCCCTTGTAAGCTGAAAAAGGCCGAGCATGGGCCACAGTACTACCAGCAGCCCACAGATTGGAGGTGGATGACCGTCACTAACAGGAAGCAGGAGTGTGATTGGGCCCACCCGGATAGCTTCCATTATGGGCTGGACGGCTACCTCATCCGACCACCTCACATTGCCCCTTGGAACCCCAGGCTGAATAGATGCCTGAGTAATATGAATGCTAAGACAAGGAGCACAGGAGGAGAGGGAGAGACTATTTCTCTAAGGGGAAGCATGCCTTCGTCAAATGGGCGAAGAATGCAGGTCAAATACATATCAGCAGGTTGAAGGCCAAGCAACCTCCAGCTTGTCCTAAGAAAGGGCGGTCAGTCGATTTCTCCATGTCTACCCGAGAGCAAGATGACTTAGTGGACGAGACCCCTACCCTCTCAGAGGAGGAAGATGAGGAGGATAAGGAAGAAGAAAAGGGCAGGGGAGAAGCTTCAGGAGCTGGTACCCAGGAGATCTAGGGGCAGGCAGAAGCAGGGACTCCTAGGGCGCCAAGATCAGGTGTATGGAATGTGATCCCTACTATGGAGGCAATAGGACCCTGCACTTGTTCTCCCAGCCCACCTGCCCAAGCAGGGGAAGAAGCTGATCTGACTGTTCTTGGCAGTAGAGAAAAGCCAAAATCCCCAAAGGAGAGGGGTACCAGAAGAGGGACACGCGGAGTCGCCAGAGTTATGCTGGCCACCCCCTTCAGTCACGGACATGTGCCTCTTGCCAATTTATTTCAGCATCCTACCGGAATGCCTGTTTATGTGGGCATCAACACCCAGGTGGTTGAAGAGCAGGCTACAATCCTTCGTTCTCCTGGAGGTCCAACTTTAGAACAAACAGGGTTCTTTAGAAGGCCAGCTAACAGACCAAGAGGGCTGTCCAGATCTAGGTCCAGATCTCAGTCTCTTGATCCTGGAGCCCCAAGAACTACCCCCTAAACATCAAAACCATCCTCCAGTCAAGCCTTGCTGGAGGTCTCTCTGTTTGCACCCCACAACGGAAGTGGACTGAGGGTAGAGGTGACAAATCATTGTCACTAGTGATCCCCACAGCTAGGCAACAGTGTTGAAGCAAGAGGCAGGCGGTGGGAGGTTATTTTTGTGAGTTTCCTGATTAGATAATTCTACAGTTTAATATTGTCGAGGCGACAACAATTTAAGTTGGAGGGATTGTAATGAATCAGTATATTGGTAGATATAATATTCATTTATACAAGATAGTTAATTAAGTTCAGCTTGCTGCACTTTAGATAATATTCAATCTGCTGGCCTTTATATAATTATCAGTTTACTGACTCAGCCGAAAGCAGCAGGCTGAAGTCAACTTAGGTCAGCTTGCTGACACATTCTTTGACAGCCAGCTGACTTCCGAACTCAGTAGCAGCGAACTGCCTAGATATGCATCTAAGTGTGATATGCTAGATGAATGACCAAATGACATCCTTGGGATGGATGGCAATTCGGGATGATGGGAGATGGTGGTGAATATGGTTAACCGAGGTCCTACCACGTGGCTAACTCCCGGGTAGGCGGTGCCATCGCACTGGCCGTTGAACAATAAACTCATTCCATGTGTAATGAATCAGTATATTAGTAAATATAATATTTATTTAAATATAATAGTTAATTAAGTCCAACCTACTAACCTCTAGTTAATAATCAGTTTGCTCGACTTTATATTTGATATCAGTTTAAAAACTTTGCCGGAAGCAGCAGGCTGCAGTCAACTTAAGTCAGCTTCCTGACCCATTCTTTGACAGCCAGCTGACTTCCGTACTCGGTAGCAGCGAACTGCCTTGACTTACACCTAAGTACGGTATGCTAGATGAATGGCCAAATGACATCCCTATGATGGATGGCTATTCGGGATGATGGGAGATGGCGGTGGATTTGGTTAACCGAGGTCCTACCAACGTGGTTAAATCCTGGGTAGGCGGTGCCATCGCACTGACCGTTGAACAGTAAACTCATTCCATGTCCATATGCTATGCATTGCTCTCGAGTTCGGCATTCGAAAACAAGGCCAACTCTCATGTTTAGCTTACTGAGAGAGATCTGAATCCAAGGCGAGAAGCCATTGATACGCACTGTCTTCTAACCTTGCTTATGTATGAGTTTACAGATTGCATTATTGATGCTAGTCTACTCGCATTTGACTCACAAGTATTGTTCACTGCTAGTGTGTTGTCTTTTGCCGTTTAACCAGTTAACGGAAAATGTCACAAAGATTACTTGCTGATATGAAGATCTTTATTAATTGTTAATCGCCTATTTGGTAAGTCGATTCATTTCAGTGGTATCGGAGCAGTTATCACAGTCTTCTTTGTAGGGTAAGGACAAGGTCTCAAACTAGCAACTCCCGAGACATGGAGAACCAGGATAACGAGAATGTCAAAAACCAGGCGGAAAGCTATGTAGCGGGAACCCGTACCTATTCGGATGAAGTGGCAAATACTGCAGCTAGAGAGGCTGCGGATGAGGCAGCTGCTATTGCCGCAGTCGCAGCACAGTAAGCTAAGGAGGAGAGAGCCAGATGAGAAGCTGAACAATTAGCAAAGGCTGCTGAAGATACAGAAAGGAGGGAAGGACAGCCAGTTGACGAGGGCACTGCCGAAGAACTTATGGCATCCTGGGCCAATGTTCTGAACCCACCTCCTGCAACACAACTCAATGTACCACTAGGTCAAATTTGTGACCGGCTGAATGCGGCAGGAATAGCTGCTGCAGGAGCGAGAGGGACTGTTCAGGACACTACTCCGCGAGTAGATGCCAATGCTGCTGCTGCATTTTCTAGACTACCACCCCAAAGTGTAGACTTGGGAGCATTGTTCGTTAAAATGCAGTCGCAAATGGCGACCATGTATCAGTCCCAACAGGAGGACAAAAGAATCAAAATATCCCTACTGCGGGACAGAGACCAATTGGGCTCTCAAACCACTAGTGGTGGTGGCCGAGGGCCTAGTAAGCCCAAGCCGAAACCTCTTCAGGAATATGATCCTGAGGGAAACAGAATATGTTACCTGATCAAGTTTCTCGCGGATGTAGAGCAGTGGCTGGAGAACTACCCAAAATTGCAAGATTACAAGAAGGTCAGGCACACCGGTGCGCTACTGAAAGGCAGTGCCGCAGACTGGTGGCTTTACTGGAAAGGAGAGCGTAAGGCTCGGCAACTCGGTGACCCTACGTGGGTAGAGTTTGTCGAGAAGTTGCATGAGAAGTTTGATGTCAACAACCAGCAGGAGAAAGCTATCTATGCGATGATCTCCCTGACACTGAAGCAGACCACTGCAGTTGCTGAGTTTGCTCAAAAGTTCCAGGAGAATATGATGAAGCAGCCAGACTTGCCAGAACGGTATAGGATAGCGTACTTCAGGTGTGGCTTGAAATCCGAAGTCTCTGGTCATTTCGCTGAGAAGAAGTATGAGAAACTGGGTGACTTGATCCAGGATGCTGATGCCTGGGATCAGCAGCAGTTCAATCACAAGGGCCAGAGTAATGCTTTGGTGTCCAAGATTGTCAAAAAGCCCCACGTTTCCTACAATGCAATTGAAGGAGACCAGGCTGGGGATGATCATAGTGATGAATACGAGTATGAGTGTAATGCTATACAGTCTAGAGGTAGAGGTGGTTTCTCTCGAGGCGGCTATGGAAGATGTGGTGGTAGGACTAAGGCGAGACCAGCCTCATCAAAATCCATTGTCAGCAATTGGGCCACTACAGAGAACAGTGTCCAGTCAAGCACTTTCCGAAGGTCCAGAGAAAAGACCAGCCTTTAAAAGACAGCCACAGTCAGTAGTCCAGTCTACTGACTGTGAGGATGCTAGAGATAGTGAGTCGTCACTAGCTGCCCTCGTAGCAGGTATTATGGGTCCTGCTGAACTGGATTCACTATGCATGCCTGACAACCAGATAAAGGAGACCATCAGTGTAGTAAAACAGATAGATAAAGTACTTAGTAAAATAGAATACTTTATTCAAGACAAGAATCTTTGAACACAAGTGGTAGCTTCTTGAAAGAGAGATGGCTTCTTGAAAGTTAATATATTTCTGGATTTTGGCAAGTACAAGAGTGATTCTCCGGAATGTCTTTCTATGTTCTAGCTCTTGTTTATATACTTGCTACATAAGTAATTTCTAGGAAGGTGTATGTTGATGTGTTGGCACCCAACACATCCCAAAACTTGCCACCTCTTTCTAGAATAATGTACACATGTCCTTTTGACCTAAAAATGGCACATTTGACTTCTGCCACATGGAGTTCTTCTAGGTCTTTCCTCTAACTTCGAAAATGCCTTAGAAGGTTCAAAGGACATGAACCAAGTCACTAGAGTACCTATTTACACTTGAATCCACACAATACTACTCCAAATATATTTGAAAACATTAAAATATATGCAAACTAATATATTATAACTCAAATCACTGCATCACCCCCCCGACAGAAAAAGCGACGTCTCGGCGCGTCAAGGCAGGTCTTACACATGTGGAGCAGACTAGTCAACAGCTTCAAGTCAGATGCCACATATGTGAGAATTTAGTCAAAGGCGCCAAGTCAAGTGCTACACATGTAAGGTAGACTAGGTAAGGTTGTAGGTGGTGTGACCTTATTGGCTAGCCTACTCCTTAATGATAAAGAAAATTGTACAAATTAGCACAGAACATGCCACAAATTGAAAAATTCATAGCGGCCACAGAAATCTCAAATCTCAAATTTCAAGGGCAAGACGGACTGCGTCGGAGAACTCTACCGGGTCACCAAATTTGAGAGCATTCTAATTTTTGGAGTGTCGTTGAGAGCTGAGAGAGTAGGCACTCCTCCAAATCTGTGCAGAAACTTCTGAAAATCAGAAGTCCTTCTATACTTCTCCAAATTCTGCAAACTAAGTCTCAAAGTGGGCGCTGTAAGATGTTCTACCAGAGTCTTGAGTTTCAGAGCATTCCAAGTTCAGGGGAAGGCACAATGTCAGAAGGCACATTCTGTCCTAACAATGCCAGCAGCCTGACCCCCTTCTACGTAGAGCATCATATCTCTCTCACCAGTGCTCCAAATTGAGCAAACTTGGACTCTAAATGACCGCCTACTCATGGACTACAGCCAGGTAAAATTTCAAAATTTATTATGAAGAGACCCATCGCCGGTAGCAGTTTTAGTTTTCTCTCCAGAAACTGCAAGAAGAGAAAAGTGTCTAATGTCATTTTTTCCTCTTTGTGGTTCTTGCAGGCTGCCTCCAAGGGGTCTTCTGCTGCTTCTTGATGGTGGCAGGCTGCCTCCCTGAAGCCTCCGGGCTTCTAGTAGAGAGACTTGGGGCTGGTCCAAGATGGGGGTTGGCGGTATGAAAGCGCTTCAACTTTCGTTGAACTTTGTCAAGGTAGTGCGCCGCCACCCAACTATTCTCCGAATCTGGATATCCTTTCCACTTGATCAAATATTGCTGCTGTCTCCTGAAATTTCTCATAGCCACTATGTCTTCCACTTCTTACTCCAAATGATCATCCACTATTGTTGGGGCTGGTGGGGTTGTCACACGTCCTGGGAACTTGTTGTCGGGTTGCACATACGGCTTGAAGAGGGAAGCGTGGAATACGGGGTCGATGTGCATAGTCTGGGGAAGTTCTAGCTTGAAAGCAACAGGGTTGACTTGCTGGATAATCTTGAAGGGTCCCAAATACTTGGGAGAGAACTTGCTGCCGGCAGGCCTGTTGTTCAGGGAAATGTTCTTGGATGATAGTATCACGTTGTCACCCACTCTGTACGTAATTTCTCTTCTGGATCTGTTCGCCACTCTTGCTTGAGCATCTTGCGCGTGTTGTAGAGCTTTCTTCGCTGCTGTAAGGGCTGCTTCTAATGTCTCCATAAAATCTGTGGTTGCGGGTACTTCATCATGGCCGGCCGTGAAGCTTAGTGGCGTGGTCGGATGGAAGCCATAGTTGAGGAAGAATGGGGACTCTTGGGTAGAGGCCTGCGTAGTGTTGTTGTAGGCAAACTCGAGGGGGGTCAAGTACATGTCCCAGTCTTGCTCGAGGGTAGACACGTAGGCCTTTAGAGAGGTCTTTAGGGTACGATTCATACGCTCGGTTTGCCCATCTGATTGTGGGTGGTAGGCAGTAGACATATCCAGCGATGTACCCAAGTTCTTGAAGAGATTTTTCCAAAAATGGCTTGTGAATCTTGGATCTCTATCTGACACAATTCTTGATGGTAGTCCATGGAGTCGGAAGATGTTGTAAAAGATTAGTCTTGCAAGTTGTGGTGCTGTAGCCTTAGTCGTCGTGGGAATAAAATGAGCCATCTTGGTAAGTCTGTCCACCGCCGTGAGTATTGCATTATGGCCTCGAGGTGTCACGGGCAAGTCCACGATAAGGTCCATTGAGATGTCCGTCCATTGTCTTTCGGGGATTGGTAGTGGTTGGAGGAGTCCTCCCGCCTTTTGCGATGATGGCTTGATTCTTTGGCATGTGTCACAGCTCCTGCAGTACTCCTTGACTTGCTTAGACATGCCTGGCCAACAATAATTCCTGGCTAGAACGCCCGTGGTCCTTAGGATTCCGAAGTGTCCTCCAAGAGGGTTGTCGTGTGCTTCTCGTAGAAGCAAGAGCCGGAGGTCTAAGTCATTAGGAACACATCTCTGGCCCGTGTCTTGCCTCACCCAATAATAGCCTTCTTGCTTCTTGTATGGGTCCAAGGCTGCTTCTCCGTTCTTGTAGTAAGGGTCTCTTTCATAGGCGGCTGAAAATCGAGCTTCCAGATCTGTCTTCAGGGATACCATCACTGCATTTAATTGCAGTCTTGAGAGGGGGTCAGCCGGGTTTGTCTTGCCGGGCTGGTACTGAATCGTGATGTTGTATTGTTGCAAGTATCCGCTCCATCTTGCTTGTCTCCTTGAGAGATACGGCTGCGTCTGGAGGTGCTTGAACGCTTGTGGTCCGTGGTGACCAGTACTTTGCGTCCTTCAACGTAGCAGCGCCAAACCTTCAAGGCATGTACAATCGCCAATGCCTCTCGCTCCGTGGTTGTATAATTTTGCTCGGCTGGATTTAGCTTCCTTGACTCGTAGGCGATGGGCTGCAGTCCCTTGCCTTGGTCTTGAAGCAGGATTGCTCCTATTGCATAGGAAGATGCATCGGTGATGACGTGGAAGGGCCAATCTGGGTTTGGACTTGGGAGTGTGAGCACCGGGGATGTGGTCAATCTTCGCTTTAACTCTTGAAATGCCTCTTCCTCTTTCTCGGTCCATGTATATAGCCTGTCCTTCTTGAGTAGATCTGTCAGGGGGGCTGCTATGTGCGAGAAGCCTTGGATGAATTTTCTGTACCAATTGGCAAATCCCAAGAATGACTGGAGTTCTTTCTTGGTCGTGGGGGTTGGCCATTCCTCCACCACCGTGGTCTTCTTGGGGTCTATCTTGATGCCATCAGCAGTCACGTGGAGACCTAGGAACTCCACTTCTTGTTTGGCAAACTCGCATTTTGACTCCTTCGCAAACAGCTTGTTTTGCTTCAATACTTCAAGGACTTCTTTCAAGTGTCTCGCATGCTCTTCAAGGGTCTTGCTGTAGATAAGGATGTCATCGATGAATACCACCACGAATCTGTCCAGCATGGGCTGAAATATGGTGTTCATCATAGTCATGAAAGTTGCTGGCGCGTTGGTGAGTCCAAATGGCAGGACCATGAACTCAAAATGTCCATATCTTGTCCTGAATGCCGTCTTCTCTATGTCTGGTTCTGCGATGCGAATCTGGTGGTAGCCGCTCCGTAAGTCAATCTTCGTGAAGTACTTGGCTCCAACCAGCCGGTCCATGAGCTCATCCATGCGCGGCAGCGGGTATCGATTCTTGATGGTGATCTTGTTGAGGGCGCGATAGTCCACACACATCCTCAAGGTACCATCTTTCTTCTTGACAAATAGCACCGGGGCTCCAAATGGCGACTTGCTAGGTCGAATGAAGCCATGCTCCAGTAGCTCCTTGATTTGCTTCTTGACTTCGTCTAGCTCCGTGTATGACATTCTGAACATAGGTCGAGAGATGGGCTTGCTTCCGGGCTCCAACTCTATCTTGTGGTCTACGAATCTTTTGGGGGGTAGGCCCTTGGGCAATTCCGGGGAGAACACTTCTTTGTAGTCCTCTACGACTTCTTGTATCTCCTTGGAAACGGGGCTGCCTTCTTGACTCTCGATGTCTTTCTTGATGTCTTTTGGCGTGACCAAGGCCAAAAGAAGCTCGTGTCCCTTCCTCACAAGTCTCTTGAGTTGGAGGGCAGACAATAGTATCCCGTGTGCCGGCTTCTCCATGTCTTGGGTCTGGATATTCTGGATTGCGCGCAAAATACAGATTCGTGAAGTGATGTCATTCTTGATCTTGATAGTACCGGTCCTCCAATCAACTTGAGGGTTGTGCTTGGTCAACCAAGGCGTCCCTAGGATGACGTCGTACTTGCCCAATTGCATGGGGGAGAACACTACTCTATCCTTGAAGGACTTGATAGAGAGTGCCAAGGGGTACGTCTTCTTGGAAGGGGTAGTATAGGAGAATCCATCGGGCATCATAATCTCCTCGTCGTGGTCAAGAGTTCGCATAGTAATACCGTGCTTGGTGGCAAAATCTGCAGCAATGAAGTTGCCTTGAGCTCCGCTATCCACCAAGATGTGGACCTTCTCTCCTCCAAGGTAACCTCTCAAACTCATTGGGGCTGGAACGTCGTCTTCAACGGGGGTCTCCACCTCACTTGGCGTGTTGCCTTCTCGTGAAGTGGGTCTTGGGGTGGTAGGCTCCTGGCCTACCGGCGCTGTCCGTTTTTTGACAACTTTTTGGGGCATGAAAGTGCACGATGGCCCTTTTCCTTGCAATAAAAGCATAGTCCAGCCGTCATGAGAGCTTCTTTTTCAGCCGGGGAGAGTCTTGCTTTCACTCCTTGCTGGTTTCTTGCATCATAAGTGTCATTGGAGGGTCTTCCACTCTTCCGGGCAGCCGCGGGGTCCCTTTTAATAACTCCGATTTCCATGGGTGTGGGTCCAGATTCGGATGTGGAAGGGGCTGCGTACACCCGCGTCGTCGGTACCCGTGAAGATGAAGGCACGGAGTGCTTGAAATCCAAGGTATCCACCTTTTGGGCCACTTCAATGATCTTTGAGAAGTCCGTCAAGTCGCGTAACTCCACTTCCTTTGCCACCTTGGGTTTGAGGCCAAAGATGTAGCGGTCAATCTTCTCCTCGAGAGACATGTTGGGGATCTCAAGAGTGAGGGCGTGAAATCTGGATGTATACTCTTGAACGGACGTCGTTTGCTTGAGATGGTGGAGCTTTCCTCGGGCAATCTTCTCCGCATTGATGGGCATGAATTGCTTCTTGAGGGCCTCACGAAAATCTGCCCATCTTGCATATGATGGTGGGGGCTCTTGGCCGAGCATGGGGTGCGCCATAGCTTGATATATAGCCGCTTGATAGTTACGCCACCATGATGTTGCTGCTCCTCTAAGTAAGGTAACGGCAAAGGGAACGTAGTCCTCCTCGGGTACTTCAAGGAATGCGAGGTACGTCTCCACTTGGTAGAGCCATAAATTCAGGTTGGCACCTTTCCCGGGGTTGAAAGTGTCGGGTTTGCCGGGCTTGATGAGTTTCCTTGCTCTCGTTGGCTCTTGTGGAGGCGCTTGAGCCGGGGCTGGATTTTGAGCATTGCTCGCAATAGGGGCAACCATGGCAGCCATAGCTTCTCTTGACGCTTGCACGGTTGCTTCATAGGTGGCCAAGCCCACTTGGTTGTGGACGGTCATTAGGAAGGCTGCCCACTCATTTGCGGGAACTCCTTGTGGTGGGGTCAACTTTGCTATAGCGGCTGCCACGGGATTTGACGGTGCTCCTCCTTGTGGTGCTTCTTGTTGTTGGAGATTTCCTTGAGTAGGCTCTCCCATCGACGCTGGAGGAGGGTGTGCTCCTCCTTGTGGTGCTTCTTGTTGTTGCAGATTTTCTTGAGTGGGCTCTCCCATCGGCGCTGGAGGAGGGTGTCTTGGAGAGGAAGGGCTTCCTTCGAAAGCTTGCTGTTGGTCTTGAGGATCGGCCATCTTCTTGTGCTACCAAAGTGCCTAGCTCCGATACCACTGTAGTGAAACAGATAGATAAAGTACTTAGTAAAACAGAATACTTTATCTATTCAAGACAAGGATCTTTGAACACAAGTGGTAGCTTCTTGAAAGAGAGATGGCTTCTTGAAAGTTAATATATTTCTGGATTTTGGCAAGTACAAGAGTGATTCTGGAATGTCTTTCTATGTTCTAGCTCTTGTTTATATACTTGCTACATAAATAAATTCTAGGAAAGTGTATGTTGATGTGTTGGCACCAACACATCCCAAAACTTGCCACCTCTTTCTAGAATAATGTACACATGTCTTTTTGACCTAAAAATGGCACATTTGACTTCTGCCACATGGAGTTCTTCTAGGTCTTTCCTCTAACTTCGAAAATGCCTTGGAAGGTTCAAAGGACATGAACCAAGTTACTAGAGTACCTATTCACACTTGACTCCACACAATACTACTCCAAATATATTTGAAAACATTAAAATATATGCAAACTAATATATAATAACTCAAATCACTACAATCAGCAAAATAGCCATCCAGAGAGTGCACACTCTGGATGCTCTTGTTCCACCTGATGTCCAACATTTCTTTGCTACGTCAGGTGAACAATGCGAAAGTCAGGAAAAGACAGTCCCCCCTATCCTACTGCATTGCATGATTGCAGGTAGGAAGGTGAGGGCATTTGTTGACGGAGGGGCGTCACATACTTTTATCCACAAGGACTTAGTTAAGCGGCTAAGGCTGCCTACTGTCACCCAAGGGAGTAGAAAAATATTCCTTGGAGATGCCTCAAGTATCCCGGGAGGAGTTATAACCAAGCCTATTGAGGTCCAGTTAGGTTCTGGCATTGCAGTTCTAACTGAAACGCTTACATTTGAGGTACTCAACACTGGCTTTTATGATCTCGTGCTAGGCAGGTCCTGGCTTAATAGACATCAAGCTGAAGTGTGTTGGAGCAGAGGTACAGTTAAAGTGAGAGGAGCCAGTGATGGGCAGACTGACTTGGCACCCACCAGTGCTCTTCCTCTTGTCCTGTGTGGATGGCAACTGAAGGAAAAAAAGAGGCTTCCAGAAGGATGCAAGTTGCTGAATACAATGGAGTTCGTCAAAAGCTGGAACCAGAAGGAAGACAGAATGTTCTGTCTACTGCTAAGANACTGCTAAGAGAGGTGCCTCCTCAACCTGAAGAAGTGGTTGAGAAAAAGGTAAGTCTTCCGGAGCACCCTCCTGCTGCAAAAATTGTTGCTCGGTTCACGGATGTATTTAATATGCCTCCAGGACTACCCCCTAAGAGGGAAGTAGATCATAGGATTGATTTATTACCTGGGAGTCAGCCACCCTGGCAACGCACTTATGGCTTGTCTTATGTGGAGAGCAAGGAGTTGAAAACACAGATTGCAGAGCTTGAGGAAAATGGTTATATTTCTCCCAGTAAATCACCTTACGGCGTACCCATCCTATTTGTTAAGAAAAAGGATGGCAGTATGCGGATGTGTGTGGATTACAGAGCTCTGTACAGAATTACGGTAAAGAACAAGTATGCCTTACCCAGAATTGAGGACTTGCTTGATACCGTGTCTGGTGCTAAGGTGTTCAGTAAGATAGATCTCAAGAGTGGTTATCATCAAATCAGAATTGCTGAAGGGGATGAACACAAGACTGCCTTCCGCACACGTTATGGACACTATGAGTTCAACGTGATGCCATTTGGACTAACTAATGCTCCTGCAAACTTCATGGGTGCTATGAATGACATTTTCAGGCCTTATTTGGATAAGTTTGTGCAAGTTTTCCTGGATGATATTTTAATTTTCTCTAAAGATGAAGCTGAGCACGCTGAACACTTTAAGACAGTCCTGGACACTCTGAGAAAAAATCACTTATATGCTAAAATGAGCAATTGTGATTTCTTTAAGGAAAGTATTGAATTCTTAGGCCACGTTGTCAGTAAAGAAGGCATCAGTGTGAATCCTAAGAAAGTCCAGACCATGAGGGACTGGCCAGTACCACAGTCTGACTTTAAAGTTAGATCCTTCCTCGGGTTGGCTAACTACTATAGAAGATTTATTGAGAATTATTCCACAAAGGCCAGTAAACTGACTGACCTTACTAAGAAAGACATAGGGTATGTGTGGGGGGAAGAGCAGCAGGCTTCCTTCCAGACCCTTATTGATGCTCTTTGTTCTGCCCCGGTGCTAGCAGTGTATGACCTCAGCAAACCGGTGCAGGTGATCACAGATGCCTCTGACTTTGCCATGGGTGCTATTTTGTTGCAGCCTGCTGACAAAACCACAAAGGATGGTAAGGTACGGCAGGAGTGGCATCTTGTGTCATATGAAATTTAATCCAGCGGAGATTAATTACTCAGTGCATGATAAAGAGCTGCTAGCTATCATTCATGTGCTCAAACAGTGGAGAGCATACTGACATTGTAAAGCTTTTAAGGTGATAACAGATCATCTAGCTCTGACTCACTTTCAGAAGAAGTCCACGCTGTCGAGGAGGGAGAACTGCTGGAGCCAGATGCTGGAGCAGTTTCAAGTCCAGATCGATTACAAACCAGGGAAGTTGAATCCTGTTGATGCACTCTCTAGAAGACCTGACTTGCAAGAAAGGAACTTTAGTCAGCATGCTGTAGATAAAGTCCTGTGTGCACTCACTTCACTAGAGGTGAAAAAGTCCTTCCTTGAACAACTTAGGAAAGCCTACCTTTCTGACCCAACATTTGAGCCCAGGCCCACTACTGGTGTGTGTCGTGCTATTGCATTCGGGTATAACCTTAAGGGAGGAGTGTGGGTGACTGAAACCACTTCAGGCAGGCTGAAGCTGGTCATTCCTAATAACTTGGAAATAAGGTCCCTTTTATTGAGTCAAGCACATGACAGTTTCTTGGGTGGGCATTTGGGGCAGGCCAAAATTGTTGGCAAACTGGCAAAACAATATCATTGGGAGGGATTACCTTGGGAGGTCTTGAAAAACGTTAAGTCCTGTGACTAGTGTCAAAATAATAAATCTAGGCACACACCACCGGGGGATCTCTTACAACCGCTGCTTATCCCAGCTGGCCGCTGGGAATCAATATCCATGGACTGGGTGGTCACACTGCCACGAACTGCCAATGGGCATGATTCAATACTGGTAGTCCTGGATAAACTAACAAAAATGGTCTTTTTCATCCCCACAACTATCAAAGTAAGTGCACTCGAAACAGCGAGAGAGTTCTACAACCATGTAGTATGCCAACATGGGCTACCCTCTAATATAATCTCAGACAGAGACTCGAAATTTACCTCTAAATTTTGGAGAGCTTTAATGGGGTTAATGGGAGTCAAGCAGCTGCTCAGCACAGCAAACCACCCTCAGACTGATGGTCAGGCTGAAAGAACTATTCGAGTTCTGCAAGAGGTACTGAGAGCCTAAATTAATCAAAAACAAGATAATTGGGATGAATTGTTACCCCAAATCCAGTTTGCGGTCAACAATGCGGTGCACGCGTCAACAGGCAAGACTCCTTTTGAACTCAGCCTGGGTAGAGTCCCTAAGTCCCCTCTAGATGTGCTAGGGGAGTCTTTAACTCACCCTGAAGGGATCCACAATCCGATCTCCCTCCAGTTAAGTCAGGAGTTTGCTGACACCCTGTCAGATTTACAGCACAACCTGCACAAAGCCCAAGAAAACCAACAAAAGTACGCTAATCAGCACCGTCGAGAATTGACCTTTTCTAAGGGCGAATTGGTCAAAATACATTCTCAGCACCTGTACCTCCCTGGTGTGGTCAAGAAAAAGCTTGGTCCTGTCTGGGTCGGTCCATATTCGGTGGTGCGCCGTGTCGGTCACAACGCTTACAAACTAAACATGTCAGCAGAATACAAGGGTCACCCAGTCTTTAACGTTTCGTTCTTTGAATTATACATCAAAGGGAACACACTGTTCACGAGTCGGTTACCTGTCCAACCGGGACCGGTTCCCACTGTCCGAGACGGTGACCCTGAGGAGTATGAGGTGGAGGAGATTTTAGACGCGCGCTCGGTCCGTCGATCGTCTAAATATGTCATGAAGTACCTCATTTGATGGAAGGGTTACGATGCCTCTGGAGACACTTGGGAATTTAAGGACCATTTGACCAATGCCAAAGGGGCGTTGAAACGGTTCCACCTTTGGGCGGCTGGAGCCCCTCCATAACTGTCATTTCAGTTGACACGGGAAGGTGACAGGCGGTCCTGTCTCCATTTAAGTTGGAGGGGAAAATATATGATAATTAGTGTGCGAGAGCGAAAAAGGGACGGTTATGTGAACCCTAAGTGTCCGCATAGTAACAGATGGGACGGTGATGTGAATCCTAAGTGTCAGCATAGTGACATGGGGGACAGCCTGGCCCACATGAAGCACCTTTGGCTGAAGGAATAAGGGCCTCGCAGCAATACATCACTTAACACACCTGAAAACACATTCATACGTTTATGTCTAGCGCACCGCAACTACGTCAACTCCTAGCAATCACCCTGTAAGGTAAACAGGAATGAATATACCATACTACTACAAACTTACTCCCTTCCTGCAACTCCTATGACAAAGGTTGATATCCTAGTAACTCGTGCCCTGGTTACATGTGCAGAATGGCTCCCACCACACAAAAGGAGGACAGAAAGCACAAGGCAGAAGAAGCCAGGAGGACAATGGAGCTATACCAGAAGGAGCTGGCGGCGACGTCCCTCACCAGGAGAGAGCAAGAAAGGGTCCGCAAACAACAAGAGGCGGCAGAAGAAGAACAGAGGAAGAAGGATCAGGAAGCGGAAAACCTCAGGAAAGCTGAGGAGGAGAGACAGAAGAAACAACAAGAAGAAGCGGCTGCGACAGAGGAGGAGAGAAGGAAAAAGGCTGAAGCGGACAGGCAGAAGAGCTTGGCCACTTACAGGTATACTGTGGTGGGTGGCCAAAACTTTGATAACTTTAAGAAAGCATTGCTGGCAGCCCAGGAGATCAACAAGCTGGAACAGACATCACTGCTACAGAGGGAAGGAGCTGTAGCACTGGATAGGTACATCGAGACACACACTGGTGTGGTCCTCTACGAAGATTATGCCAAGATGGTGGGCTATACAGCAGAGCAGGCCCGGAAACTTGCAGATGATTCAGAGGACAAGCCGGTCCCAATATCGAGAAAAGTGGGAGATCAGAGACTCAACCGGATGGTGAGTATGCGGCCCAACAGCTTTAAGGATACGGTATTGTACCTCACACTACTGCCAGCTTACAATGAAGTTGAGAGAAGGAGCTGGGAGTACTTGGCCAGGGAAGCAGGAAAGCTGATGTTCTCTCCCCATGATTCCCGTGTAAACTGAGGAAGGCGGAGCATAGACCCCAGTACTACCAGCAGCCAACAGATTGGAGGTGGATGATCGTCACAAACAAGAAGCAGGAGTGTGACCGAGCCCAACCGGATGACTTCCACTATGGCCTAGACGGCTATCTCATCCTACCACCTCACATTGCCCCTTGAGACCCCAAGCTGAATGGCTGCCTGAGCAATATGAATGCAGAGACCAAAGAGCACAGGAGGAGGGGGAGAGACTACTTCTCTGAGGGAAAGCATGCCTTCGTCAAATGGGCAAAGAATAAAGGCCGGATAGATATCAGCAGGCTGAAGGCTAAGCAACCTCCAGCGCGCCCTAAGAAAGGGAGGTCAGTAGACTACTCCATGTTCACCAGAGAGCAGGACAACTTAGTGGACGAGACTCCTACTCTCTCAGAGAAGGAGGATGAGGAGGATGAGGAAGAAGAACAAGACAGAGGAGAAGCATCAGGAGCTGGTACTCAGGATACTGAGGGTCAGGCAGGGGCACTTCCTAAGGAACCAAGATCAGGTATATGGAACGCGATCCCAGTCATGGAGGCAACTAGACCCCGTACTCGCTCCCCCAGCCCACCTGCCCAAGCAGGGGAAGAAGGTGATCTGATTGTACTTGGCAGCAGACACAGGCAGAAATCCCCAGAGGACAGGGGTGTCAGAAGAGGGACACGCGAGGTGGCCAGAGGTATGCCGGCCTCTCCCTCTGCTCAGGGACATGTACCTCTTGCCAAAATATTTCAGCATCCTACTGGAATGCCTGTCTATGTGGGGATCAACACCCAAGTGGGTGAAGAGCAGGCTACCATCCTTTGTTCTCCTCGAGGTCCAACTTTAGAACAAAAGGGGTTCTTTAGAAGGCCAGCTGACAGACCTAGAGGGTTGTCCAGATCTAGGTCCAGATCTCAGTCTCCTGATCCTGAAGCCCTAGGAACAACCCCCTAGGTGACACGCGGAAGAGGCAGTCGGTGGGGGAGGCTGGTCAGGTTCAAATCCCTTATTTAAGACTTCTGCAGTTAAATGTTGTCGAGGCAACAACAAGTTAAGTTGGAGAGATTGTAATGAATCAGTATATTAGTAGATATAGTATTCATTCAAATACAATAGTTAATTAAGTTCAGCCTGCTGAACTCTAGTTAATAATCAATCTGCTGGACTTAATATTTAATATCAGTTTAATGACTTGGCCGGAAGCAGCAGCCTGAAGTCAACTTAAGTCAGCTTGCTGACACATTCTTTGACAGCCAGCTGACTTCCGTACTCGGTAGCAGCGAACTGCCTCGATATGCGTCTAAGTGTAATATGGTAGAGGAATGGCCAGATGACATCCCCATGATGGATGGCTATTCGGGATGATGGGAGATGGCGGTGGATTTGGTTAACCGAGGTCCTACCAACGTGGTTAACTCCCGGGTAGGCGGTTCCATCGCACTGACCGTTGAACAGTAAACTCATTCCATGTACATATGCTAGGCATTGCTCTCGAGGTCGGCATTGGGAAACGAGGCCAACTCTCTTGTACAGCTTACTGAGAGAGATTTGAATCCAAGGCAAGAAGCCATTGATACGCACTGTCTTCTAACCTTGCTGATGTATGAGTTTACTGATTGCATTATTGACGCTAGTCGACTCGCATTTGACTTACGAGTATTGTTCACTGCTAGTGTATTGTCTTCTGCCGTTTAACCAGTTAACGGAAAATGCCATAAAGATTACTTGCTGATATAAAGATCTTAATACATTGTTAATCGCCTATTTGGTAAGTCGATTCATTTCACCATGTATATAGGCTAGGTATTGCTCTCGAGTTCGGCATTGGGAAACAAGGCCAACTCTCTTGTACCGGTTACTGGGAGATATCTGAATCCAAGGCGAGAAGCCATTGGTACGCACTGTCTTCTAGCCTTGCTTATGTATGACTTTATTGAGTGCATTATTGATGCTAGTTTACTTGCATTTGACTTGCGAGTTTTGTCCACTGCTAGTGTGTTGTCTTTTGCTTATTAATAAGTAAACAAAAAGTACCATAAAGACTACTCGCTGATATGAAGATTTTTGTTAAATGTTAATCGCCTGTTGGGAAGTGGATTCATTTTGAAAATCGATCAAATTTGACCATTTGTTAAACCTCGCTTTGTGTTTCATGTCGCAAATCTTCAATTTGACAATTTGTGTTCAAATTGCCTGATTTTGAAAGAAAGAAGGTGATTTAGAAAAGAATAGTAGGAGTAGTAGAATGCAATATTAATATCATACGAGGTACTTTTAAGCTAGTTTAGTGGTTATCGTAGAAGTTGGCTCTCATCTAGTTGGCTGCTCCTACGGGCCGTACTAATTTAGTGTTATCTGCGTCTAAAAGCTGCTTGGATTTGCTCACGGCTAGGGGGCTTCGCTAACATTGTCAGGGATCGCTATGGCCCGAGCCGCGGCTGCCAACGACTTCGGCAGATGGAGCACGTAGGACTCTTTCCCTTGAGCAGATTTCCATCTGCCCCTAGTTTGGGCTATCGCATCTGGGACGCCCAAGTTGGCGGTTGCTGTGGCGGCTCCCCTCCGTAATGAGTGCGTGCCCATGTTTTTTGTAAGGCCTACCGATGCAAATAGCCTTGCATCACTTATTCATAGTGGCGTGTGAGGCTGGCTTTAGGGAGGGTCCGCCAGATGCTTGTACGTACCTATTTAATGGCCCATTGAGAGCATACTCTGGTATCTCTATCACTAACCTACACAACATTTTTATCGAGCACCATTTAGCGGTGCTTGCGTAAAGGGCGCCCCATGCGCCCTCTCCAATTGGGTCCGTCTTAGAGGACGGGAGGTGGAAGTAAATCACTGTGATGTTTGGATTGTCGTAACAATGGCCGTCGGCGGACGCTAGGCATTGACACTCCTAATCTACGCAAGTGCGGAAACAGCATCGACCGGACATGACTCTAAGGGACTAGTTATGGACTGGCTAACCTAAGTGCTGTGGGTAAGAACCCCCCCTATTAAGAGGAAAAGCCTACAGCTTATGAGCTGGAAATGAAAAAGAATAAGAGACGTCTGAATTGGGCAGCACTGGGCAATTGGGCAGCTACAGAGTACTAACTAGAGAGCAAAAAATGAGCT
Organism: Mesotaenium endlicherianum; assembly: GCA_009602735.1. Classification (NCBI taxonomy): domain Eukaryota; kingdom Viridiplantae; phylum Streptophyta; class Zygnematophyceae; order Zygnematales; family Mesotaeniaceae; genus Mesotaenium; species Mesotaenium endlicherianum. The sequence continues at coordinate 608,205 of WELA01007307.1, forward strand.
ATGAAACCCCCCCCCCCCAGCAGCGAGCGAGGGACCATGCGTGGTTTGTACAATCCACTTCGTAAACGAGCATAACGCAGAGTGTTCCGGTGCTGGGCAGTGAGCAAGTTACCCAAAGCAATAGGCATGTGCTCAAGGAACAATGCAGCCCTCTCGTTGAGGTGAGTCAACAGCAGATTGTGATCATCAGTGTGAATGGGGACAGTAACACGACGACAAATGGCAGAAGGGAGGAGGGGTTCTCAACCGTAGAGGAGGAAGTAAGGGGAGTACGAACGCAAAGAGGCTTGGTTGCTGAATTTGTAACCCATGGTCAGCCATGGAATACGCACATCCCAGTCCGACACGTCGCGCGTGGGAGCATACTTACGGAGGTTGCGCTTGACCGTTTGGACTATTCGTTCAGCAAGACCATCAGCCTGAGGGTGGTCTCGAGAGGTAGTGCGATGATCAATAAATGACTTATCCAGCAACTCAGCCAAGTCACTCTGAAACTCTGACCCTTGATCAGTGAGGACCTCAGCACACGCCCCATAGCGACATAGAACGCGCTCAGTGAACGCTCGAGCAATGTAGGCACTGGACTTATCAGGAATACTCACCAACTCGATCCACTTAGTGAGGTGCTCAATCATGACAAGGACGTAGCGCATCCCACACTTAGAAAGGGGTAAAGACCCAGCCAAATCCAATGACCATCGATAGAAAAGCCCACGCAGGGGAAGAGGGTTGAGAACGGAGGGGAGTGCATTGAAAGTGTTCTTAACGCGGTCACATGACGTGCGTGAACGCACAAAATTGCTGACCTGAGCGACCAACCCCTCCCACCAAAACTCGGTCTGCCGAAGAGAACTCGTGCGTTTAACCCCAAAGTGCCCAGATTCGTCATGGACCTTACAAATAAGAGTTATGCGTTCCGAAGGGGGTGGAACGACTTGAGTGTAGTGAGGGAAGACACGCAACAAAGTCCCGTCATGCCAGTGATATCGAACACAACGATGCAAAATTCGGTCCCGTTCTTGCGACGAGAGAGGAGAAGACTAGGTGTGAGTGCGCAAATACTCCATCACAGCGGAATCAGACCATACATCGGGCACTGCATGCGGGAGGGCAACCGGACTGACCGCACACGCACCCACAGGAGTAGAAAGACAACCGAGGTAATACGCAGCATGCCAGGCTGGCAGGATATGTTCCTGCTGGCTAGAGGCGAAACGCGCCCCGGTGAGATCAACGTCCAAGGGGTCAGGGTTGCGGCTGAGACCGTCGGCATCCTGGTTACTTAACCTAGCCTTATGTTCGATGGTGAAATCGTAATCTTGGAGTATGAGGGCCTAACGTGCGTGTTTACCCGTGAGGTTTTGCTTGGTCATCAGCCATTTAAGAGGTTGGTGGTCGGTGATGAGTGTGAGGTGAGTACCATAGAGATATGGGCGAAAGTGCACCACAGACCACACTGCAGCCAAGCATTCCCCTTCATACGATCTATAATTTCGTTTGGCAGAGTTGTTACTACGACTAGCATAGGCCACCACATATTCATGACCTTCCTCATCCTCCTGAGCAAGGACAGCCCCGAAATCGAGATGACTTCAATCAGTGTGAAGGGAAAACGACTTACTGTAGTTTGGTCTGCGCAAGATAGGGGCAGAGGATAGGAGATCTTTCAACTTGTCAAAAGCTACCTTACGTTCCTCAGTCCATTCCCAGGGCACATCCTTCTTCAGGATTTCATTCAAAGGTGCAGCAATTGCACTAAAGTCAGGGCAAAAACGACGGTAATACCCCATGATCCCCATGTAGGCCCTCAACCTAGACACATCCGTCGGGACGAGTAGTCGGCAAATGGCATCGACCTTAACTTGTTGCGGTGTTAACCCCCCGGGAACGATGTGGTGACCCAAGTAAGGAACCAAAAGGGTCGCAATCTCACATTTCCAAGGATGACACTTTAAACCCGCAGCCCTTAAACATTGTCGGACCCGTTCCACATGTGTCAAGTGTTCCTCTACGGTACGGCTGAATATGAGCACATCATCGATGTAGCAGCGAGCAAAAGGCAACCCGCTAAGCACTCGGTCCATAATGCGCTGGAAACGGGCAGGTGCGTTCTTTAACCCAAACGGCTGAACTTTCCACTAATACAAACGACGGTTTGTCCAAAAAGCGGTTTTATGTTTATCTTCAGGATCAATGAGGATTTGGTTAAACCCCTGACGAAGGTCAAACACACTGAAAACACTGGCGTCCTCAAGGACATTAAAGATATCCTCAGGCACAAGCATTGGGTAGCGATCCAATTTTGTAACAGCGTTAAGTCCCCGGTAATCCCCACACATACGTTTTTCCGTGTAATTACCCATCGCATCCTTCTTAGCAGGCATAACAGTGGGGGCGCAAAATCCGACATTGACTCCTCAATCATATCAACCTTTGACAACTATGTGACTTTCCCGCGCATAATATCATGTTCGACCTTAGCATGACAATAATCCCTCAGAAATACCGGTTCGGTGGTAGTCAGGTCAATGGTAGATTGAGAGACGGTACACCGCCCCAAATCCATGATTGACCTTGGAAAACAAGCCTCATTTTGTTCCAACATCTGAGTGAATTGTAAGGTTTCCTCCGTAGTTTACTGTGAGCCCAGGTCCCACCCATCCTTAAGTGTGGAAGCAGAATTATCGGGAGATGGACCTGAGGTTTGTAACTGCTATGCAGACGTTAAAAATTCCGACAGAACCCCCTCCCTCCAGCCGAAAGCAGGCAAGTGGGAGGCTGGAGTGTGAAGGAAAGGGGCAAGGAGCCGGGCGTTGAGGACGGGGAGTACAGAGAATAGCCAGGTGAGAGCATGAATGTCCATCACCCGACCCAAAAGTTGGCAGGGCTGGGAGGGGGATAAGGCAGGAGAGGCAGTGGCTTGGGGAAGAAAGCCAAGGATGAGTTCGCGTTCGGACGCGGAAGGCTCCACATACTGGTTCATGTGAAAATCAAATTACATCCCAGGCCCATACTTCCGGAAGGCAAAAAAGTGGGGACGACTGACGAGAGTGGGAAATGCGGCCCGAGGGTAACAAGGGAAGTTCACTGAACAAAAGGAAGAGTGGTCAGGGCGACTGACTTCCATGGGACAACGGTGTGGGGCTAGGATGGAGGTGACAGTGATGCGAGGAGGGTGCGCGTGGATGTGGTCAAGAATGGGCTAGAGTGTAGTATGAAGGACGAAATAGTAAGATGACACCTGAGGTGGAAGAACGCCACTGAGCCCTGCAGGCGGCACTGTGCCCTTCTGGGGCTTGAATGTAGTGATTTGAGTTATTATATATTAGTTCGCATATATTTTAATGTTTTCAAATATATTTGGAGTAGTATTGTGTGGAGTCAAGTGTGAATAGGTACTCTAGTAACTTGGTTCATGTCCTTTGAACCTTCCAAGGCATTTTCGAAGTTAGAGGAAAGACCTAGAAGAACTCCATGTGGCAAAAGTCAGATGTGCCATTTTTAGGTCAAAAGGACATGTGTACATTATTCTAGAAAGAGGTGGCAAGTTTTGGGATGTGTTGGGTGCCAACACATCAACATACACCTTCCTAGAAATTACTTATGTAGCAAGTATATAAACAAGAGCTAGAACATAGAAAGACATTCCAGAATCACTCTTGTACTTGCCAAAATCCAGAAATATATTAACTTTCAAGAAGCCATCTCTCTTTCAAGAAGCTACCACTTGTGTTCAAAGATCCTTGTCTTGAATAGATAAAGTATTCTGTTTTACTAAGTACTTTATCTATCTGTTTCACTACAGTGGTATCGGAGCTAGGCACTTTGGTAGCACAAGAAGATGGCCGATCCTCAAGACCAACAGCAAGCTTTCGAAGGAAGCCCTTCCTCTCCAAGACACCCTCCTCCAGCGCCGATGGGAGAGCCCACTCAAGAAAATCTGCAACAACAAGAAGCACCACAAGGAGGAGCACACCCTCCTCCAGCGTCGATGGGAGAGCCTACTCAAGGAAATCTCCAACAACAAGAAGCACCACAAGGAGGAGCACCGTCAAATCCCGTGGCAGCCGCTATAGCAAAGTTGACCCCACCACAAGGAGTTCCCGCAAATGAGTGGGCAGCCTTCCTAATGACCGTCCACAACCAAGTGGGCTTGGCCACCTATGAAGCAACCGTGCAAGCGTCAAGAGAAGCTATGGCTGCCATGGTTGCCCCTATTGCGAGCAATGCTCAAAATCCAGCCCCGGCTCAAGCGCCTCCACAAGAGCCAACGAGAGCAAGGAAACTCATCAAGCCCGGCAAACCCGACACTTTCAACCCCGGGAAAGGTGCCAACCTGAATTTATGGCTCTACCAAGTGGAGACGTACCTCGCATTCCTTGAAGTACCCGAGGAGGACTACGTTCCCTTTGCCGTTACCTTACTTAGAGGAGCAGCAACATCATGGTGGCGTAACTATCAAGCGGCTATATATCAAGCTATGGCGCACCCCATGCTCGGCCAAGAGCCCCCACCATCATATGCAAGATGGGCAGATTTTCGTGAGGCCCTCAAGAAGCAATTCATGCCCATCAATGCGGAGAAGATTGCCCGAGGAAAGCTCCACCATCTCAAGCAAACGACGTCCGTTCAAGAGTATACATCCAGATTTCACGCCCTCACTCTTGAGATCCCCAACATGTCTCTCGAGGAGAAGATTGACCGCTACATCTTTGGCCTCAAACCCAAGGTGGCAAAGGAAGTGGAGTTACGCGACTTGACGGACTTCTCAAAGATCATTGAAGTGGCCCAAAAGGTGGATACCTTGGATTTCAAGCACTCCGTGCCTTCATCTTCACGGGTACCGACGACGCGGGTGTACGCAGCCCCTTCCACATCCGAATCTGGACCCACACCCATGGAAATCGGAGTTATTAAAAGGGACCCCGCGGCTGCCCGGAAGAGTGGAAGACCCTCCAATGACACTTATGATGCAAGAAACCAGCAAGGAGTGAAAGCAAGACTCTCCCCGGCTGAAAAAGAAGCTCTCATGACGGCTGGACTATGCTTTTATTGCAAGGAAAAGGGCCATCGTGCACTTTCATGCCCCAAAAAGTTGTCAAAAAACGGACAGCGCCGGTAGGCCAGGAGCCTACCACCCCAAGACCCACTTCACGAGAAGGCAACACGCCAAGTGAGGTGGAGACCCCCGTTGAAGACGACGTTCCAGCCCCAATGAGTTTGAGAGGTTACCTTGGAGGAGAGAAGGTCCACATCTTGGTGGATAGCGGAGCTCAAGGCAACTTCATTGCTGCAGATTTTGCCACCAAGCACGGTATTACTATGCGAACTCTTGACCACGACGAGGAGATTATGATGCCCGATGGATTCTCCTATACTACCCCTTCCAAGAAGACGTACCCCTTGGCACTCTCTATCAAGTCCTTCAAGGATAGAGTAGTGTTCTCCCCCATGCAATTGGGCAAGTACGACGTCATCCTAGGGACGCCTTGGTTGACCAAGCACAACCCCCAAGTTGATTGGAGGACCGGTACTATCAAGATCAAGAATGACATCACTTCAAGAATCTGTATTTTGCGCGCAATCCAGAATATCCAGACCCAAGACATCCAGAAGCCGGCACACGAGATACTATTGTCCGCCCTCCAACTCAAGAGACTTGTGAGGAAGGGACACGAGCTTCTTTTGGCCTTGATCACGCCAAAAGACATCAAGAAAGACATCGAGAGTCAAGAAGGCAGCCCCGTTCCCAAGGAGATACAAGAAGTCTTAGAGGACTACAAAGAAGTGTTCTCCCCGGAATTGCCCAAGGGCCTACCCCCCAAAAGATTCGTAGACCACAAGATAGAGTTGGAGCCCGGAAGCAAGCCCATCTCTCGGCCTACGTTCAAAATGTCATACACGGAGCTAGACGAAGTCAAGAAGCAAATCAAGGAGCTACTGGAGCATGGCTTCATTCGACCTAGCAAGTCGCCATTTGGAGCCCCGGTGCTATTTGTCAAGAAGAAAGATGGTACCTTGAGGATGTGTGTGGACTATCGCGCCCTCAACAAGATCACCATCAAGAATCGATACCCGCTGCCGCGCATGGATGAGCTCATGGACCGGCTGGTTGGAGCCAAGTACTTCACGAAGATTGACTTACGGAGCGGCTACCACCAGATTCGCATCGCAGAACCGGACATAGAGAAGACGGCATTCAGGACAAGATATGGACATTTTGAGTTCATGGTCCTGCCATTTGGACTCACCAACGCGCCAGCAACTTTCATGACTATGATGAACACCATATTTCAGCCCATGTTGGACAGATTTGTGGTGGTATTCATCGATGACATCCTTATCTACAGCAAGACCCTTGAAGAGCATGCGAGACACTTGAAAGAAGTCCTTGAAGTATTGAAGCAAAACAAGCTGTTTGCGAAGGAGTCAAAATGCGAGTTTGCCAAACAAGAAGTGGAGTTCCTAGGTCTCCACGTGACTGCTGATGGCATCAAGATAGACCCCAAGAAGACCACGGTGGTGGAGGAATGGCCAACCCCCACGACCAAGAAAGAACTCCAGTCATTCTTGGGATTTGCCAATTGGTACAGAAAATTCATCCAAGGCTTCTCGCACATAGCAGCCCCCCTGACAGATCTACTCAAGAAGGACAGGCTATATACATGGACCGAGAAAGAGGAAGAGGCATTTCAAGAGTTAAAGCGAAGATTGACCACATCCCCGGTGCTCACACTCCCAAGTCCAAACCCAGATTGGCCCTTCCACGTCATCACCGATGCATCTTCCTATGCAATAGGAGCAATCCTGCTTCAAGACCAAGGCAAGGGACTGCAGCCCATCGCCTACGAGTCAAGGAAGCTAAATCCAGCCGAGCAAAATTATACAACCACGGAGCGAGAGGCATTGGCGATTGTACATGCCTTGAAGGTTTGGCGCTGCTACGTTGAAGGACGCAAAGTACTGGTCACCACGGACCACGAGGCGTTAAAGCACCTCCAAACGCAGCCGTATCTCTCAAGGAGACAAGCAAGATGGAGCGGATACTTGCAACAATACAACATCACGATTCAGTACCAGCCCGGCAAGACAAACCCGGCTGACCCCCTCTCAAGACTGCAATTAAATGCAGTGATGGTATCCCTGAAGACAGATCTGGAAGCTCGATTTTCAGCCGCCTATGAAAGAGACCCTTACTACAAGAACGGAGAAGCAGCCTTGGACCCATGCAAGAAGCAAGAAGGCAATTATTGGGTGAGGCAAGATACGGGCCAGAGATGTGTTCCTAATGACTTAGACCTCCGGCTCTTGCTTCTACGAGAAGCACACGACAACCCTCTTGGAGGACACTTTGGAATCCTAAGGACCACGGGCGTTCTAGCTAGGACTTATTGTTGGCCAGGCATGTCTAAGCAAGTCAAGGAGTACTGCAGGAGCTGTGACACATGCCAAAGAATCAAGCCATCATCGCAAAAGGCGGGAGGACTCCTCCAACCACTACCAATCCCCGAAAGACAATGGACGGACATCTCAATGGACCTTATCGTGGACTTGCCCGTGACACCTCGAGGCCATAATGCAATACTCACGGTGGTGGACAGACTTACCAAGATGGCTCATTTTATTCCCACGACGACTAAGGCTACAGCACCACAACTTGCAAGACTCATCTTTGACAACATCTTCCGACTCCATGGACTACCATCAAGAATTGTGTCAGATAGAGATCCAAGATTCACAAGCCATTTCTGGAAAAATCTCTTCAAGAACTTGGGTACATCGCTGGATATGTCTACTGCCTACCACCCACAATCAGATGGGCAAACCGAGCGTATGAATCGTACCCTAAAGACCTCTCTAAAGGCCTACGTGTCTACCCTCGAGCAAGACTGGGACATGTACTTGACCCCCCTCGAGTTTGCCTACAACAACACTACGCAGGCCTCTACCCAAGAGTCCCCATTCTTCCTCAACTATGGCTTCCATCCGACCACGCCACTGAGCTTCACGGCTGGCCATGATGAAGTACCTGCAGCCACAGATTTTATGGAGACATTAGAAGCAGCCCTTACAGCAGCGAAGAAAGCTCTACAACACGCGCAAGATGCTCAAGCAAGAGTGGCGAACAGATCCAGAAGAGAAATTACGTACAGAGTGGGTGACAACGTGTTACTATCATCCAAGAACATTTCCCTGAACAACAGGCCTGCCGGCAGCAAGTTCTCTCCCAAGTATTTGGGACCCTTCAAGATTATCCAGCAAGTCAACCCCGTTGCTTTCAAGCTAGAACTTCCCCAGACTATGCACATCGACCCCGTATTCCACGCTTCCCTCTTCAAGCCATATGTGCAACCCGACAACAAGTTCCCAGGACGTGTGACAACCCCACCAGCCCCAACAATAGTGGATGATCATTTGGAGTACGAAGTGGAAGACATAGTGGCTATGAGAAATTTCAGGAGACAGCAGCAATACTTGATCAAGTGGAAAGGATATCCAGATTCGGAGAATAGTTGGGTGGCGGCGCACTACCTTGACAAAGTTCAGAGAAAGTTGAAGCGCTTCCATGCCGCCAACCCCCATCTTGGACCAGCCCCAAGTCTCTCTACTAGAAGCCCGAAGACTTCAGGGAGGCAGCCTGCCACCATCAAGAAGCAGCAGAAGACCCCTTGGAGGCAGCCTGCAAGAACAAGAAAGAGGAAAAATTGACATTAGACACTCTTCTCTTCTCGCAGTTTCTGGACAGAAAACTAAAACAGCTACTGGTAATAGGTCTCTGCATAATAAATTCTGAAAATTTACCTGGCTGTAGTCCATGAGTAGCCGGTCATTTAGAGTCCAAGTTTGCTCAATTTGGAGCACTGGTGAGAGAGATATGATGCTCTAAGTAGAAGGGGGTCAGGCTGCTGGCATTGTTAGGACAGAATATGCCTTCTGACATTGTGCCTTCCCCTGAACTTGGAATGCTCTGAAACTCAAGACTCTGGTAGAACATCTTACAGCGCCCAGTTTGAGACTTAGTTTGCAGAATTTGGAGAAGTATAGAAGGACTTATGATTTTCAGAAGTTTCTGCACAGATTTGGAGGAGTGCCTACTCTCTCAGCTCTCAACGACACTCCAGAAATGAGAATGCTCTCAAATTTGGTGACCCGGTAGAGTTCTCCGACGCGGTCCGTCTGGCACTCGAATTTTCAGATTTGGAGCAGTTCTGTGGCCGCTATGAATTTTTGAATTCGTGGCAGATTCTGGGCCAACTTGTACAATTTTCTTTATCATTAAGGAGTAGGCTAGCCAATAAGGTCACACCACCTACGACCTTGCCTAGTCTACCTTACATGTGTAGCACCTGACTTGGCGCCTTTGACTAGTCCTCTTCACATGTGTGGCATCTGACTTGAAACTGTTGACTAGTTTGCTCCACATGTGTAAGACCTGACTTGACGCGCCGAGACGTCGCTTTTTCTATCGGGGGGGTGATGTAGTGATTTGAGTTATTATATATTAGTTTGCATATATTTTAATGTTTTCAAATATATTTGGAGTAGTATTGTGTGGAGTCAAGTGTGAATAGGTACTCTAGTAACTTGGTTCATGTCCTTTGAACCTTCCAAGGCATTTTCGAAGTTAGAGGAAAGACCTAGAAGAACTCCATGTGGCAAAAGTCAAATGTGCCATTTTTAGGTCAAAAGGACATGTGTACATTATTCTAGAAAGAGGTGGCAAGTTTTGGGATGTGTTGGGTGCCAACACATCAACATACACCTTCCTAGAAATTACTTATGTAGCAAGTATATAAACAAGAGCTAGAACATAGAAAGAGAGGGGAGAATCACTCTTGTACTTGCCAAAATCCAGAAATATATTAACTTTCAAGACGCCATCTCTCTTTCAAGAAGCTACCACTTGTGTTCAAAGATCCTTGTCTTGAATAGATAAAGTATTCTGTTTTACTAAGTACTTTATCTATCTGTTTCACTACATTGAAGGACCACTCCGACGTCGCCAAATGGGGATGAAGGAGGAGACAATTCTCCACCAGGTGACCCTTCTGGCGGCAGTAGTCGCACACTGGAACCACCCGCTTGGGCGCGGCGGCAGGTCCCACTCCCAGGACGGCCGTGGTAGCTGGCAAAGTGGGTACCTGCACTGCATGCACTCCCACAGCCCCACCCTTAGCGCTCCTACGCTTGGCTTGCGACGCAGCCTGCACCATCTCTATCTGCTCAGCCCACTTGCAAACCTCGTGTACACTCCGCTGTGGTATAGCAGTGAGAGGAAGTTGATGGTGAAGGGTCTGACACAGGGAGGTAGACGCAGAGAAAGCAGTGATGAACTTAATGCAAGCCTGAGTCACATCCACATACATGCCCGTATCCTCCCCCAATTGCTGGAAACGCTCGTAAGCCATGTTAGGCGTCTCACGCGCGGACCACACAAAGTCCCGCAACTCATCCTGTCGAGAACGGGTGTTAGCAAGAAAATGCTGACGAAACATCTGCAGAAGAGTGTCAATGCGATCCAAGACAGCTCCAGGTCCGGGACCATGCAAAGGTAGAACAATGCCCAGCACTGCCTGTTGCAGGCGCTGTTGCATGGACCGATGATGGCGATCCACCACTCGCGCCGCCAGCTGCTCCACGGGAGTGGCATACGCTGGTAGAGCGAGCTCAACTGGTCCAGGTCCTGCAAGTTCTCCTGCAGCCCCCCGAAGAAGTGCAAGTTCCCCCCCTTCCCCCCCAGCCAGGCCGAGCCCCGCCGCCGCGACAATTACTGCAACGGTGGCAGCGTCCAGCCCGGCAGCCATTGCGGGGTGTAGTAGCAGCAGCTGCAGCTGCTACTCGAGGATGGTCCGCCGGCGGGAGTGGAAGAGCCTCGACGATGGGAATAGGGGCGGCACCAAGCACAACGTCCGGTACCGTCTAAACAATGTCTGCTCTAAACCTCTGGTAAAATAATAATGCCTCCTCGCCCAGGAGTGAGGGTAACGTGTCCAAAAACAAGTTACGCGTGAGGTTATGGTTACAAGCACGCATCATCGCCATCAAAGCGTCAATCTTAGATTCTAATGCCACAAGGGAAATGCCATCGGAGTGTCCCGAATAGGTCTGAGAAAGCAGCGTGGAATTAGCCATAGTAGGGAACTCCTCAAAACCCAACGAAAACTTCTCCTCGGCAAGCTCTAGCACATGTGCCAATTTGCGTCCCTCAAGCAAAGGCACGGGCTCGAGAGGGAGGGGGGCGGCCAAAGCAGAAATGGGAGCTAGTGAGACCCTAGGAAACTTACAAGGGGTGTCGAGAGGAACGGAGTAAAGAGTCAGAGGGTCCGTCTCCAATCCCGGTAGTAGACCCCTCTCCCCCAATGCCAGAAGTAGACAAGTCAGGTAGCAATTCACGCTGATACAGTGCGCCACTCCTTGTGCGTCCCGGCGTGTGCTGCATGCAATCTTGCACAAGGCGGATAGCTGGCGTCCACTATACCTGGACCCAGCAAATGCGTGACTGGGGAGGGCGACAAATTGCCGGCTCCACGACCGAGCGAATTGGGTGAAGGACGGCGAGCAAACGCCTGGCAGCAGCGTACGTGGCGGGGTACCGGGCCCCACTCCACAAACAATCAAAAGGATGGCGGTCGCAAACGGCGACTGTCACCACCCCTAGCACAGTGCCGACGCAGCTGCGTTGTACGTAGCTGCTGTTGGCAAAACTGCAGCTGAAGCAGCTGCTAAAAACAGCTGCTGCTGACACGGCTGCAGCCGACGCAACAGCTGCTGACGCAGCCGTAGCTGATGCAGCCGCAGGCGACGTTGCAACTACTGACACAGCTGGCGGAGTTGACGCTGACGCAGCTGCAGCTGACGCAACGGCTGCTGACGCAACCGTAGCTAGTATTGCTCCTACAGCAGACGCAACAGCTGCTGACGCAGCTGAAACAGCTGCTGACGCAGTTGAAACAGCTGCTGCTGAATCAGCAGCAACTGACGCAGCAACTGCTGTCGCAGCTGGCGCAGCTGACACGACTGCAGATGACGCAACAGCTGCTAACGCAGTCGTAGCGGATGCAGCCGCAGCCGACGGTGCAATTGCTGACGCAGCTGACAGAGCTAGCGCAGTTGATGCTGACGCATCTGGAACAGCTGCTGAACAGCTGCTGCTGAATTAGCAGCAACTGACGCAGCAGCTGCTGACGCAGCTGGAGCAGATGACGCTAGCGCAGCTGACGCTGGCGCAGCTAACGCCCCAGCTGCTGATGCTGCAATTGCTGAGGCAGCTGCTGCTAATGTAGCTGCAACTGGACAGCTAGCGCAGACTCGCACAAACTCGCACAACTTACCCTCCCACGCCCAAACGCACACACAAAAACCAAAAAGCGTGTAATCCGGCCAATAAAGGGCCGGGATTGCCCACACACAAACACTAACAATGCCCCTCTAATCGGCCCGCACAACACTAGCTAGCACGCAAGCAAGGATGTGCCCGGCCCGAGGAGAGGCAAACGCAAACAACTAACAACACACAAATACGCCCGGCCTAGGTGCCTAACCCGTAGGTATCAAGGCCGAGCAACCGGCTCAAGTGATGAGCCGGCTCTTAGCTAATGCGCACAAGGGATCCAACCTAGAGCTCAAACAACACACGCAAGCACACAATGCTAACACATAGTGCACGCAACCGGCCCTATTAAGGGACCGGTCCTAAACATCCACGGCGTGTTCTCACAAGTTGCAAGGTGTGACTTTGAAACTCCACTTGCTCACGATTAGCGCAAGCAAGCTCCACGCACGAGATCTCTCTCCTCGTGAAGTCGTAGGACGGCTTCCGCCACTAGAGACCACCCGTCCCTAGCTTTACTACTCCGTTTATACGGGTTAGTTTTGTATGTAAACAAGCTGAGGCGGAGTAGTACTACCTAGAGCGTGAGTGCACGAACCCACTACGTCGAGCAAACTATTAGTGGAAAGCTTTGTTATGGCCGCGAGGAAGAATGGGGTGTTCGCGACTAAATGTGAGTAGTGATGGGCACTACGAGCAACCTACACATAGAAGTGAGGAAAGCAAGAGTGGATAAGCTCACACTATGAGCATTTAGTCACATAGAAACAAATATCATCTCACTCATAAGAACAAACATACAAAACTAACACCGAAGTGGTGTTAGCTCGCGGCCTAAGTAGCGTGCTCTCAAATGCTATGCCCAGTGCCTACGAAAACTCACCCAACTCTAAACTCAACGATGAACGCGTCATCGCGTCATCTCACACAAATCCACAATCAACTAAATATGAAAAAGAAGAGAACCTAGTGGTCGACACACACACGTACAACTCAATGACTATGGCCAAAAGGGAACCCAACACCCCAATGTCCCCTACTCTCCCTAACCCCTAGCAATCCTTGGGCATACCCATGGAGATTGCCTATGGTACAGTGTTGATCTCGCCATGGACCATGGGGGATCCCCCTGGGTACCAGCGCCGACCCTACAGGCGAGCAAACCTGAGGGTCGACCTCCACACATGTGGGCGGCAACACCATGTGTGGAGGGAAAGAGAGTGCGCGTGATCTGGGAAGAGCCTCACAGCTGCTCAAAAGCAGAACCTTGTGAGCAGATCTTGGGTCCCAGGGTTCACCACCAGGGCACATAGACTAGACCATCCTCACCTACCGCCCTAACCCGACTGACCACTAGAGCCAGCCATTAACCCTCCACCCCCAAGGAACAACTAGACACCCAAAGAGGATTCGACAAGGACGAGCACGACAGGATCCACCGTGATGTCGAGGTCCTAAATTCTGGTTTTGGCCAAATCTGAGTATCGCAGACAAGCACTATACATGAGCATCATCGCACCCACCTTCATGAGCGATGCGACGTTGGCACCTGGTCCTGCGTGCTTTTCAAAGTTAGCAGTGAGGGTGAAGGGTACAACCGACATCATGGTGTGCTTGGGTCTAGGCAGCAACCTTTGCGCTGCTTTCCTAAGGGTATTGATTTTGCCGTGCGATGCGGAGCTAGGTAGCTCCTCTAAATGATGCACGCAAAAAATTGCAGCTGATGACAAATGGTATGTAGACCACATGACACGCTCCCAAATGAGATACAAACAATAGAGCCTGACCACCTTGACTGACGCCGAAAGATCTTGCAACTTATGCATTTTGCACCACCGTTGAAAACGCATCCAGTACGTGTTGTAAGTACGCAGACTGGTAGGCGCGATAGTGTGGAGCAACACGTCCACGCTTGTTGCGTCCGATGCTTGTAAGGCCGGATTTTCAAAATGACGATACTCTGCTCAACACCTTATACACCTCATACACCCAGTCGTGAGGCTAGCACCGTGCACAAAGGAATGCCCTTGCCCACAAAAGCATCCTTGTCTGTGCCAGGCAACCAAATTGAGGAGCTATAGCCTAGAGTAATGACCGCCTGTACTCAATCTATCCATTCCGCATTGCTATCTAGCAATCGCGGCCACCAGTTGGCCGAATGCCACTGGAGTATCATTAGCGTGCATTTTGCCTTGCATCGCAACACGTGGTCGACTACTGGGGTGACCATCTGAGGTGGTGGAAAACAATAGTTGTTTTCGCCTGCCCAATGCTCGGTGAGGGCATTAATGGCCTCCGCTCCCCCCTCTAGCCACCTAGAGCTGAACCTCGGCAGGCGCGTGTTGCTTGCTGTAGCAAATTTGTCGACCGAATGCGGCCCCCACGCTGTTTCTAATCTTTGAAAAGCCTCCAACCTGAGGAAGAAATCATCCAAGTCTTTCCGCTTGGAAAGCTCATCTGCCATTGCATTCAATTCTCTAAGGATCCACTCGACGAGCAGGTTAAGTTGGTATCTAAGACTAAAGCCAAATACTTGAGCACAAGCATTTGCTAAGTCTGCTTTAGACAAGTCGCCTTTTCTCAAGACAGAAGACATTGTTTGGCTGTCGACGCACAAGAGAACTTGGCGCCCGCTTATCACTTGGATGGCCTTATCCAATGTTGCCTTAGCGGAAAGTAACTCCCTTAATGTTGACAATCCCCTGATGCTAGCAACGGGAAGTGGACCAAGTAAATTCCACGTCTGCCCTGAAGCGACCGATCTCAATATTGCGTCCCACGAGGTCAAGCTAGCATCAAGGTAATAGAAATATCGAGTGCACTGACGTGGTCATTTTGATATAAAATTTGTCGAATTTGGTGAAGTATGAAGAAAATTATGAATTTTTGAAGTTTTAATAATTTAAGGTTAGTCGACGACTGTCCTTAATTCGCGGTGAGCGCGACCGTCGAATTGACCGACAGCGTAGAGCGATCTGGGCCATTGGAGTGACTCTGAACCTTCACGTTATTTCGGCCGACGCGGAGTGCCGACTAGGTCGATTTACCTAGAAGTTTCGGATTAGCCCAGCGCGCCTAAGTTAGTATATTCTAGACATGTCGATGCATGTATGTGGACGTCAAATCAGCCCGACATGCCAGATGAGACCGATCTGGCCTACTCATGAATATTTTGGAAGGGACGATTTGACGAACCCTTAGAAAATTCCGTTGCTAAGCAACCCTCCCTCCCAGGGGCGAGCGGTCGTCGTAGAAAACTATAAATAGGCATCACTTCTTCGTTTCTTATCAATTTTCATTTTTGTACATTTATACAAGTTTGTAAATGACAAGGCCTTTCATCCTAGTCCATTTGTAAGCGCTTCCTTGCTACTAAAAAAATGTTGAGTAATTTTCCTAAGCTTTCTTAGTGACATGCCGCTGCACGCTTTAGTATGATTGCAACTAATTCTTTTCCTCGTGAGTCACTACGCTTCCACTAGGGCACTCTGCCCCTTTTAATCGGTGTGGATGACAAAGTCAGGGGCCATAATCAAAGTGCTCCTCCCAAAAGTCAAGCTCGTGGAGCAGCCCTTCCGTCATGGGGACCACGTCATCCCAGGTAAGCCCTTGGTTGATAATAGTGTACATATGGCGTGTGTACATGGCCGCGACGCCCCCAAAAGCCACCTTCATGGAAATAAGCTGGCCTGCTAATGATGCTATCGTTCTAATATGCACGCTACTGGTCTTGCGGGCCGTAGCTCGGACGTGGAGGAGTGTTCGCAGGAGCTTTTTCTTGCGCGTCTTGCCAATGTGCACCCATAGTCTACGAGTGTGTATCACAACATCCAAGAACCGGCTAATTTTTGAGCACGTAAGTACTGCCTTTTGCATGTTCACCACAAATACTCCTAATGCAAGTTTGGCTAACATCAGCCGCATTGTTTGTGCATGGGCTTCCTCACTGGGACAGCTCACCAAAAGATCGTCAGATAAGCTAGGACTCTTATTCCCATCTGCCTCCACCTTCCCACTACCTCCTTCACCACCCTTGTAAACACGTACGGTGCGGTCGCAAGCCCGAATGGGAGACAGGTGAAGGTGTAGATTTTCTTATCTAGCTCAAATCCCAAGAACGTATGAGCATCTTCGTGCATCTTCACGTGGTGGTAGCCAGACTTGAGGTCAATGGTAAACACAAAATCGTCCACCTGCACAACATTGACTAGCTTATCTAGCCCTTCGTACTTGAATTTTACTCTTTGCAAAGCTTTGTTCACGTGGCGCAGGTCAAGGATCAACCTTAGCTTTTTCTCCTCAACAACATTCAATGGGCATATGCAATGCGGCAAACCCGACAAGGTCCACTCTCTGGCAGCCACGAAGGCTACCAACTCCTCCACTGCATCGCGGGCAAACTGCATATGCGTCTCCACACCTTTGTGATTGCGCTGGTGAAACTTAGGCGCAGCTTGCTTGTCCCATACCAACCTGTAGCCGCTCTGAGATAGGACTAACGAAGACGTACACCAACATTTCCACCAAGCAACGTTTGCCCCCGAATTTCCTGCGACCACGGTTGCTTGCGGTGGTACCTTCGAGGCGGTGCCGTCCGATTGCAGTACCTCGTCCTTGTGCCCCAAGAACACCTGAAGTTCGTGTTTGAAGTCCGTATCATCGCTCACAAAGTTACCTATGATCCAACACACGATAGAGCATAACCGATGTTGGTCTTGGCCACACTGCACCTCACTTGTCGAGATTGACAATCCTCCAGTCTCATGCTCCGCGACCGCAGCATATGAGTATGCTGTGCATGCTCCGGCAACAAGCTGGTATGGCAGATGCGTGCACCTTTGCGACATCTCGTTGCAGCAACACAGTGCGCGTCAATCCAACTCCAGAGGAGTGACCCCACTTGTGCTCCCACTGCCAGTGCCTAGGTGGCCTGCAAGAAAACTTACATGCATACTCACGCCAATGCGCGTGAGTTCGGCCTTGGGGAAAGCCCCCTGCCAGCGCTCATCTTGCCTACAGCAATCGGGCATACAAAACGCCAATGCGCGAGGGGCAACACACCAAAAAAAGACCAGCAACAAAGCCAATGCTCAATGAGAGCGGCCCCCCATTCGTGCCCAACCTAACAGCACCTAGGTGGCCTGCAGGGGCTTTCTTTCACCCAAACGCACATCCATATGTGTGGCGTACATCCCTCGATGTGAGGGACACGCATCCTCCTCATACTAACATGCCACGAAGCAAACTAGCAAAATGGAACCAAAGAACATAAGCCCACAACAGATATTAGGTACGAAGCCTTCATGAATGCGAAATAACAACAAAAACCACGCCAACAACAAGCAACCAAGCGATAAAAACAGAAAATTACACAATAACATTTTTGAAGGCTTAGGCCTAATACAACAACCTACACCCACATAACTATGCCCGAACAACGTGAGCATGAGCAACCAATTGTCCAGGGGGCCTAGGTGGCCAACAAATTCAACAACAATTCACCACTAAATAATGGCAACAAAGTTAGAAATGTCCATGTAGGCCAAGGCCTAGTTAACAATGTCCAACTAAAAATAGCTCAACCAACCTGCTACTTAGCGCTGGGGCTGGCCATCGGGCCCATGAGGTGGCCCATAGGGCCCTTGAAAATTAGCTACCTGGGCAGGTGTGAGCAATGGCTACCTCTGGTGGGGGCCTGGGCCATTAGGTGCCCCATAAGGGCAAACACGAGATGTGTGACCTACCATATGGCAGTTCTAGCAACTCAAGTTGTTTCTAAACGTCTTAGGAGCGCAGGGATTATCGTTGAAAGCATACGGGCTGCCCCGTGGTCAACGGCTACTAAAAACAACCTCTTGCTCCTCCTTTTTGTCCTTCTTACTCTTAGCCACTTGCTTCTGGACCCGAATCTCCCAATCCTCACTCTCATCCTTAGTTTGCATAGACTTTACTACCTCATTAATCACAGTCCAGCTATGCAAATCCGCGGAGATAATTTGCTTTTGTCGAAAAGTTATCAAAGACAAACCTTCAGTGAGCGCGCTTTGGGCCGCTTGTATGTCTTCCTTGTCTAACGCGTCTTGAGCGTTATGGCACAATTCTGCGAGGTCGTACATCACCTTCATTTGGGCGCGGTTGCCCTCTGACGGTTTTCCCACACCTGCAACATCGCTCTTGCTAAAGTAATTTGAGTTTAATATATTAGTTTGCATATATTTTAATGTTTTCAAATATGTTTGGAGTAGTATTGTGCGGATTCAAGTGTGAATAGGTACTCTAGTGACTTGGTTCATGTCCTTTGAACCTTCTAAGGCATTTTCGAAGTTAGAGGAAAGACCTAGAAGAACTCCACGTGGCAATCAAATGTGCCATTTTTAGGTCAGAAGGACATGTGTACATTATTCTAGAAAGACGTGGCAAGTTTTGGGATGTGTTGGGTGCCAACACATCAACATGCACCTTCCTAGAAATTACTTATATAGCAAGTATATAAACAAGAGCTAGAACATAGAAAGACATTCGAGAATCACTCTTGTACTTGCCAAAATCCAAAATAATATTAACTTCCAAGAAGCCATCTCTCTTTCAAGAAGCTACCACTTGTGTTCAAAGATCCTTGTCTTGAATAAATAAAGTATTATATTTCACTAAGTATATTATCTATCTGTTGCACTACACTGGTAGCCGAGCTAGGCACTTTGGTAGCACAAGAAGATGGCCGATCCTCAAGACCAACCGCAAGCTTTCGAAGGAAGCCCTTCCTGTCCAAGAGACCCTCCTCCAGCGCCGATGGGAGAGTCCACTCAAGAAAATCTGCAACAACAAGAGGCACCACAAGGAGAAGCACCGTCAAATCCCGTGGCAGCCGCTATAGCAAAGTTGACCCCACCACAAGGAGTTCCCGCAAATGAGTGGGCAGCCTTCCTAATGACCGTCCACAACCAAGTGGGCTTGGCCACCTATGAAGCAACCGTGCAAGCGTCAAGAGAAGCTATGGCTGCCATGGTTGCCCCTATTGCAAGCAATGCTCCAAATCCAGCCCCGGCTCAAGCGCCTCCACAAGAGCCAACGAGAGCTAGGAAACTCATCAAGCCCAGCAAACCCAACACTTTCAACCCCGGGATAGGTGCCAACTTGAATTTATGGCTCTACCAAGTGGAGAAGTACCTCGTAATCCTTGAAGTACCCGAGGAGGACTACGTTACCTTTGCTGTTACCTTACTTAGAGGAGCAGCAACATCATGGTGGCGTAACTATCAAGCGGCTATATATCAAGCTATGGCGCACCCCACGCTCGGCCAAGAGCCCCCACCATCATATGCAAGATGGGCAGATTTTCGTGAGGCCCTCAAGAAGCAATTCATGCCCATCAATGCGGAGAAGATTGCCCGAGGAAAGCTCCACCATCTCAAGCAAACGACGTCCGTTCAAGAGTATACATCCAGATTTCACGCCCTCACTCTTGAGATCCCCAACATGTCTCTCGAGGAGAAGATTGACCGTTACATCTTTGGCCTCAAACCCAAGGTGGCAAAGGAGTGGAATTACGCGACTTGACGGACTTCTCAAAGATCATTGAAGTGGCCCAGAAGCTGGATACCTTGGATTTCAAGCACTCCGTGCCTTCATCTTCACGGGTACCGGCGACGCGGGTGTACGCAGCCCCTTCTACGTCCGAATCTGGACCCACACCCATGGAAATCGGAGTTATTAAAAGGGACCCCGCGGCTGCCCGGAAGAGTGGAAGACCCTCCAATGACACTTATGATGCAAGAAACCAGCAAGGAGTGAAAGCAAGACTCTCCCCGGCTGAAAAAGAAGCTCTCATGACGGCTGGACTATGCTTTTATTGCAAGGAAAAGGGCCATCGTGCACTTTCATGCCCCAAAAAGTTGTCAAAAAAGGGACAGCGCCGGTAGGCCAGGAGCCTACCACCCCAAGACCCACTTCACGAGAAGACAACAAGCCAAGTGAGGTGGAGACCCCCGTTGAAGACGACGTTCCAGCCCCAATGAGTTTGAGAGGTTACCTTGGAGGAGAGAAGGTCCACATCTTGGTGGATAGCGGAGCTCAAGGCAACTTCATTGCTGCAGATTTTGCCACCAAGCACGGTATTACTATGCGAACTCTTGACCACGACGAGGAGATTATGATGCCCGATGGATTCTCCTATACTACCCCTTCCAAGAAGACGTACCCCTTGGCACTCTTTATCAAGTCCTTCAAGGATAGAGTAGTGTTCTCCCCCGTGCAAGTGGGCAAGTAAAACGTCATCCTAGGGACGCCTTGGTTGACCAAGCACAACCCTTAAGTTGATTGGAAATACGGTACTATCAAGATCAAGAATGAGATCACTTCAAGAATCTGTATTTTGCGCGCAATCCAGAATGTCCAGACCCAAGACATGAAGAAGCCGGCACACGAGATACTATTGTCCGCCCTCCAACTCAAGAGAATTGTGAGGAAGGAACACGAGCTTCTTTTGGCCTTGATCACGCCAAAAGACATCAAGAAAGACATCGAGAGTCAAGAAGGCAGCCCCACTCTTAAGGAGATACAAGAAGTTTTGGAGGACTCCAAAGAAGTATTCTCCCCGGAATTGCCCAAGGGCCTACCCCCAAAAGATTCGTAGACCACAAGATAGAGTTGGAGCCCGGAAGCAAGCCCATCTCTCGGCCTACGTTCAAAATGTCATACACGGAGCTAGACGAAGTCAAGAAGCAAATCAAGGAGCTACTGGAGCATGGCTTCATTCGACCTAGCAAGTCGCCATTTGGAGCCCCGGTGCTATTTGTCAAGAAGAAAGATGGTACCTTGAGGATGTGTGTGGACTATCGCGCCCTCAACAAGATCACCATCAAGAATCGATACCCGCTGCCGCGCATGGATGAGCTCATGGGCCGGCTGGTTGGAGCCAAGTACTTCACGAAGGTGGACTTGAGAAGCAGTTACCACCAGATTTGCATCGCTGAACCTGACATAGAGAAAACGGCGTTCAAGGCAAGATATGGACATTTTGAGTTCATGGTCCTACCATTTGGACTCACCAACGCGCCAGCAACTTTCATGACTATGATGAACACCATATTTCAGCCCATGCTGGACAGATTCGTGGTGGTATTCATCGATGACATCCTTATCTACAGCAAGACCCTTAAAGAGCATGCGAGACACTCGAAAGAAGTCCTTGAAGTATTGAAGCAAAACAAGCTATTTGCGAAGGAGTCAAAGTGCGAGTTTGCCAAACAAGAAGTGGAGTTCCTAGGTCTCCACGTGACTGCTGATGGCATCAAGATGGACCCCAAGAAGACCACGGTGGTGGAGGAATGGCCAACCCCCACGACCAAGAATGAACTCCAATCATTCTTGGGATTTGCCAATTGGTACAAGAGATTCATCCAGAGCTTCTCGCACATAGCAGCCCCCCTCACGGATCTACTCAAGAAGGACAAGCCATACGTTTGGACCAAGAAAGAGGAGGAAGCATTCCAACAACTGAAGCAAAAATTAATGACATCCCCGGTGCTCACACTTCCAAGTCCAAACCCAGATTGGCCCTTCCACGTCATCACCGATGCATCTTCCTATGCAATAGGAGCAATCCTGCTCCAAGACCAAGGCAAGGGACTGCAGCCCATTGCCTACGAGTCAAGGAAGCTAAATCCAGCCGAGAAAAAATATACAACCACAGAGCGAGAGGCGTTGGCGATTGTACATGCCTTGAAGGTTTGGCGCTGCTACGTTGAAGGACGCAAGGTGCTGGTCACTACGGACCACGAGGCGTTGAAGCACCTCCAGACGCACCCGTATCTCTCAAGGAGACAAGCAAGATGGAGCGGATACTTGCAACAATACAACATCACGATTCAGTACCAGCCCGGCAAGACAAACCCGGCTGACCCCCTCTCAAGACAGCAATTAAACGAAGTGATGACATCCCTGAAGACAGATCTGGAAGCTCGATTTTCAACCGCCTATGAAAGAGACCCTTACTACAAGAACGGAGAAGCAGCCTTGGACCCATACAAGAAGCAAGAAGGCAATTATTCGGTGAGGCACGACACGGGCCAGAGATGTGTTCTTAATGACTTAGACCTCCGGCTCTTGCGTCTACGAGAAGCACACGACAACCCTCTTGGAGGACACTTCGGAATCCTAAGAACCACGGGCGTTCTATCCAGGACTTATTACTGGCCAGGCATGTCTAAGCAAGTCTATGAGTACTGCAAGAGCTGTGACACATGCCAAAGAGTCAAGCCATCATTTCAAGAGGCGGGAGGACTCCTCCAACCTCTACCAATCCCCGAAAGACAATGGACGGACATCTCAATGGACCTTATCGTGGACGTGCCCGTGACACCTCGAGGCAATAATGCAATACTCACGTGTAGAAAATCTTCATCTGTCATTGCTTACTCGTTCTATAGCAAG
This sequence comes from Mesotaenium endlicherianum, assembly GCA_009602735.1. Classification (NCBI taxonomy): domain Eukaryota; kingdom Viridiplantae; phylum Streptophyta; class Zygnematophyceae; order Zygnematales; family Mesotaeniaceae; genus Mesotaenium; species Mesotaenium endlicherianum. The sequence goes on from WELA01007307.1 coordinate 630,967, forward strand.
ACAATCACTTCACTTGCAGCTCATACACAACACATATAAGCATGCACACGACACCAAGAGGAGCACTCTCTTTCTCGGTGGCTCATGAAATGACTCGACTTACCAAATAGGCGACTAACAATTATTAAAGATCTTTATATCAGCAAGTAATCTTTATGGATTTTCTGTTAACTGATTAAACGGCAAAGGACAGGACACTAGCAGTGAACAATACTCGTAAATCAAATGCAAGTAAACTAGCATCAATAATGCAATCAGTAAACTCATACATAAGCAAGGTTAGAAGACAGTGCGTATCAATGGCTTCTCGCCTTGGATTCAGTTCTCTTTCAGTCAGCTGTACCAGAGAGTTGGCCTCGTTTCCGAATGCCGAACTCGAGAGCAATGCCTAGCATATGTACATGGAATGAGTTTACTGTTCAACGGTCAGTGCGATGGCACCGCCTACCCGGGAGTTAACCACGTTGGTAGGACCTCGGTTAACCAAATCCACCGCCATCTCCCATCATCCCGAATCGCCATCCATCATAGGGATGTCATCTGGCCATTCATCTAGCATACCACACTTAGATGCAAATCGAGGCAGTTCGCTGCTACCGAGTACGGAAGTCAGCTGGCTGTCAAAGAATGTGTCAGCAAGCTGACTTAAGTTGGCTTCAGCCTGTTGCATCCGACTGAGTCATTAAACTGATACTAAATATATAAAGTCCAGCAGACCGCCTATTAACTAAAGTTCAGCAGGCTGAACTTAATTTACTATTACATTTAAATGAATATTATATCTACTAATATACTGATTCATTACAATCCCTCCAACTTAACTCGTTGTCGCCTCAACAACATTAAACTGCAAGAGTCTTTAATCAGGAAACTGAACCTGACCCGCCTCTCCCAGTGACTGCCCCTTCAGCCTGTTGCCTAGGGGGTGGTTCCTGGGGCTTCAGGATCAGGAGACGGAGATCTGGACCTAGATCTGGACAGCCCTCTAGGTCTGTTAGCTGGCCTTCTAAAGAACCCCGTTTGTTCTAAAGTTGGACCTCGAGGAGAACAAAGGATGGTAGCCTGCTCTTCACCCACTTGGGTGTTAATCCCCACATAGACAGGCATTCCAGTAGGATGCTGAAATACATTGGCAAGAGGTACATGCCCCTGAGCGGAGGGGGAGGCCGGCATACCTCTGGCCCATGCGCGTGTCCCTCTTCTGGCACCCTGTCCTCCGGGGATTTCTGCCTGTGTCTGCTGCCAAGTACAGTCAGATCAGCTTCTTTCCCTGCTTGAGCAAGTGGGCTGGGGGAGCGAGTGAGGGGTCCAGTTGCCTCCATGACCGGGATCACGTTCCATATACCTGATCTTGGTTCCTTAGGAAGTGCCCCTGCCTGCCCCTGGGTCTCCTGAGTACCAGCTGCTGATGCTTCTCCTCTGCCTTGTTCTTCTTCCTCATCCTCCTCATCCTCCTCCTCGGAGAGAGTAAGAGTCTCGTCCACTAAATCGTCTTGCTCCCTAGTAGACATGGAGTAGTCTACCGACCTCCCTTTCTTAGGGCGCGCTGGAGGTTGCTTGGCCTTCAGCCTGCTGATATCTATCCGGCCTGCATTCTTTGCCCATTTGACAAAGGCATGCTTTCCCTTAGAGAAGTACTCTCTTCCCCTCCTCCTATGTTCCTTGGTCTCTGCATTCATATTGCTCAGGCATCCATTCAGCCTGGGGTCCCAAGGGGCAATGTGAGGTGGTAGGATGAGATAGCCGTCTAGGCCATAGTGGAAGTCATCCGGTTGGGCTCGGTCACACTCCTGCTTCTTATTTGTGACGGTCATCCACCTCCAGTCTGTTGGCTGCTGGTAGTACTGGGGTCCGTGCTCAGCCTTCCTCAGTTTACACGGGAACCAGTGGGGAGAGAACATCTGCTGTCCTGCTTCCCTGGCCAAGTACTCCCAGCTCCTTCTCTCAACTGCATTGTAAGGTGGCAGTAATGTGAGGTACAAGACCGCATTCTTAAAGCTATAGGGCCGCATGCTCACCATCCGGATGAGTCTCTGATCTCCCACTATTCCCGGTATGGGGACCGGCTTGTCCTCTGAATCATCTGCAAGGTACCGGGCCTGCTCCGCTGTATAGCCCACCATCTTGGCATAATCTTCGTAGAGGACCACACCAGTGTGTGTCTCGATGTACCTATCCGGTGCTGCATCTCCTTCCCCCTGTAGCAGCGTTGTCTGTTCCAGCTTGTTGATCTCCTGGGCTGCCAGCAATGCTTCCTTCAGGTTATCAAAGTTTTGGCCACCCACCACAGTATACCTGTAAGTGGCCAAGCTCTTCTGTCTGTCCGCTTCAATCTTTTTCCTTCTCTCCTCCTCTGCCGCTGCCGCTTTCTCTTGTTGTTTCTTCTGTCTCTCCTCCTCAGCTTTCCTGAGGTTTTCCGCTTCCTGATCCTTCTTCCCCTGTGCCTCTTTTGCCGCCTCTTGTTGTCTGCGGACCCTTTCTTGTTCTTTCCTGGTGAGGGACGTCGCCGCCAGCTCCTTCTAGTATTGCTCCATTGTCCTCCTGGCTTCTTCTGCCTTACGCTTTCTGTCCTCCTTTTGTGTGGTGGGAGCCATCCTGTACATGTAACCAGGGCACAAGTTAGTAGGATGTCGATCTTTGTCATAGGGATTGCAGGCAGGAAGTATGTTCGTTTTAATATGGTGGATTCGCTCCTCTTCACCTTACAGGGTGATTGCTAAAAGTTGACGTAGTTGCGGTGCGCTAACATAAACGTATGACTGTATTTTAAGTTTAGTTAAGTGAAGTATTGCTGTGCGAGGCCCTTTTTCCTTTAGCTCAAGGTGCCTTATGTGGGCCAGGCTGTCCCATCTGTCACTATGCCGACACTTAGGATTCACGTAACTGTCCCTTTATCGCTCTCGCTCACTAACTGTCATATATTTTCCCCTCCAACTTAAATGGAGACAGGACCGCCTGTCACCTTCCCGTGTCAACTGAAATGACAGTTATGGAGGGGCTCCAGCCGCCCGAAGGTGGAACCGTTTCAACGCCCCTTTGGCATTGGTCAAATGGTCCTTAAATTCCCAAGTGTCCCCAGAGGCATCGTAACCCTTCCATCGAATGAGGTACTTCATGACATATTTAGACGATCGACGGACCGAGCGCGCGTCTAAGATCTCCTCAACCTCATATTTGTCAGAGTCGCGGTCCCGGACAGCGGGGACCGGTCCTGGTTGGACAGGTAACCGACCTGTGAACATTGTATCACCTTTGATGTATGGTTCCAGGAAGGAGACATTAAACACCGGGTGACCCTTGTATTCGGCTGACATGTTCAGTTTGTCAGCATTCTGACTGAAGCGACGCACCACCGAATATGGACCGACCCAAACAGGGCCAAGCTTTTTCTTGACCACACCAGGGAGGTACAGGTGCTGAGAGTGCAGTTTGACTAAATCGCCCTTAGAAAATGTCAGCTCCCGACGGTGCTGATTAGCGTATTTTTGTTGGTTGTCTTGGGCTTTGTGCAGGTTTTGTTGGACTTCTGACAGGGTGTCCGCACACTCCTTAGTTAACTGGAGGAAGACCGAATTGTCGATCCCTTCAAGGTGAGTTAAAGACTCCCCTAGCACATCTAGAGGGGACTTAGGAACTCTATCCAGGCTGAGTTCAAAAGGAGTCTTGCCCGTTGACGCGTGTACCGTACTGTTGACCGCAAACTGAATTTGAGGCAACAGGTCATCCCAATTATCTCCCAATTATCTTGTTTTTGGTTAATATATGCTCTCAGCACCTCCTGCAGAACTCGGTTAGTTCTTTCAGTCTGCCCATCAGTCTGAGGGTGGTTAGCTGTGCTGAGCAGCTGTTTGACTCCCATTAACCCCATTAAAGCTCTCCAGAACTTAGAGGTAAATTTTGAGTCTCTGTCTGAGATGATATCAGAGGGAAGCCCATGTTGGCATACTACATGGTTGTAGAACTGTCTCGCTGTTTCGAGTGCAGTGACTTTGACAGTTGTGGGGATAAAAATGACCATTTTTGTCAGTTTATCTACAACTACCAGTATCGAATCATGCCCATTGGCAGTTTTTGGTAGTGTGACCATCCAGTCCATGGATATAGTTTCCCAGCGTCTCGCTGGGATGGGGAGTGGTTGCAAGAGACCTCCCGGTGGTGTGTGCCTAGACTTCTTCTTTTGACACTGATCACAACATTTTACATATTTCAAGACCTCCCGGGGCAACGCTTCCCAATGATAATGTTTTGCCAGTTTGCCAACTGTTTTGGCGTGCCCCAAATGCCCACCCTGTAAACTGTCATGTGCTTGACTCAATAAAAAGGACCTTATTTCCAATTTATAAGGAATACCAGCTTCAGCCTGCCTGAAGTGGTTTCAGTCACCCAGACCCCTCCCTTAAGCTTATACCCGAGTGCAGTAGCACGACACACACCAGTAGTGGGGCTGGGCTCAAATGTTGGGTCAGAAAGGTAGGCTTTCCTAAGTTCTTCTTGGAAGGACTTTTTCACTTTTAGTGAAGTGAGTGCACACAGGACTTTATCTACAGTATGCTGACTAAAGTTCCTTTCTTGCAAGTCAGGTCTTCTAGAGAGTGCATCAGCAGGATTCAACTTCCCTGGTTTGTAGTCGATCTGGACTTGGAACTGCTCCAGCATCTGGCTCCAGCGGTTCTCCCTCCTCGACAGCTTGGACTTCTTCTGAAAGTGGGTCAGAGCTAGATGATCTGTAATCACCTTAAAAGCTTTACCATGTAAGTATACTCTCCACTGTTTGAGCACATGAATGATAGCTAGCAGCTCTTTATCATGCACTGAGTAATTAATCTCCGCTGGATTAAATTTCATAGACTCATACAACACAGGATGCCACTCCTGCCGTACCTTACCATCCTTTGTGGTTTTGTCAGCAGGCTGCAACAAAATAGCACCCATGGCAAAGTCAGAGGCATCAGTAACCACCTGCACCGGTTTGCTGGGGTCATACACGGCTAGCACTGGGGCAGAACAAAGGGCATCTTTAAGGGTCTGGAAGGCAGCCTGCTGCTCTTCCCCCCACACATACCCGATGTCTTTCTTAGTAAGGTCAGTCAGTTTACTGGCCTTTGTAGAATAATTTTCAATAAATCTCCTATATTAGTTAGCCAACCCGAGGAAGGATCTAACTTCAGAGATAGACTGTGGTACTGGCCAGTCCCTTATGGTCTGGACTTTCTTAGGATCCACACTGATGCCGTCTTTACTGACAACGTGGCCTAAGAATTTAATACTTTCCTTAAAGAAATCACAATTGCTCATTTTAGCATATAAGTGATTTTTTCTCAGAGTGTCCAGGACTGTCTTAAAGTGTTCAGCGTGCTCAGCTTCATCTTTAGAGAAAATTAAAATATCATCCAGGAAAACTTGCACAAACTTATCCAAATAAGGCCTGAAAATGTCATTCATAGCACCCATGAAGTTCGCTGGAGCATTTGTCAGTCCAAATGGCATCACGTTGAACTCATAGTGTCCATAACGTGTGCGGAAGGCAGTCTTGTGTTCATCCCCCTCAGCAATTCGGATTTGATGATAACCACTCTTGAGATCTATCTTACTGAACACCTGAGCACCAAACAAGGTATCAAGCAAGTCCTCGATTCTTGGTAAAGCATACTTGTTCTTCTACCGTAATTCTCTTCAGGGCTCTGTAATCCACACACATCCGCATACTGCCATCCTTTTTCTTAACAAATAGAATGGGTGCTCCGTAAGGTGATTTACTGGGAGAAATATAACCATTTTCCTCAAGCTCTGCAATCTGTGTTTTCAACTCCTCGCTCTCCACATAAGACAAGCCATAAGTGCGTTGCCAGTATGGCTGACTCCCAGGTAATAAATCAATCCTATGATCTACTTCCCTCTTAGGGGGTAGTCCTGGAGGCATATTAAACACATCTGTGTACTGAGCAACAATTTTCGCAGCAGTAGGGTGCTCCGGAGGGCTTACCTTTTTCTCCACCTCTTCTTCAGGTTGAGGAGGTACCCCTCTTAGCAGCAGACAGAACATTCTGTCTTCCTTCTGGTTCCAGCTTTTGACGAACTCCATTGCATTCAACAACTTGCATCCTTCTGGAAGCCTCTTCTTTTCCTTCATTTGCCATCCACATAGGACAAGAGGAAGAGCACTGGTGGGTGCCAAGTGAGTCTGCCCATCACTGGCTCCTCTCACTTGAACTGTACCTCTGCTCCAACACACTTCAGCTTGATGTCTATTAAGCCTGGACCTGCCTAGCACGAGATCATAAAAGCCAGTGTTGAGTACCTCAAATGTAAGCGTTTCAAGTAGAACCGCAATGCCAGAACCTAACTGGACCTCAATAGGCTTGGTTATAACTCCTCCCGGGATACTTGAGGCATCTCCAAAGAATATTTTTCTATTCCCTTGGGTGACAGCAGGCAGCCTTAGCCGCTTAACTAAGTCCTTGTGGATAGAAGTATGTGACGCCCCTCCGTCAACAAATGCCCTCACCTTCTTACCTGCAATCATGCAATGCAGTAGGATAGGGGGGACTGTCTTTTCTTGACTTTCGCATTGTTATCCTGACGTAGCAAAGAAATGTTGGACATCAGGTGGAACAAGAGCATCCAGAGTGTGCACTCTCTGGACGTGTATATTGCTGATAGTCTCCTTTATCTGGTAGTCAGGCATGCATAGTGAATCCAGTTCAGCAGGATCCATAATACCGGCTACGAGGGCAGCTAGTGACGACTCACTATCTCTAGCATCCGCACAGGCAGTAGATTGGATTACTAACTGTTGCTGTCTTTTAAAGGCTGGTCTTTTCTCTCGACCTTCGGAAGGTGCTTGAGTGGACATTGTCCTCTGTAGTGGCCCAACTGCTGACAATGGTGGCAAACGGATTTTGATGAGGCTGGTCTCGGCTTAGACCTACCACCACCTCTTCCATAGCCGCCTCGAGAGAAACCACCTCTACCTCTAGATTGAATGGCATTATATTCATACTCATATCCATCACCCTGATCATCCTCAGCCTGGTCTCCTTCAATTGCATTGTAGGAACCGTGGGGCTTTTTGACAACCTTAGACACCAAAGCATTACTCTGGCGCTTGTGATTGAACTGTTGCTGATCCCAGGCATCAGCATCTTGGATCAAGTCAGCCAGTTTCTCATACTTCTTCTCAGCAAAATGACCAGAGACCTCGGATTTCAAGCCATACCTGAAGTATGCTATCCTATATCGTTCTGGCAAATCGGGCTGCTTCATCATGTTCTCTTGGAGCTTTTGAGCAAACTCAGCAACTGAAGTGGTCTGCTTCAATGTCAGGGAGATCATCGCATAGATAGCTTTCTCCTGCTGGTTGATGACATCAAACTTCTCATGCAACTTCTCGACAAACTCTACCCACGTAGGGTCACCGAGTTGCCGAGCCTTACGCTCTTCTTTCCAGTAAAGCCACCAGTCTGCGGCACTGCCTTTCAGTAGCGCACCGGTGTGCCTGACCTTCTCGTAATCTTGCAGTTCTGGGTAGTTCTCCAGCCACTGCTCAACATCCGCGAGAAACTTGATCAGGTAATATTTTCTGTCTGCCTCAGGATCATATTCCTGGGGAGGTTTCGGCTTGGGCTTACTAGGCCCTCGGCCACCACCACTAGTGGTTTGAGACCCCA
>WELA01007307.1:639125-651159 GCA_009602735.1 Mesotaenium endlicherianum
AATCAGTAAACTCATACTTAAGCAAGGTTAGAAGATAGTGCGTATCAATGGCTTCTCGCCTTGGATTCAGTTCTCTCTCAGTCAGCTGTACCAGAGAGTTGGCCTCGTTTCCGAATGCCGAACTCGAGAGCAATGCCTAGCATATGTACATGGAATGAGTTTACTGTTCAACGGTCAGTGCGATGGCACCGCCTACCCGGGAGTTAACCACGTTGGTAGGACCTCGGTTAACCAAATCCACCGCCATCTCCCGTCATCCCGAATCGCCATCCATCATAGGGATGTCATCTGGCCATTCATCTAGCATACCACACTGAGATGCATATTGAGGCAGTTTGCTGCTACCGAGTACGGAAGTCAGCTGGCTATCAAAGAATGTGTCAGCAAGCTGACTTAAGTTGACTTTAGCCTGCTGCATCCGGCTGAGTCATTAAACTGATACTAAATATATAAAGTCCAGCAGACTGACTATTAACTATAGTTCAGCAGGCTGAAGTTAATTTACTATTACATTTTAATGAATATTCTATCTACTAATATACTGATTCATTACAGCTCAACTCTTAATTACTCAAGTGTGTCCCTTACAAGTTTCTTTGCCCTTCTATATTCACATTGGCGGCTGCTAACCTACCTCGAACTAATCGACAGTCCTAGTCATCAAAAGCCCTACACATCGACACTCTCAACCAACATTAACTGGACTCGACCGACCACACACTTCAGTCAACCTCCACACATGTGAACGCACATGCGAAGCAAATAGAGCTAGGACTGCTTATTTTCTACACTCCCTCTCAGTTCTAATCTATTTGCTCACTATCTCTTTTAGTCCTAGCATCTCAGCACACCATTGGTGCTTTACTCTAGGAACAGCCTTTGTCAAGGCATCAGCCACCATCTTATCAGTTCTAACAAACTTGAACTCTACACTACCATCAAGCACACACTTCCTGCACTTATGATATTGAATATCTATATGTTTACTCCTAGCATGCTCAACAGGGTTCTTTCCTAAGGCAATGCAGCTCTGACTATCACTCAAAATAATAGTGGGCCTCGTCTGCTTATAGCCCAGGTGCTCCAGAAGTTTTCTCAGCCACAGTGCCTCTCTTACTGCCTGTAAGGCTGCCATATACTCTGCCTCCATGGACGACAAGGCCACCACCTTTTGTCTCTTGCTCTTCGAGGTCACAGCACCCTTAGCCAGAGAGAATGCATAACCTGTTGTAGACCTCTGAGTGTCTATGTCTCCTCCCCAGTCAGCATCACTGCACCCCTCTAGCCTGACACTATCACTTCCTCCAAGGTGCAACCACAGGTTTGGTGTCCCCTTGAGATATCTCAGGATCCTCTTCATAGCCTCCCAGTGTGCAGGGCCTGGATTCTCCATGAACTGACTCACTATCCCGACTGCGTTAGCAATATCAAGACGTGTGCACACCATCAGATACATGATACTACCTGCAACCTTCCTCATGGGCACCTGAGACATCATCTCCCACTCATGCTCATCCTTAGCACACATACTCGAGCTCAGCTTGTGCTTAGGATCAAGGGGCACACTGACAGGCTTACAGCCCATCATATCAAACCTCTCCAACACTGTCTGCAAGTAGGCTGGCTGACCCAGCATTACCTTTCTCTTGGCCCTATCCCTCTTCACCTGAATGCCAAGCAGGAACTGTACCTCTCCCAGGTCCTTCATATCGAAGGCACGACTCAGGGCATCCTTCACCTTCTGCACCTCCACCATCTTCTTGCCAACGAGCAGCAGGTCATCAACATATAGTACCAGCATCACCCTGTCATCACCTGCTCCCTTCATATACAAACTGCTGTCAGCATTGGACTTCACAAATCCCTCACCATGAAGAAAGGAGTCTATCTTCTGGTTCCACATTCTTGGAGATTGCTTCAGTCCATACAAACACTTCTTCAGCTTGCACACCTTCTTCGGGAACTTCTCATCAATGAATCCCTCTGGTTGCTCCATGTAGACCTCCTCCTCCAGCTCTCCATGCAAAAATGCAGTCTTCACGTCCATCTGATGCATCTCCATATCTTCCACTGCAGCAATCTGCGCCACGACTCTCACTGCGGCAATCTTGGCAACTGGTGCAAAAGTCTCATGATAGTCCTCTCCCTCGGTCTGGGAGTAGCCCTTTGCCACAAACCGAGCCTTGTATCTGTCCACTGACCCATCTGCCTTCCTCTTCTTCCTGGAGATCCACCTGCCTCCCACAACCTTCTTACCAGGTGGCAGCTCTGCTAGGTCCCATGTCTCATTCTTTGCAAGTGACTCCATCTCTTCCTCAGAAGCCTTTCTCCACTTAGCTGCTTCCTTTGTTCGCATAGCGGCCTCAAAGGTCTTGGGTTCTGAGTCATCTACCATGTAGACCACCTCACTCTCTACAGCATCCTCCTCAACCATCGACTCAGCCACACTTACATACTCATCAAAGCCAAATCTAGCAGGTGGCACACTCTCTCTTCTTGAGTGTCTAGGTGAGCCATGGTTCTCTCCACTAGTGGACGCTTCTCCTGCTGCAGGTGATCTAGAGCTCCTCTCAGCTCCCTCTGTTGCTTCTGGCTCCCTGCCTGCCAGTCTCCTTGATCTTCTCTCCTCTGGTGCTGTCGCTCCCTGAGGTCGTGGACCTGTTCTCCTCCTCTCCTGTGCTGCTCCCTCTGAGGGTCTAGGTCCTGTTCTCTCCCCAATGAACTCGACCTCGTCCTCAGAATCAGAGACTGCTCCCTCTTGCTCATCACTCCTTAATTCAGGCTCCTCCTGAGCTTCAATACCTGGTTGCGGCATCTCTGGCAGTGCCTGAGCTCCAGCAGCAGGGGCAGCTCTTGCAGCAGCTTGAAGTCGAGTCTCAACTCTGCTTTGCTCTTCTCTCTCTGGTACAAACTCTTCATAGAGTCTAGAGCTCCCAGGGTCTAGCACCTTCTTGTTGAAGATCACATCTCTGCTTACGATCACTTCTCCTGTTCTCACTTTCACCGGCCTGTACCCTTTGCTGTTGGTGTCATAGCCCACGAATACACACCTCTCAGACTTGGGTTGCAGCTTGTGCCTCTTGTCCAAGGGAATATGGGACCACACCTCTGTCCCAAAGACTCTCAACTCTTGCACAGAGAGTTTCTTCCCACTCCAGACCTCCTCAGGAATCCTTCTACCAATAGCAGCCGATGGCAGCCTGTTACTCACATAAGCAGCAGTGCTTACAGCTTCTGCCCACAAGCTCACGTTCTGACCAAACGCAAAGATCATCGCTCTTGCAGCCTCCACAAGAGTCCTGTTCTTCCTCTCAGCAACTCCATTCTGCTGAGGAGTAAGTGATAGTCAGCTCATGCTTGATTCCCTCGTCCCTCAGAAACTTGTCAAAGTAGCCGTTGACATACTCAGACCCATTATCAATCCTCAGGGTCTTGATCTTCTTTCCCAACTGCTTCTCCACGGATGCCTTGTACTCCAAGAACTTTTCATACGCCTGATCCTTGGTCCTCATGAAATACACCTCAGCCTTCCTGGAGTAGTCATCTGTGAAGGTGATGTAGTACAAGTTTCTTGACAATCTGGCTGTTACACTAGCAGGTCCCCACACGTCTGAGTGCACCAACTCCAACAGCTCACTAGCTCTTGAAGCTTCTCCCTTTGGGAATGCCTTCCTGGCCTGCTTCCCCATCTGATATCCTCTGCAGAATTCTAAACTCTGCCCTGTAAAGTCTGGCAGCCCTCTCTCCTTGTCTTGTGCCATCTGCTTCAATCTCTGCTCACTTACATGTCCCAGCCTCTGGTGCCACAGGTTGATGTCACTTTCCAGCTTGACACCTCCCTGTGCACCAAGTGCAAACTCAACCTGAAGAACCTGGTCCATCACAGATAGAGCAATCTCAGTGTGACACTGGATTTTGAACAAGCTGCCTTGAACACTTGACTTCACAGCCTTCATTACCACATCACCGTCCGAGTCCATGACTCGACACTCTCTTCCTTCAAACACCACTGTGTTTCCAAGGGCTGTGGTCTTTGGCACTGAAAACAGATTCTTCACTAGTCCCGGACAGTGAAGCACATCGTGCATCGTAAACTTGTGCCTCCTCTTGCCTAGCTGTGTCATGACTACCACCTTTCCAGTTCCAATCCCTTGCAGCAGCATGCCATCACCAACTCTGACTGGCACTGGACTGCAGGACTTGTAGTCGAGCATGATCTCTCTCCTGGGAGAGGCATGTCTTGAAGCTCCTGAGTCAACAAACCAAGCATCCTCATCCTGCTCGCTGCACACCAGTGACTCCTCTATAGTAACAGCATTGGCATTTTCTTAGCATCGTGAAGGGAAGTACCTTCTCTCTTCTGGCTGCAATCCCTGGCCAAATGTCCCTTCTTGTTGCACGTGAAGCACACTGCATCCTCGCAGCTTGGTGCAGGATGTCCTGTCTTCCCACAAATGAAGCATCTCCCTTTCTTGCTTCCACCTCCTCTGCCTTGATAGCCTCCTCTATGAGATCCTGACCTCCTTTCTCCCCATCTTTCTCCTTGCCGACTGGAACTGGCCACGCTAAGCTCTTCCATCTGCTCCACTAGCTGATTGCCCACCAGACGAAACTTCTTGTCTCGAAACATGAGTAGAGCTTGTTCAGTGGATGAGCTTGCCTTTTCTTTGGTCTCCAACTGAACCTCTTTAATGAGCAGCTTGGATTCAATGTTCTCCATGGTGAGTTCAGCAGTTGTCAGCACTGACAGGGAGTCTCTGAAGGTCTCAAACTTTGAATCCAATCCATTCAGAGCTTGAATCACCTGATCTTCTTGATTCACCTCGGCATCCAAGGCTTTTAATTCCTCACACACTTCTCTGATACGGGAGAAGTAAGACTGCACGCTCTCTCCCTCTTCTTGCTTCAACAGAGCAAACTTCTTCTTAAAGGTGCCTCTGTTAGCAACACTATACTGCTGGTGCAGGTTCTTCAACAACTCCCATATCGCTGTGCTGGTCTCTAAGTTCAGCACTCTCATGTAGGTCTCCTGACCCAAGCTCTTTGTAAGCAGATCAAATGCATGTGCCTCCCTCTTTCGCCATGCAACTCTAGCTGCTCCATTCGCAAAATACGCTTCTCTAGTTGCTGCATCAGCATTTGCAGCGGGCACTTGGAGCGGATTTGGGATCTTTTCATTTCCAAGCACTATCTCCTTGAGATCATGTCTCGCTAACTGTGCACACACTCTTCGCGACCACACAAGATACTCAGTACCCTTCCCATCGAAGTGCGGGAGCCGAGAATTAGAACCTGCTTCGATACCATGTAGAAAATCTTCATCTGTCATTGCTTACTCGTTGTATAGCAAGACAATCACTTCACTTGCAGCTCATACACAACACATATAAGCATGCACACGACACCAAGAGGAGCACTCTCTTTCTCGGGGGCTCAACTCTTTCTTACTCAAGTGTGTCCCTTACAAGTTTCTCTGCCCTTCTATATTCACATTGGCGGCTGCTAACCTACCTCGAACTAATCGACAGTCCTAGTCATCAAAAGCCCTACACATCGACATTCTCAACCAACATTAACTGGACTTGACCGACCACACACTTTAGTCAACCTCCACACATGTGAACGCACATGCTAAGCAAATAGAGCTAGGACTGCTTATTTTCTACATCACGGCGGTGGACAGACTTATCAAGATGGCTCATTTTTATTCCCACGACGACTAAGGCTACAGCACCATAACTTGCAAGACTCATCTTTGACAACATCTTCCGACTCCATGGACTACCATCAAGAATTGTGTCAGATAGAGATCCAAGATTCACAAGCCATTTCTGGAAAAATCTCTTCAAGAACTTGGGTACATCGCTGGATATGTCTACAGCCTACCACCCACAATCAGATGGCCAAATCGAACGTATGAATTGTACCCTAAAGACCTCTCTAAAGGCCTATGTGTCTACCCTGCAGCAAGACTGGGACATGTACTTGACCCCCTTGGAGTTTGCCTACAACAACACTACGCAGGCCTCTACCCAAGAGTCCCCATTCTTCCTCAACTATGGCTTCCATCCCACCACGCCGCTGAGCTTCACGGCTGGCCATGATGAAGTACGTGCAGCAACAAATTTTATGGAGACATTAGAAGCAGCCCTTACAGCAGCAAAGAAAGCTCTACAACACGCGCAAGATGCTCATGCAAGAGTGGCAAACAGATCCAGAAGAGAAATTACGTATAGAGTGGGTGACAACATGTTACTATTATCCAAGAATATTTTCCTAAACAACAGGCTTGCTGGCAGCAAGTTCTCTCCCAAGTGTTTGGGACCCTTCAAGATTATCCAGCAAGTCAATCCCGTTGCTTTCAAGCTAGAACTTCCCCAGACTATGCACATCGACCTCGTATTGTACGCTTCCCTCTTCAAGCCATATGTGCAACCCGACAACATGTTCCCAGGACGTGTGACAACCCCACCAGTCCCAACAATAGTGGATGATCATGTGGAGTACAAAGTGGAAGACATAGTGGCTATGAGAAATTTCAGGAGACAGCAGCAATACTCGATCAAGTGGAAAGGATATCCAGATTCGGAGAATAGTTGGGTGGCGGCGCACTACCTTGACAAAGTTCAGAGAAAGTTGAACCACTTCCATGCCGCCAACCCCCATCTTGGACCAGCCCCAAGCATCTCTACTAGAAGCCCAAATACTTCAGGGAGGCAGCCTGCCACCATCAAGAAGCAGCAGAAGACCCCTTGGAGGCAGCCTGCAAGAACAAGAAAGAGGAAAAATTGACATTAGACACTCTTCTCTTCTCGCAGCTTCTGGACAGAAACTTAAAACTGCTACTGGTGATAGGTCTCTGCATAATAAATTCTGAAAATGTACCTAGCTGTATTCCATGAGTAGCCAGTCATTTAGAATCCAAGGTTGCTCAATTTGAAGCTCTGGTGAGAGAGATATGATGCTCTAAGTAGAAGGGGGTCAGGCTGATGGCATTGTTAGGGCAGAATATCCCTTCTGACATTGTGCCCTCCCCTAAACTTGGATTGCTTTGAAACTCAAGACTCTGGTAGAACATCTTACAACGCCCAGTTTGAGACTTACTTTGCAGAATTTGGAGAAGTATAGAAGGACTTATGATTTTCAGAAATTTCTGCACAGATTTGGAGTGCCTACTCTCTCAGCTCTCAGCAACACTCCAGAAATTAGAATGCTCTCAAATTTGGTGACCCGCTAGAGTTCTTTGACGCGGTTTGTCTGGCACAAGAATTTTCAGATTTGGATCAGTTCTATGGACGCTATGAATTTTTGAATTCGTGGCAGATTCTGGGCCAACTTGTATAATTTTCTTTATCATCAAGGAGTAGGCTAGCCAATAAGGTCACACCACCCACGACCTTGCCTAGTCTACCTTACATGTGTAGCACTTGACTTGGCGCCTTTGACTAAACTCTCACATATGTGGCATCTGACTTGAAGCTGTTGACTAGTCTGCTCCACATGTGTAAGACCTGCCTTGACGCGCCGAGACGTCGCTTTTTCTGTCGGGGGGGTGATGCAGTGATTTGAGTTATAATATATCAGTTTGCAAATATTTTGATGTTTTCAAATATGTTTGGAGTAGTATTGTGTGGATTCAAGTGTGAATAGGTACTCTAGTGACTTGGTTCATGTCCTTTGAACCTTCTAAGGCATTTTCGAAGTTAGAGGAAAGACCTAGAAGAACTCCATGTGGCAGAAGTCAAATGTGCCATTTTTAGGTCAAAAAGACATGTGTACATTATTCTAGAAAAAGGTGGCAAGTTTTGGGATGTGTTGGGTGCCAACACATCAACATGCACCTTCCTAGAAATTACTTATATAGCAAGTATATAAACAAGAGCTAGAACATAGAAAGACATTCGAGAATCACTCTTGTACTTGCCAAAATCCAAAATAATATCAACTTTTAAGAAGCCATCTCTCTTTCAAGAAGCTACCACTTGTGTTCGAAGATCCTTGTCTTGAATAGATAAAGTATTATATTTCACTAAGTACTTTATCTTTCTGTTTCACTACACTTGCGCTTAAGCCTCTTGAGCTGCTGCAGTATGTCCGCTTGATCCATCGCCCTCTTGAGCTCGGGCTACCTTGGTTTGCGCTAGTTTGCTCACTGCTTCTTGCAGCTTGGCCATTTGCAGTGCAGCAGCTTGCTGTGCAGCTTTGAGCTTAGCCGCGTCAACCTTGCTCATCTCGGCCTGTTCGTTCTCATACTCGCTAAAAAACTCCGCATGTAACCTAGCGAGCTCATCGAGACTTAGTTGGCTCGCTACGCTCTGTCTACCGGTTGAGTGACGCTGCTCTCCGTTAAGCTGCTCGCCATCGTTTTGTAGCCCACTCGAGCCTCCCTGGCTCCCCTCTTTTCTCTCCGTCATTGCTCGCAACTGTGCGAACAAGTTTGCGTCTCTATTGGTAGCGGATCTATGAAATTCAATCAAACGATATTGAATGCCCGACATAGATTGTGTTACTATGTCTCAGCATGCAATGTCTACGCGCCTAAGTGTAGCAGCTACTTCCTGTTGCATTTCATGTCGCATACCTTCAATACATCACGCTATATCATTAATTCCAAGAAGCGACAGATCTTGCTCCAGCAGATGAGCTCTCAGGCTGTCACGCATTCGGACATGCATCACGCATATTAGCACTAAGGATGATCACTGTTACCACCTTTTTTACACAAATTCACTATACATAATGCTACAACACTGTAGGCGTGCTTCAACATAGAGTCCACTTAAAAGCAGCAATCTTCTGTCGTATACCGGATGTGTAATTGCCACAAGCTCAAAACAATCCTTTGTTAGAAAGTAATGGGAAGGGATAAATTACTATCGACAGTACAAACCACGTTCCTTGTACCGGGTCATGTTGAAACGCGTGGTGAGCAGATCAACCTCAAGGAGGTGAAAGTTTTCCAACCAACTTATTGAGAACTCAATACAGTAGGTATCAGCAGATAGGAGCATTCAGAAACTCCACAAAATGCAAAGGATTCTTATACCTTTTCCACCAATTTGTACATTTTGGCCTCTTCCTTTGTACATCCCTACATGTGTACATACTTAGACAACATATCCTTCTCTTGCTATCTAAAGCTTTGACGCATAAAGTATTCATGCATAGTAGTTAAGACTGGCCTTCTTCTTTGCTTGCACTTGAATGATGCCCTCATTAAAGTCCTCATGAGTCACCTGCAAAAACCTCAGAATTGACATTCACCAACAAATGAGGAATCACTTCAGGAAAGCAGGCTGCATACTGCTACAAATTACAGACTATTGCCAAGCACATCCAGAAAGGTCGCATTGACTGACCTCAGTGGCATCCCTGCGCAGTGCAAGCATGCCAGCTTCAACACACACAGCCTTCAACTGGGCACCGTTGAAATCATCTGTTGACCTTGCAAGCTCCTCAAAGTTAACGTCTGGATTCACGTTCATCTTCCGTGAATGTATCTGCAGTTTCCATGCCAATATGTAAGACTTGCCAGAAGTATTAGCAGCGCTCCTCTTAATCCGACCTGACCAGCCTACAAATTACATAACTCAACGCGGAAGGAGGCATAATATTCACAAGTCCCCAGCATTTACCACAAATAACCAACCTGGAGGATACGCGCCCTGGCTTCTTCAGTAGGATGCGGGAACTCAATCTTGCGATCAAGCCGACCAGAGCGCATGAGAGCAGGATCCAAAATGTCTGCTCTATTTGTTGCTGCTATCACCTGCTTGTCCCCCACCCAGATATCAACACAAGCACAAACTTTTTAGCTAGTTCGAGTTCCATTGATTGAGCAGGCGCTACTTGAGCATCTTGAGCATAATTAACATAGGCATACAGCTCAACTTTCTGGCACCTATTTGTTTGCAAAAGATCAACGTACAAATTTTTGGGACAACAAAGACCAACGTCACTTGTTCAGATAAGCAGTGAGTCCCAATAGCCCCACCTTGATGCGCTCATCGCTGCTGAAGCCGTCGAGCTGATTCAGCAGCTCCAGCATGGTTCTCTGCACCTCGCGATCCCCGCTCACCTCACTGCTCTCGCGCTCCCCACCCAGGGCCACAACCGGGTCAATAATCAACAGGCTCCATCTCCTCCTACAGGCTGCATAGTCAAAATGGTATACATTTGCCACTTTCTAATAAAGGTGTGACAAGCTCAGAAGAGCACTAACTTTCACAACCCTAAAAATACCTATCAAATCGCTTGGTGCCGATAGCGTCCACCTCATCGATGAAAATGATACATGGAGCCTTCTCCTTGGCCAGCTGAAAAGCGTCACGCACTAGCTTTGCTCCATCCCCTATGAACATCTGGAACCACCACCCCAATCAGTCATGCCATCCCGACTAGGTCAGGTACAAAGCGAGTGCTTTCTAGTGTCAGCACCAGTCCCAGCTCAAGCAACAGTTGTGACCTGATCACTAGCCGGAGAACGATACACACCGAGCAATGGGCAGTGGGGCCTGCCGTGGCCAAGTCCACGACTGAGGAAAAGTTGCTGATCCTAACAAAGAAAGCGCAGGGCCCTACACATGAAACTTCTGCACCATCCCATTCTTCCTGAAACAACGCGTGGCAAAGAATCATGCCACTAACCATACATAACCACTAGCCAGCTAGACTCTATGCCTTCCATCACCCGAAAAGCCAATGAAGATGATTGATGAGAGGAGGCTTGCGTGATGTGCACCTGTACGAGCTGGGGGCCAGCCAGCTTAAGATACGTGGCATTGGTCTGAGCGGCGCAAGCTCGAGCCATGAGGGTCTTGCCCGTGCCTGGAGGCCCGTACAGCAGCACGCCCTTGGGGGGCTTGATGCCCAGCGCCGTGAAGCGCTCCTTGTGCGTCATGGGCAGCACTATGGCCTCCACCAGCTCTTGGATCTGCCACTCACAACTCCCAGCCTCCCTCGTCAACCACTTCAAACACTACGCAACCATGCCACAACTCATGCACGTAGATTACTCCCTCAATGGTTTGAGCAAGCAACCAGATTTAAAAAACGCACAAGAGAGGCTTTTTATTACTGAGGGCCTTAAAGCTGCGCAGGAATTTGCCAACTACTTTGATACCTGCTTGTCCAAGCCGCCAATATCACTGTAGTCCTCTGTAGGCTTCTCGTCCACTTCCATGGCCTTTACTCGGGAGTCGTACTCAGCGGGAAGAGTATCCAAGATGAGATAGCTGTCCTTGTTCACTCCAACCAGGTCGCCAGGCTTTAAGGTGTCAGCATCGACAAGCCCCACTACTGGCAAAAATATCGTCTGCCATGGCAAGAGTAAAAGTTTGAATTAGTCCACTGCATACAGTCAGTTGATTCTGATAATAATTGCCAGTTGATAATTATTGCCCTTGTACGATATTTTAGCCCAAAATATGGTGAAAGGCTGACATACTTGTCGCGTCGACGTCTTCAGAACAACACACTTGCCAGTGCGCTGCGAGTCGAGGTCAATATTGGCTCCATCTTCTTGCTCTTCATCCGGACTCACATCCAATATCTGAGCCATTACAAAAACCCTCCCGCACGGTTACACCCCACCAGTCTCGCTGTTCCATGATGGACATTGTTGGTTAATAAGTGAACCCGGAATTTAGGCCCAAATTAGTCCAAAAGCCCCTACAAGACTCTAGCAGTCAGGCCAGATTGCTCTAAAGAAAATCTGTGTGGTACTTGTGAAGTAACACTGTCCGTAACATTAACACTGTCCGTGACATTCAAACCAGATCTTACTATGCACTTGGAGAAATTTCATACCTCAACGACATTCCCGACAAGGTATGGAAGCTGTTTGTTTAGCTTGATCTTCTCTTGGTTCTCCTTTATTTTCTCCCTAGTAGCATCCTGGTCTAGAGTAAGACGTTGCGATTCATCCTGCCATCACCAAAAACAATACCAATGACTTGCAATACATGAGCGACTATGACATGGACCAGCATACAGCACACCTCATGCTTCACTCTTCCCCCCTTGCCCCCCCCTC
>WELA01007307.1:651848-673212 GCA_009602735.1 Mesotaenium endlicherianum
CCCCACCCCCCAATATTGTAACAGACTAACGTTGTTCCAATAATGTTATGTCTCGCTGGATCAGACTGCAACCAACCTTCAACACTCTAATTTCGTTGTCAAGAAGCCTTGTCCGTCTTAGAATATCATCTGCTGACATACGAGCAATCTCTGCTCCATGGGCATCATCCTCCTCGAAAATATCGGCTTCACTGAAGCCAGCATAAGTAGCCATGTCTGCAACGTCCACAAGCTACCAGTTCTTCCCGTAATTGAGTACAATTTGGCGTTTGAAACTACTATGTTCCGCAAAGGGGTCAAATAAGAGTAATGAGCAGCACAAGTGTCCCTCGCTCTCTCACTTCCTTTCAGAATCGGGCTGGGGTGGAAGTGCCAATTATGCGGAGACCAGATTAGCAGTATACATCGACGTTGTATGCAGTTCTATATCCTGCATGTGTAAGACCAGTTCAGGCTCGCGCCTTCCGAAATGAGGTCTACGAGTCTTTTTCAGTGGCGATGAAACTGCATGGTTGAAACTGAACATGGGAACTCGACCTCCACATAAAACCGCGACGAAAATTAGCACTCTTTCTTATTGTAAAGGACGTCGGTCCGCTGTGCCGATAGTAAGGGAGCTTCGAGTAACACTCTTCTGCTTTAGTACGATACATTATTCTTCGTGTCCATTATCAGACTTTAGACGTTGGCCGCATCTACTGG
Organism: Mesotaenium endlicherianum; assembly: GCA_009602735.1. NCBI lineage: Eukaryota > Viridiplantae > Streptophyta > Zygnematophyceae > Zygnematales > Mesotaeniaceae > Mesotaenium > Mesotaenium endlicherianum. The sequence continues at coordinate 652,551 of WELA01007307.1, forward strand.
CGGATCGTTTCTACTTGCCATAGTGAGAAGCTCATGATGTCCTTATCTTGTGACTATTTTATCCACGAGCTTAAAGCGGAGTGCAATCATGGCTGTATACATAAGGACTTTGACGAGGAGAAGGTCGGCTCTAAGCTTTCGTGATGTAGAACCTTTGACCTCCTCTTTGTGTTGCAAATGGGGCCACCTGAAGAGTGCCAACAGTGTGGAGGCGCTACCCTTGTCTTTGATGCCTGGGCTGCCTGCGTAGTCTGCGAAAGCTGTGGCACAGTCGCTGATGACATCTGTTTAGAAGAAGGGGTGACTTATGTGAATGGAGTTTCGAACGGAGTTCTCGTCAGCGGGCGAGATGGTGGAGCTAGCGCAGCCTGGGAACTACTTAAATCCACTGGGGGCGCTCCCAAAGCTCTCACCCAAGAAGCTCAGAAAGAAAACTACACCAACCAGGTCAGCATGAACTAAATGTAGGTACCTCAGACAGGACTGACGCTAAGTGCACTAGGCAAAGTGGTTTGTTCAGTCAGCTCACAATCACTTAGTTTCATGCGGGAACAAGCAGGATGATATGGTGAAGGAGCTACAACGGGCGGTGAACATCTTGCGGCTTCCCCCTGAGCAGCAACAAGACGCAGAGGCTGTGCTCCACCAGGTCCTGGAGGGTGACTATGGCTTTGGAAAGTGGACGCAAGTCCTCGCGGCCGCATGCTCATATGTAGCCATCAGAAGAGCTTGCTTGCCGCTGTCCATGAATGAAGTGGCGGTGCGTACGCTCCAGGCGCTCTGTTTACACTGCGGATAGCCGGTTGGAGCTGCTTCCTTGCCTTGCTGATCATCTTCCGTTCCATTTCGTAACCGATTCTTGCACAGTGCAGCTGGGGAGGGGATAGCAGAGTGGAGAAGTTTGTGTGCACAAGGGTTCCTTACTCGTACACGCAGGGCAGAAGTCTACTAGTCAGATATAATATCTGAACAATGACAGTTGTGCATGCCAATGCATCCACCCAGGAGGTGGGTGCGACCTATCTCGTTGAGCAGTCTGAACAGCTGACATTTGTTGCAAAGTGAGCGGGAGTGAGAACTGCTGGCGGGTGGGTGGTGTGGGAAGGGGCTGCAGATGGCCATCCAAGTATGTGCGCTGGCAGTGGGCACCATGTACCGGCGCCTCATCAAAGTGCTCCAGATTTCTCTGGTAAGCACCCCATCCTTGTTCCTCCCGCTCATTCTGAACCGAACATGGCTGAAAATACGCTGGCATTTTAGAGCTGGGGGGTGACCTGAATGAGCTGCTGCTGCAGCAGCAGCAGCAGCAGCATCAGCAGCAGTGGGTCGTTGCTCATCAAGGCAACAGTTGCTCTTGCTCATGCTCTATTTAAACAGATGCCCTGCAGAAAGATGCTGAGATCTCTTAGGCTTGAGGAGGAGGCTCAGTGCATGTAGATTGAGCCTAGGAGAGGGGGCCAGTAATGACCCGCATGTGGCGTTGCATTCTCTGCTGGGTGGTGGGTGGGCGGGCAGCCGTGTGTGGATCCAGCCATCTTCATTCAGCGCGCCGTCTCAAACTTGCCCCCCTTCACCGTACGCCACCGTCTCTCCCTTTGTCCCTCCCTTTGTTGATGTTGCTGCTGGCTACGTACGGCACATGCTTTGCACTACTAGGTGCAGGTGCGCACCCCGAGAGAGGAAGAGCCACACCGGAGCAGGCAGCATCGCCGCGTGACTCCCACAAAGGTGGCGTGATCTGTTGCTGCTGCTGCAGGGAGGAAACGAAGTAAGGGGGCGCCAGGTGGCACGGGATGCAGCTGTGTTGGTGCAGTTTGCTGAGCGGCGGAGCCTTGTAAGCGGACGGCATCCTCTTCCGGTGGGTGGCGTGCCTGACTCGTGCAACCCCAGGAGGAAAGTAGTGTGCATCCTTGCGCCATAAGCATACATGCACATTGAAGCATGCATTCAGTCAGACTAGCTGCCAGGTCCTCCTCATCACGTGCACACACTGGCACCCTTTTCGATCTGAAGCAGGAGCGGACGCTGGACCCTGTTTGGCTGACAGGCCTCCTCTCTTTTCCTTGTGTGTGTGTGAGTGTGTGCACGCCTTGTTCACAGGTTGCAGCAGCGGCGCTGTATCTGGCTGGCCAGAGCTCTCAGGTGTGTGACCACTGCTGCTGCTGCCGCCCCCCTTCCTCCCTTATGTCAGGCTGCTCGTGCGCACCTCCCTCACAAGCAGGTCCTGTCGGTGCACCATGGATGCATGCATGCTGGTGCTTGACATGGTGGGCATGCCTGGATGGGATCTGGGAATGGCGCCCCACAGGCCAAGGAGGGCGAGGAGGTGGTGAGCGTGGGCGACATATGCGGCGTGGTGCATGCAGGCGTCAACGCCACCAGACTGCGCGTGCGCGAGCTGGAGGCAGCTGTGCTGGAAGTGGGCCAGAAGCTTCCTTGGGCTGCGCTCATATCCCACCGCAACCTGGCCTTCCACCTGCCCCTCTTGCTCCAGGTAGGTAGACTACCCCCCCTGTTTCCCCCCAATTTTTCACCGACCTGGTTGCAGCAGCGTTCATGTAGCTGACTGTGACGGCTGCCACATGTATTGAGCAACTATCACCTGGCCTTGGCTCTCGGCTATGCTGATGTCAGCCATGATGAACAAGGACTGACGGAGTGGCGACCACAGCAGCTGTGTGTGTGAAGCTGCATACCTGTCCTGCGCCTGATGGCCACAGATGAACAAGAGGTGGCGCTCATGCTGCGGGGAGATATCCACTGAGGTGTGAGTGCATGCAGCTCGTGGGCGTCCTCTACTCGCCCAGCTGCCGTTGACAATGGGACGCCATCGTCTGCATTGGAGCTGGGAACTTGCCGGAAGTCCTTTTCACATCCCTCGGACTCTCTCGCCGCCGAGGTGTCTATAATGACAGCGGTGTGTGTGCTAAGCTAGAAAACTTTGCAACCGTGAAGAAGGCCCAGCTTCATCACGGGGGCCTGTCTGTGCGTATGGCAGATGGTGGTGGCTCTGCTGGCCCAGCCCGTTGGACCCCTCCGCTCACCTGCGCACACAACTGCAGCAGACCACAACCTTAGAACGTGTCCTCCTCAAAGGAGGCAGGGTGGACATCAGAAGCGCCCCGTAGCCGGAGCAGCCTCTGCCAGCCCCAGGCTGCCGGCTGCTGAAGCACCTCTCCGCCCCCCTCCACCTCCACCAGCAGATGGAGGTGGGGTGAGCGTGCCGAACCACGCCTCGTGCAGCCATGACTTAGAGAGCAGCAGCAGCGGGAAGAGGAAGAAGGTGTACAGGGACAGGAGGCAAATGAGCTCGGGTGCGGAGGCTGCTCCCCCCTCCTTCATCTCCAATTGGAGGCTCAGGGCCAGGTGTGCTCAACCGCCACCTCTGACTCCAGTCATGCCGTGACAGTTGTGCGTCGTGGAGCCTGCTGATTGCTGTACTCCAAGAATGAACAATTAAGTCATTCATGTGACTGGAAGAGAGTTTATGCCTGTGAGTGGGGCTCCATCTGTTGTGCTGCAGGAGGATTGCGAAGCTGGAAGCAGCCAAGAGGCGGTTGGCGGCCCCTTCACCGCTCGACTTGGCCAGCTTTAAAGGGCTGGACGCTGAGGACATTCTGATTGAGCGCTTGCTGTTGCAGGGGGTACTGCCCTCTTGTTCCTGCTACTGTCGCCGTCCCTGGGACACAATAGAGCATACCTTCTCGTGCCTCCTGCTGCTGTTGATGTTCATGTTGTCGTCTTCCCTACTTTGCCAGGTGCTGGCTCTCTGGGTCTTCTGTTTCCAGTGAGCAGTCTGGGAGGCCACGGTTGCCCTTGTGGCCTTTGCAGCACCAAACAAGGTGGAGCAATAGGAGTGAGTTGTGTGCTTCTCTCTGAGCAGGTGAGCAAGGATCAGGTGATCGCAGGGGATTTCAGGCAGGGCACCACTACGGACAGCGGCAGCGACAGCATCCACGACGATGATATACAACAGTATATTCGCTCCTCTCGGGAGGTGAGCAAGTACTTGCCGCCACCATGGGAGCTGCATCTGCGTGACTGCTGTCTGTGTATCTTTGCCAGGGACTCAGTCCCACATATGATGTTATTGTGAACCAGTTATAATGTTTCTAACTGACTTTTTTGACTTATGTACGTTAAATTGCCTGCTTAGCTGAAGTCATTAATATCACAACATGTCGATTGGCTCTGAGTCTGTCAGGAGTGCCGTGTGTGTGTGTTGCTTGGCTGCCTGCAGGTGGACTTATTGAGGAAGCTTTCCGCTGGCACATGATGGCCAGCAAGGTCTGCAGCAGGCGCGTGAGGGGGCTTAGCCCATTGCACATCCCAGTATAGCCCTTCCGTCAGCTGGGGAACTGCTAGCTCGTCTCCTCTACGTGAATCGGGCCAACCTGTGCGCTCTTTGAGCCTCAGATAAAGTTCCTCTTTGCTGCGATTCAGTTTGTAAAGTATAAATTGCAACATTCACCTAGCACTGCATTCACATCACAAGGAATTGTGTTTGAGTTGTGAGCTACTTACCTCAATCTCGTGATGGCTCGCTGCCAACCAGACAGCAATGTTCTACCATTCTTTGATCAGACCAGTACCATTTCACAGACAAAGTTCGTTGTACTGCAATAGAACAGTGTGACACTAGCATGACCAGAAAGTGGCATCTGTCACTTTGCTCTGTCATGAACCTAGAGAGCCAGAGACTGGCGAGTGTATAATGTCATGATTGAAAACAAAGGTGAGGGGAGTAGACCGACATTTCCTTGATGTTGAGGACCTGTACAAAAGATATTACTCCACCTTGCAGAGCTAGCCAGGATACCGTCTCCTCACATATTGCACAGAGTGCCTAGCAAGGCTCGGAGTTGATTGGCAAGATACTAGCTGCCCTTGTAAGTCGTGTGTTGTAGTTATGGGTATATTGCCGTCTCCTTGAAGGGACCTGTACAGTGTACGCGTCACATTGGTACTGCTGACGCACAACTGAAGTTGCACATCGCCTGGGATCAGAGACGTGCTGTTAGATTATGCACAGGGTTGCGCCTGACATATAGCTCCTGCCAACAAGCAGCGTCCAGCTTGTAGTAAGCTGCAGGAAAGTGATTACAGAGCTGATAGTACTGTTGCAAGAGACTTTTTGGCTTGCCTGCTGGTTCTTATGTACACTACATCAAGCTCCAATAAGAGCACACAAATAAAGTTATGTTAGCCTTACCTCTTACAGCCCGTATACATTGTATGAAATTGAAGGCTTTTTGACATTTCATGCCGCAAACCAAGGTTTGACTAGTGTTCTAATTTCATCGATTTCACACGTGTTGTGTTTCATCAACGAACGAAACCCTCGTAAAAGTCTCTCTTTGCAAAGAGGCCTTCATTAATTGCAGCAGGAAGGTAGCTGCTACACATACATCTTGTTTGATTCAGAATATGTAACAGATAGTCTCTCTGCAGATACCACACTAAGCTGAGCTTGCTATTTGGATGCATGAGTTATTATTCCAAGGTAGCTGAATCAAATCATGCTTTAGTACATAGCTCACGTTCTGCCTTGCCACGTGATTCAATCCCAGGACTCTGAAACTTTGATACCATTTTCTCTGAAATATAGCACCACAGACCTACCTTTTACTTCCTTACACCAGTTTTACATTTTAGGTGTAAAGCGATGCAACGTACATATCACATTGCATACAGTCACTTGCTTAGAATCTGATACATCATAGACGCCAACTTCACATAGAACAAAATGTGGTCTTTGTGGTCGCACACTAATGAAGAGTACCAAAGAGCAGGTACCCCAATTTGCATACTGAAATAGGAGCACGAGGATGTCCTAGGCAGCTATACAACACAAATTGCTGAACATAAGTGCAAATATGTGCAACACACTCTTCTTCCTAACATGTACAGACAAGAAGATGGACCTCACACGTCCACATTCACCACATTACATGTTCTAGTCCTAAGCCACCTTCTTCTTGTCTTGCTGAGGCTCTGCACCAATGAGCCCTTCCATGATTTGGAGCGAATTGTCACTCACACGTGACCTGAGAGGCACGTCGAGAATCCTCAAGGACTGTAAGAGGACCTCACTTCCACCTGCTCCATCAAGACCGCTACTGCCCATTGTGCTGCTAGCTCCTTGGCCCCCCCCCCAGATGAAGCCACTGGCGATGTTACGCTGACGAGACAAGTACTGCGGAGAGGCAGCGTGCGTGGGCTTCACTCCTGGGCCTCCATCCCAGACGGGGGCCCCTCCCTTTCATTGGTCCTTGGCTGTCTCAAACCGCGAGGGCCCCTCGATGCCGCTTAGGCAGCAGAAGCCGCAGCACAGGGCTATCAGCAGCGTGATAGCCTGCGTAAGAACAGAACACATGCACAAATAAAAGTGTGAACTTCAAGTGTGGACCTAAGTCCAATGACGAGGATGATGCGGTGGTGATCCTCAAGTGCTCGTCACATGCTATTATTGCACAGAAAAGTATCCAGCTAACAATAACAAGAAGAAAGGAAAGACAACCCTGACCTCAAGTGTTAACGTCAAGATCTTGTTCTGTGCTAATAAGCGCACTACAAACCATCTGCATCTCTCATTTGTGACCCGTACAGACAGTAAGCTCGTGTAAGCTGTCAAAAAAGCGCCCCACAACCAATCCCAAAAGCGCCCCCCAAGACCTCCCTAACCAACCGACAAAACTACTTCGGAGGTCGTCTGGCTGCGTTCACTCAATCTGCTAGCTAGTGAGAGGGCAGGCTCCCCTCTCGTGGGCAGCTAGGCTGCTTTCTCGCCCATGAACCACGAGCCACGCCGTAAAGTTACTCAACGAAGGTAAGCAAAGATGCACGTGAATGGCTCCCCAGATGGTATCATACAAGACAAAAGCGTCCATCTCCAGCATGCTTGAGCAGGCATGGCATGCATCGATTCGACACATACGTCCACAATGAGGCTGGGGAAGATGGTAACCCTTGGGTATTAGGTACAAAGAAAGGTAAGATAATAAGGCGTGTGAGTTATTCGAGGTCCTACCACAAGGAGGGTCTCGAATATGAATGCTCTCTTCAGACAGGAGGGCCCGCAAGTAGCGCCTGCAAGGAGCGCCGCTTGGGCGGGGTTCACAAAGACGCTTCTGCGCAGGGCCTCTGTGCCAGCTCGCACTTCCCAGGGCTCGTTCACGTACACGCCCACATATTCTACTCGCGAGCTCTCCAAAAGCTCAGACACTTGCATGTGAGCCTCGGTGAGGCCTGCACACAGTCGGGCAGCATAGCACGAAGCACACCCAGATGAGTTGAAGAATGCCCAGAAGAGCCGGGGGTTGCTGGAAGGCAGATAAAGAATGACATTGCATACACACATAGACACCTCTTAAGTCTATCATATGAACTACACTGACATCTATAATACATATGTATGCCATTTACGGATCAGGCTAGACAACTGGCATGGTATTCCCAAACAGCTTGAGCCCCCATGTGTTCTTACGACAAGAGGGCGACATCAGATTGTTCATAACGACATGCATGATGCTGGAAGTACAGAAGGCATACCAGTCTTGGGAGCGGTGTTGAGTGACACTTCAGAGGAGGAGCTGCTGCTGCAAATGAGAAGCACATTTAAGACGCCATTCCCCAAGGCTCCAACTGAGTCCAGGAACGCCTGTCCACATAACAGAGTGCAGTTTAAAAAAGGAAAAATATGGAATTTGTGGAGCTATTGCTGAGCAGGGGCAACCATCAGTATACCCACAACGGGGGTTTTCAAGGAAATAATTCCTTTCAAAACAGTAGCAGACATCTGCAGAAGCTGACCGACAAACATTCTACATGCACAGAAACGACTCCCCTGACGGCAATATCCCATATTGCAAGAGGCTGCAGTGTAACAGTGTAGCTGACATCATCTGGTTGTCCACAATAGTCAGACATAGGCTCGTCTTGTAAAGCTTTGACATTGTGCAACCTATTCGTGTACAAACGTCAAAAGAATGTTACAGCACTGATGTGAAGCATAACATGTTCAAGCTCTCAGCCTATTGACAAGACCAGATTTATTGTCATCCTAAGTAACAAAAAGTCCTCTATAATCACGCAAGACATACAGGTAGTTGCTTGGGTTGGAGAATATCCAGGACATAGTGAAACTAACCGCCTACATGACATTGGCTGCATAACATTTGCCTATCCCAAGCTATTCACCAAATTCAGCGAATTTTCCCACCTCTGCATACTTCTTCATCTCATGTTGTGTTCAACTAAGAAAGTCAATCATTCTAAGAACTGCTTGTGACATTTACGTCCTGACAAAAAAAGGAACAAATGAAATGTGAAAGAATTATGCATTAGAATTTTAATTATCTGGAGGCTGCCACACACACACACACACACACAAAGAGAGAGAGAGAGAGAGAGAGAGAGAGAGAGAGAGAGAGAGAGAGAGAGAGCCGGCAGGAGCTGAGGGAGGGCAGCCACCCCTCCTTCCCCCTCTGGAGTATGAGGTGCATCACACTGAGTTTCACATCACTCGATATTGAAGGAACATGGTCACTGGAACTTTATCTATGAGCCAAGATATATTAGGACCAACGCACATACAAGTGTGCGAGTAATTGCGACATGTATGAAAACCGTTACCCATGTGAAATTTCATAGCGTGCTCTCACCTTGACGTCGGAAACTGATAACAGCTGCTTGGCTGCAGCTGCATCCACTTGGCAGTCTCCAACATAAGCAAACAGTTCCATCTGCGCAGCAGATGGGGACAGCTCTTGGAAGCTGGCAGCCAAAGCTGCAGCAAAAGACTCCGTGGAACCTGTGAAATTGATGTGTGAAAGCCAATGAGGGGAGGATGCAGCCGTCAGAGCATCCTGCAAGAAAGAATCGTGGTTGCTGTCAAGAGATGAGTACATGCTGGAATTGACATACATTTAATAATACCAATTTTGGGCTTTAACTTTTTGCCCTATACTTTGTAAAAGTCTGCTGGTCGTCCAGATAGATGTCCATTAAGTATTTGGGTACTTGCCAAACTCGTTCGTCTCAATTTTTCTCTTAACATAGTCGTCACAAAAGTGAACCTTATGGCCTATAGCTTTCCCCTCAGCACCCTATCAATCAAACTGAGCCGTAGTGCAAAGAGAACCAGTCACTCCCAAGAAAACAACCAGTACTGCCAGTGTACCACCAAACGATTGTAACACTCAAAGATTAAAACCAGCAAGCCCATCGGAAACCCCTTCATCAACATATTCAGCCTTGCAGCATATGCCAAATACAAACATATACTTGTAAATACAACGTGCCCACGCAGCTATATTCTGTGCTAACTCTAGATCAAAATATATTTCCCTACTCAGACTCAGTACGTTTCAACACCCTTAAATCTAGTATTCCACGGCTGCCACAAGGAGACAGACGAGCTGCGCTCAGCGTGTACGTTTGTCCTTCCCACTTAAAAAGCTGAAAGGTAGGCATTGCGAAGTCTGTAAGGTCCTTGTTGCAGGTGGAGGGCTCCATCATGTGTAGGAAGTGCACAACTAACCTTCAGGAAGAGTGGAACAGAAGTCTGGTCATCTTGTGCCTCAATCGAAGGCTGCAGCAAATATAATGAACCTAGTTAAACCTAAAGCGATAGTACACGGCCCCGGCACTTTACGCCCATTTCATCATCCATCAAAAAAGCAACCAAACTGCCAGATCAATCACATGGGTAAACCTGAGAGATGGTAACAGTACACCAACGTGCACATAAATGTCAACTTAATGAGTGAGCTCTCTGCTGAAACATACAATCAGGGGAGAGTTAAAGCGCACGCACCTCACTGCTTCTTGCGTAAACCGTCAGCAACTGCAGCTTATGGTCCTCAGAATCCTGCCAGTATCAAAAATTGAGTCAAGTTGGCTTGGTGGTCGTAATCTGGCAGTGTTTGCGGGGAGAAGTGGTACTACTGCTGGGCATTGGGGCAATTGTATCTGCCCCAAAAAACTAACATGAGTTTGAAATGGCAAGTTGAGCATACAGAGCAGTGTTCTTAGACTGAAACAATACCAAGCATGTCTTAAGGGCAAATATGATGACTTCTCAGGTACCATAGTGCAAGACCTGCAACACCCAGTACATCTGCTCCTTGCAGCATATGGAGATTGGAAATTCAATACCTACTTTGCCAAGTTGCGCAAAGAGTTCTTTGGCAAAAGCCCTCGGTGCAAGTGGATCACTGTTAGTTACAGGTGCATTGAATGATCTGCAAGAGCAAAACTCCGTCAGCACCCGAAAACTCAATCGCAATTGAATGTACATGTAACTCGCCAGACCTGGAAAACGAAAATCCAAGGCCTGTACGACCATCAGCCAATAGAATAGACAGTCATACAACGGAATCTCACCTCGCATTCGACCACCCATAAACTAAAGCATTGTCTAACCGATCAACTGCCTCGGCACCTACAAGGAAAATTCCTAACGAAAAAAGTCCTATAACAAGGGACATCATTCTTCTTTTTTCCATCCTCAAGAGCTTATTGCGTCAAATATGAGTGACCTCAATATTTCTTCACTGATTCTTAGTAATTTGCCGCTACATATAAAATTATGTTTAATGAGACTGCTTCCGGTTCTCAAAAATATCAAAAAACTTCAATATGTCGGATCACGTAGATGATGTTGAGGTTGAGTTGTTGAGAGAAGGCAGGGTGAAAGGGTCCTTTTTGTGAGCTCTATAGCTCATCATGCATGGCTACCCCGACAGTTCCATTCTGTTTTGGATGTCGATAAAGTCGCTGTTAGTGTATGCGAATCTGCGCTTCACATTAGCGACATATGAAAACCCTCGCATGTCGTGTTACTAGTGTAGTGTTGCTGAGGAGGGCTCTGCCCTATTATGTACACGAAGTACATCAATCGAGCATTTTCGGAAAAGTTCGGACGTTTCGGATACAAATCTCCCCAGCCCTTGTCGTCAACAATGATCGTCATTGACCCCTGAAGTCGTCAAGAGCTGCTGCTCGAATCATTGTAATTACCTCGTAACTGCCAGCGACGGCAGAGGTGTAAAAGTAGGCACATGTGATGACAAGAGAAGTAATTGCGAGGCAATTCCTTCATGACCTTTAAGGTCCTGCTTCAGCGTTGATCTTAACATCTTTAATATATTACTAATGCCTACTAAGAGACGTGGCAAAAGATCGTTATGCGCGCCACTGCTCGATGTTTTGCTCGGCCAGACATCCGCGGTTGAGGTGAACGATGCAATCTTGAACCAATGACAGCACATTTTAAGGTGATGTGAAGGGTACAAGATCGCTCATGCAGCTTACACTGGCTCAGATGATCATTTTCCTCGAGCATCTCCGTTGCTACTCCCAGCCCTCACTCCTGCCTCCGTATATAGGCAGCCCCTTCTTTCAACTTTCACAATACACTGAACTTTCTTAGTTGTCCATCCCTTCAGCTGCAATATTCCCCATTCCTTTCTTGCTCCGAAGCGTCTGCATGCAAAGGTGCAAGTTGCTTCCTTGCTCTATACAGCTTCTCAAATATCTACGCTTACTCCCCTGATCTGAAGCTTTTGACTATGGCTTCTCACGTTGTTGGCTACCCGCGTATTGGTCCCAAGAGGGAGCTGAAATTTGCACAAGAAGCCTTCTGGGATGGCAAGCTCAGTGCGACCGAGCTGGTCTCCACCGCCAAGGAGCTTCGGGCTTCTGTGTGGAAGCAAATGCAAAAAGCTGGTGTTTCGTTCATTCCCAGCAACAGTTTCTCCTTTTACGACCAGGTGCATGTGCATTTATCTCCTTCTTCTAACTGAGGCCATGCATGTAGCACTCATGGGAACGGACTCCCAAATTCACGAAGCTGTGACTTTATTTTTACAATTTAAATTTTATATTGCGCAACACTATACAATTGTGGGTCTACAGGTGGCAGTCGCGCCTAAGCTACGCTGGTGTGTAAATATTGCTGACCTCTCTTTTTGGGTTCCTTTGTCTCCACTGCTCAGGTGCTGGATACGACTGCCATGGTGGGTGCCGTCCCTGCGAGGTATGGCTGGAAGGAGGGAACTGCAATCAACCTTGGCATTTACTTTGCAATGGCCCGTGGTAACTCTGCTCAGCCTGCCATGGAGATGACCAAATGGTTTGACACCAACTATCACTACATTGTCCCTGAGCTTGGCCCTGATGTGAAGGTATGTAGACCAACTCTTTCAGTCCAATCCACTTTTTTTCACGTTTTGCATCTTGGCAGCTGCTGCCGCAGTATGCCCACTCTCTAAAATTAGATGTCGTGTTGGCAGATTTGAAATATTTCGTCATAGATATTCATTTGCAACTTCTGGCTACAACTTGCCAGGGTACCAAATCATAACCATTGCTGTTTTGTTTTTGCAGTTCCAACTCTCAACGCACAAGGCTCTGGAAGAGTATGAGGAGGCTAAGGCAGCTGGCATAGAGACTGTGCCTGTTCTTGTGGGGCCCCTCACTTACCTCTACTTGGCCAAACCAGCTAAGGGCGTTGCTCGTGACTTTGACTGCCTCTCCCTGCTTCCCAAGCTGGTACCTATATACCAGCAGGTAATTGCAGAATTGACGGCTGCAGGTGCAAGGTATACTTGCTCTCTCACCCTGACAGCAGTAGCCAGATCAACAGCTTGATACTTGGAATTCCAACATTTTTTATAAGAAACTGAGATAGGACTGCATGTGCGTTAGTTGGATTTGTCCATAAACAAACACGGCATATGTCATGTCACACTAGCTATTGTACTTGCCATACCGGCAAAGCCTTGGTTTGAAGATTGTCGTGCCACGTGATACAAGGAAGTCCAGCCATGAAGAGTACTCCAGTGAAATCATGCACGCTGACATGTTGGCAAAATTATTCTGTAACATGCATGTGCTGCTTTCAGGTGGATCCAGATAGACGAACCGGCCTTAGTGATGGACCTGAGCGCGCGTCACCTGGCAGCCTTTGAAACCGTGTACAACAACTTCCGCCCTGCTTCGTCCCAGAGCAAGCTCCTGCTCCAAACATATTTTGCCGACATCCCACCTGAGACCTACAAGCTCATTGCAGACAGCCCGGCCTTCGGTGGCTTAGGTGTTGACCTTGTCAGAGGTGTCAACATACTCAACCTCGTCAAGTCCGCAGGCCTGCCAGCCGGCAAGGTCCTCTTTGCCGGCGTGGTGGACGGGCGAAATGTGTGGGCCAATGACCTGGAGGCATCCCTGGAGCTCCTGCAATCTCTGCAAAACCACTTGGGAGAGGATCGTGTGGTGGTGTCCACGTCATGCTCCCTGCAGCACACGGCAGTCAACCTGGCCACTGAGGCGGTGGGGGCCAAGGCCACCTTGGACCAGGAGCTGCTGACATGGATGGCATTTGCCGCCCAGAAAGTGGAGGAGGTAGTAGTACTGGCCAGGGCCCTGGCGGGTACCAAGAATGAGAAGGAGTTCTCTGCCAGGTCAGCAGCGCTTGCCGCCCGCAAGGCATCTTCTCGAGTCTACAACCCTGCTGTGCGGGCTGCGGTAAGTTCATAGCTGGCTGCAATATCGTGGATGCTGAAGTCTCCCTTGCCTCCTCTTTGTAGGCTGCTTCACTAGGTCAATTGTAGATGATAGATGTGATGTCAATAACCAATGGTTGGATGGTAAATATTTCTCTTTCAGGACAGCAGAGAGTGAACAACAGAACAGATTTCAGGCAAGGTTGATTGCTAAAAGATGACTCACAATCGCTACTTGGAACCCACCAGTAGATATTCCATTTCGATACAATGCTAGTATAGGAAAAGTAACACTTGCGATCATGTGTCACTAGCATGTATGTGATGCCTGGACTTCCACTGGGCATATACAGGCTAAGTTGCCAGTTAGCCCGCGTCTGCCCTCAGCATACCACTAGCTCACTGCTTCCATTTGATCTGTATGCTTTTGCCAATGCGCAGAAAGCATCAAAGGATAGCCTTACGTCAAAGGAAACTTTTTCGTTCCTCTTACTCACATCCTCAAGCTCAACTGTGTTGTCTCCAGGTCCAGAAGCTGAACGCGTTTAGCGACAGGCGCGCAACACCTGTTGGCCAGCGGTTGGCCAAGCAGCAGGAGAAGCTGAAGCTGCCTCCGTTCCCCACCACCACTATTGGTTCCTTCCCCCAAACCCCCGAGATTCGGCGGGTGCGACGTGAATTCAAGAGCAAGACGTAAACCCACCACCTGACCACCCCCCCCGCCCCCCCTTTCTGCCCCCCTGGAGATTGACTCAATTGACACAATTTATTTGTGATGGTCATTGTCAGTCCCTCACCTTGATTGGATTGGCTAATCTTTTGTGATTAGGTCCATCTAGCTAAGGGCGGCGTAATATGCACTCGTCATTCTTGTCACACTTCGTTGCTGAGGGACCACTCCATGCCTTCTCTTGCCTGTTTATGGAGCAAAGAAGTGCAAACTTACAAGAGAACGTCGCAGACTGGCCATCTACGAAAAAGCCTGACAGCAGTATAGCGCATGCAGATATGGAAAAGTCCGTTGACCCCTTATGGCCATGTCTTCCCCCTGTCTTTCACATGATCATGTACTACAGGATATCGGAGACAGAGTACGTGAAGGCCATCCAGGAGGAGGTGGCCCGAGTGGTGAAGCTGCAGATAGAGCTGGACCTGGACGTGCTCGTCCATGGAGAGCCTGAGGTAAGTGCATCGCGAGGGCTGTCTATGCTTTCAATGCCATCTGAACAACCCCAAACTCTTCCACTTTTCAGTACTCTGCCATATGTTACTGCAAGCGACGGAATGACTTCATGCATTATAGTGCTTCAGGTTATTGATCCTTACCTTGTCTATTGATACTTTGCTGAAACATAAGCCCTGAGCTTTATCCTCATGTTTCCTCCTCCTCAGTCATGACTTGACCCCCTTCCCTAGAACCACTCCCTCTTTGTGTACTGCTAAGGAAATGCCTGCTTGAAACTGTAATATACCTTTGCAACCATTCTCTGCCGCTGACCCACGTGTGCTCCTGTGGGTGGTGATGCTGCAGCGCAACGATATGGTGGAGTACTTTGGAGAGCAGCTGCAGGGCTTTGCCTTTACGTCCAACGGATGGGTTCAATCATACGGCTCCAGATGCGTGAAGCCCCCTGTCATCTTTGGGGATGTAAGCCGGCCAAAGGCGATGACTGTGGAGTGGACATCATTCGCGCGCGACCAGGCTGCCGGCACGAGGAAGCCCATGAAGGGCATGCTCACGGGGCCTGTCACCATTCTCAATTGGTCCTTCGTGCGCAACGACCAGCCCAGGTATGCATGCAAAACCACACACACACAGACACCCTCTGCATACACAAGCACACGCACACCATGCATAGTCAGTTTTGGAGCCTGGCTGCAATTGGTAATTGGAGGTCTTTGCGTGTGGGTCTCATTAGTTATTTCTACATATAATCTATCGAGAATGGACCAGCCAGTGATGATGCATATGGGCTCATGGATGGTCTCTACAAAGCCCTCATCCTGTGACATGTTTGTGGGTATGCTTGATATATGATCAACATTCACTCAGCTTGCTCGGTTTTTCTTTGTGCAGGTCGGAGACGTGCCAGCAAATAGCGCTGGCCATCCGCGACGAGGTGAGGGACCTCGAGGCTGCTGGCATCGAGGTGAGGCCACCTCTCTCTACGACCGGGCTCCTGCCCCTCAATTTGATGCAGCTATGACCGGCTGCCGCACAGAGGAAAGTATAACATTGGGTTTGGTTCTGTGAATGTGCTGCGCTGATTCGCTTCTTTGGAATCTTGCAACCATCAGTCTCTCCCTAAGTTTTAGAGTTACTCCCCAGAGAGCTGCATAGCCTTTCCCTCTTATCTCTCTGCCCTTGCTTGTTGTGCCCCTCGCTCTCCCCCTCTTTGCAACAAAGCCAGCCCTTCATGGTTTCAGAATACAAGTAGTGCAGGTGCACATGCTTGACAACCTTTGTGGCTCGAAAGGTCCGTTAATGTAATCGCTGCTTTACTTTGGATGTTTGACGGGGGGGGGTTTTGAACAGGTGCTGCAAATTGACGAGGCGGCGCTAAGGGAGGGGCTGCCCCTGCGCAAGGAGGAGCAGCAGCATTACCTGGAATGGGCCGTGCGCTCCTTCCGCATCACCACCTCCGTAGTCCGCGACGACACCCAGGTATGTCCAGCTGGATGCTAGTCCACATGGACACACTCGGCTGCATCATAAAATATGCATGATGGTCGGCTGATGACATGGAGAGGGAGGCTTATTCAGACCTCCTGGATTTTTGTGATGCTGGCTCTGTCCTGAACTCCTGCAGGCTAGACCAGTAGCTATTCTGCCCCTCCCCCTCCCACCATACGTGTTTTATATGTTATCAGCCGATATGACATGCATCGCTTGTAACGTTTAGGAACAAGGTGCACTTATGCGCAAAATGTCCACTCTCCCCTTAAGTGGTGGAATGAGAGCTCCTCTCTAGCAAGACTGCGGATTTCCAATTGCAGGGGACGTTGAAGTACTCATCCTGACAGAACCCTTCCACCATGCGGGGGGTTGTCCTTCAGATTCATACCCACATGTGCTACTCTAACTTCAACGACATCATGGAGTCCATCATCGCCATGGATGCTGACGTCATCACCATCGAGAACTCGCGCTCTGACGAGAAGCTGCTATCGGCCTTCAAGGAAGGCGGTGTGCTCTACGCAGCCGGCATCGGCCCCGGAGTGTATGATATCCACTCGCCACGTGTTCCCCCCACGGAGGAGATGGCCGAACGCATCCGCAAGGTACCTCTCAAGTACCACCTAGTGTTTTTTATTCTTTACCATGCATATAAATGCTTGGCAGTACGCTTGGCAGTCCACTGCGGTTGAGCGCTAGTAGTGTGCAGCTGTGCAACTTTTGGGGCATGCAGCGTTTATGACTTCATACCAATCCATGTTAGTTAGCTGTGAATGGTATTTTGTGTACCGCAACAGGACACCCATACATATGATTAGATAGTGCATTCATCTCTCCCTGCTTGTTCACTCTAAACCACTCTACTAATGATCACATGCCCACTCACTCACATGCAACACGTCTGGCTCACACGTGCAGATTCTGGGGGTTCTGGACGCGCAAGTGGTTTGGGTGAACCCCGACTGTGGCCTGAAGACGCGCAAGTATGAGCAGGTCATGCCAGCGCTGGCCAACATGGTGCAGGCTGCCAAGCTCGTGCGCAAAGAGCTCGCTGCCAGGGCCTAGAATTTCCATTCAACTGTTTGGAGTCCTTCAATCCTGCTTTTTCTCTTCAGTAGTAAGGTGCAGGACTTACAGATACAGGATGTATTACCTCTTTCTTGTTGAGCTTGTGAGAGTTGGCTGGCAGCTTGGTTATAGCTAGGAGCTGCAGCTGAGTGTACCTGAGGAGTAGAATAGTAGATTTTCCATCACCGAAGAGCTACTGTTCTTTGTAGAACCTGGTAAGAAGTTGCTGAGTAGCAGCCACTGTGAGCATTTCATTTTTCCTTCATAATAAGTCGATTCTCAGTTTTGACATATTCGTTCCTTTACAGCTACTTGCTTTCAAAACGCAGATGTTATTTCTAGAGAACAGTTGCAGAACTGTTGTCACTTGCAGACATGTGATTACTTGCTTTGAGGTCTCAAAACAGAGAAGTGCCACACTGAGACAAGTTCGTTATTGGGCTTTTGACAATGTCGAGCAATTGTGGCACGGCACATCACACTTTGTAATCTATGAAGTAGTAATCTATGGACTGTACACCAAGACTCCTGCCATGATTGCCTCTATCGAAGCAGTGGCCATCATATTCTCAAGACGTACTCTGCTTCCTACACCAGAGTGAAGAAAGTAGCGCCATAATGCAATGTTCCGAGTCCGAAACCCACATACACCAAGAAGCTTTGAGCTGTTCCATTCACTCCCAATAGTCTGGCAGATATATATGCACCTGAAATGGCTATATGAGCATGCCACATCAACCACTCACAACAATGAATGTAACTTAATGCCACGCAACTCACGAATAACGTACATATTAGAAAGAAAAGGTAAATATTTCAACTCCTACAGATTTCTATCGTTACTTCGGAGCATGTGCTACAGAGGAACCCCTATGACCAGCCTAACTTGGGCCTGGACCAGTCTATAGACTCTACTGGTGACTCCGAAAGTGGTGTAGTGTGGAATCTGGAATGGTCCGAAAGTTGCTCTTGATGGCTCTGGAGGACTCCGGAGTCCGGAGTGGACCGCACTAGACAAACACTACCATCTGCTACACTTGACTGGACTGCGTTAGACCCTGGTTAGACCAGTCTGGAACAGGCAGGACCCGGCAGGACCTGTCAGGACCTCTTGGATCAGAGAGACGCTTTGATTGGCCCTGTTTACCGCGCGGCTTGGAGTGTGTCAGGCTCCACTACAAAGTCCCAAAAAGTCTTTCGCAGCAATTCGAAATGTTTCGAACTTCGAAAGTGCCCGGGGCGCGGGCCCCGAACCGGCCCGAACTTGCCAGACTGCACGGAGTACTGCAAAAGATGGCAAAAGAAGCAGCTATATTGAGCTATATAGTATCGATGGTGAGATTGAAGAGATAATATTGGCGAAGAAATTATCGGCTGCCGGGAGCAGTCCGGAAGCGGCCCGATAGCCATATATATAGCGGCCAGAAAGCACCGAAAGCTGCCAAAAGTGGCTGAAAGCAACTGAAAGCAACTGAAAGCCTGCGTGATTCGAATCAGTGCGGATGGTGGCGATTCGCGAATGCACGCGAATGGGCTTTTATGGGCTTCTACTTACGACCAGTTACGACCGAAAAATGTTGACCAGATACCAAGTGGTGCCTCTGACCGGATCTGCTCCAAGAAATTGCTGCACCAAACTCAGGCCAAACTCGGTACAAACGGAATAATGATCGCTCCACATCTCTTCCAAATGCCCGAGACTTCCGAAGAAAACAGAGCACCTGCATGTGCAGTGTGAAGGGCACGATGGGCGGAGAGTATTTGGGATGTGGACGCTAAGATTCATTCTTCTCTTTTCGTTGATGGCCTGCATAGGAGTTACAGTACGCATCGGCAACAAACATTTTCTTGACTAAAAACTATACTTACGCAGCAGTGAATAGGCTGCAAAGACGGCTTGTGTATCTTGGCGAGACGCGAGTTCCGAAGTTGGTACTATTTGCAACCTGGGCTTCGCGTCATATAGACATGGGCAATGCACATGCGTCCGAGCTCTCAATTCCTCATAGGTCAGCAAGTGCGCTGAACAAAGCCGTCAGCTCCCACTAATTCCATCCACTTTGCAAAAGCAACTGCTAGGTTTCTGCTTCGTCTTCCTGGTACTGGGGCACTTACACACCAATTCTTGGAGAAGCAACCTGTCGGTTGAAGTAACTGCGGCCCATAAGTGGACTATTGCAGCAATGAGGGTTTTGTGTCTTGCATTTTTGAGCCCTCCTTGACTATGTCGTACAGACTCTGGTGTGCGATGTAATATGCTCGAGTCTGTTTTCCTCGTCGTTCCTTTTTGAAGTGCTTGTAACCTATTTTTTTGCGCTACCTTATGCAGCTTACCCCAGAAAGACATTGTACAAATAGAGGGCCATTTTGACAAGCTGAACCGGAAGATCATACCCCATGGTGATTTACCTGGAAGAGGTACCCTGATTGTCCACATAATTGAGCTGACCGGAAACGATGGGGAACCTTTGTCGTTTGCCCTCCACTCCAAAGCCAAACAGCCTTGCAACATAGCAGTCAAGGTACGTTCAAACTTCTCTTGGCCATACCAGCCGCTGGAATGTAAACAAGGAACTAAAGAGCAATCAGTACCTATGAAAGTTTCTTCTATCGAGCTGCACGAGGTTGTAAATCGCCAATGCTGGGCTGCGGAATCTGAAGTTACAGAACTGTTGGCTGCACACCTACTTGAAAACAGTATACTTATTGACGGTTACATTGACAACATGCCTAAATGTTGGCCGCCTACGTTCCCATTAGCCTTCTTCCTCTTGCCTTTAAAAGCTTCCCATTGTATGCTAGAAAGTCTTAAGTCTTCTTTCGTCAACTGCCTGCCTTTCCCTCATCTCTACCCAACATCCCCTCCTACTTGACCCTGAAAGCTGGTTATGGCTTCACCGTGTGAGCCGCTGCATTGGTTCCTTTCGATTAAACAGTTAGCCAGTTGGACGGCCACCAGCCAACATTGTCACTCATCATTTGTGGCATCTGCATCGGAGCTAGTAGTAGCAACCAAAACAGGAGGCAGTGTTGAAATTCTCTGCTTCAGCCTGCAGTGGCACGGTGGCACGTGTGTGTTAGGCAGAGGAGATAAAAGAAGGTGGATGTGAGCAATTGCCACCACTGGCTCAACCCCCAGCACCTTGTTGAATCACTTTCGAAGTCGAGGCCTTAAGAGTAGCTGATGCTTAATCCCCTCACCCTACCAACCCCATCCCCAAACTTGTAAAACTTGTCCTACGTGTCGACAAGCATACAGCAGGGGCTGGGAGCTTCTTACGCAGGTGGTAGGAACGTGCTACGACTGTGCTTGCCGGTGGTGTGGTGGGGCTACAGTATGGCTCAGGGCTCCAACCTTAGGATACGTCATTTCTTCAAAATTAGGAGACTTCGAAGAGGGGAGGGGGGGGGG
>WELA01007307.1:673597-694646 GCA_009602735.1 Mesotaenium endlicherianum
GGGAGGGGGGGGGGGGTGGGGGGGGTGTGTGGTGTGCAGCTTGTTATTGATATATATATTCACACTTCCATGATTGAATATCTGATCTTTCCCACACCCCTTGGTGGGGCAAAACACGAGGCAAAACACGAGGGAACTGTGAGCTACTGTCGGGGCTACTGCAGCATGCAAGCCTCACAGAAGAGCCTTGAGGAGGAGGTGCGCAATCACGCGTGCCCCTGCCTAAGAGCACTGGTTGCTCGTTGTGAGAGACCATAAGCGATGCCGGTAGAAACCATACGAGTTGGTCTTCGTTATCTTCTGGCTCCTCCCTGGTCCTTTCTCACCAATCTGGTTGCATCTGGGAGGAGAGAGAGTGAGGTAAAGTCTATAATGTGTGAGCCAGCGTGCATGCGCGGGTGCTGCTTGTCCCAGCTCTTCTCCTCATCCTCCTCCTCCTCCTCCTGCTGGCGCTGCTGCTGCTGCTGGCAGGTGGCGAAGCAGGTGCATGCGGTGGAGGTGACCAAGGACAAGAGCATGAGCTTCGTGGTGTGGGACGCCATGCCCACCACCCTGGAGCTCACGCTGTACGGGCAGGACCGCGGCAGCATCCTGGCCAGCGCCTCCGTGTCGCTGGCCACGTCGCTGACGCTCGGCAAGCACGACCTCACGGTGCCCATCGTGGGCATCAAGGGCAACCAGATCGGCTACATCCGCCTGGACCTGTCAGTGTCGCGCGACCGCGACATTCTGTCCCACCAGAACCGCATTTTTGGAGTGGCCAAGAGATCGGACGACATGTAGGAGGCCTTTCACCTTTGCCCTCCTGCATGGACACCTCTTCCCCTGGTCAAGGAGGGGGGCTGTTTCGGCTCTTGAGACTGTTTTGTATCTTCTGACAGTTGACTGGCACAGGCAACCCCTTCCTCTCCTGCTTGTGCAGCTGCCAAACAGCGTCGTATATTGCCCCTCCTCAACTTTCTTGTTGTAGAAACATGTGGCAAAGTAAGAGTTGCTGGGGTTAGGTAATAGTAATTTTATTAGGGCACAATTTGATGTTACGCATGCACCAGATAATGCCAGGATTGTTCATAGCTATCTTCATGTAAGTATTTCGCAAGTAAATTCAAATCAGCTTGCTTCATAGCATCATGCATGCTGCCACTCTAGGTAAGTAGTTTGCGCTGGCATTCAAGGAGCTTGGTGCTTACCGGAGGTACCATATTAGGTCATTTATTGTACATACACTATGGGCGTGCAACGACCAGTCTCACCACATCAATGAAATCCGTAAATCTATCTAAGCTTAAGCTGCACACTTGTACTTTTTTTGGCATTGTCTCATTTGCAAGCTGTCTTCTTGTTTTGTGCAATCAAAATATCAAGACACAATTAAGCTTCACTGCGGCCAGCATGCAGACAACACATTCTTAGGTTAGCATTGTGTCACTTTTCATGCAAAAGTATCCCTGGTACTGCTTTCTATAGCAACTTACTGCACTTCCTCGCTCGCTCTGGCTGGAAACATCGCCTGTCCTCTATATATAAAACTTGGCCCTAAAATATACATTTGATCTTGTAGCTATGAACACTCATAGCTGTGACTGCATGACTTGACAGTTCTTGTTCATCCATAAATACAAACAGAAAATAATGACGTCAGTACAAGCTAGCTAGGCTGGGGCTAAAGCCTATGCGATGAAGGAGCCTGCTCAGCAGCACCCACCAAGGCTGGAGTTGAGCGAGGCTGGTGGCATTTCACTAAGACCTGAGGGCTTGCCAAACAGGAAGCTGGAACCCTCTCTGCCATAGCTAGCTCTCATGAGACGAGGAGTGCCACCGAGTTAAATGTGGCAATCAAAAGTCAACCGCAGCCTGTGCCTCACAGAAGCAGCACAAGCAATAACATCACAAGGAGTCATGGCCATTACGACCATGCTGGTGGCGTGGCGTCTCTTGCGCGCTTGCCTTGTGACAGACGGACTGCATGACGTCCGCCGGCGAAGCACGCAGGATGGAAGCACTTGGTGGAATTAGAGCAGCCATGGTTGCCTCAACAACGACTCAAAAGGGGCCCGTGAAGGCTCCAAGAAGTTTGCCTATGAGAAAGAAGGAACTAAGACCGGTTGGTCAGGCTCTTTCTCGCTCAATTCTCCCCCCCCTCAAAGGCCCGAGGGGAGGAGGAGGCGTTGCTGCTGCTGCTGCTGTGGCGGCGGCGGCGGCTGCTGGTGCTGCGGGTGTTCCAGGTAGCCCATACCCTGCTTGTATACGAGCTCCTCTCGCCACGTCAGGCGGTCCTGGATCCAGTTGCCGCTGCTGCTGCGCTTGCGGAAGTCCCTCCGCTTCTTTGACCCCTTGGTGCCAAAGACTGCACCCACACCCGCACAGCCACAACATGCACGCTCACATAAGAACTTTGGAGTCACATATCAATCCTCGAGAGTGTCACCTTATCAAGAAAACAGAAAGTAGGTCTGCAAAAAGCAAGGAACGAGCGCGCCAAGGACGAGCTGGGCAGCACCTCGCGAGCGGCATGCTTTGCCAGCTGGCCCCCCCCATGCTGTCAACCAAACACAGACTTCAAGGAACCATCTAAGAGGAACAGCTGGTAGAAGATAGAATGCATTGCTGGCCAACGAGGCCAAGGCCTGCCGACATCTAATCTCTGGCAGGTGATTGGTCGGGGCCGCGGAGCAGGCCAGGCATACCTTCACTGAGGCTGCAGATCTTGACAGGCGGAAAGATCTTGTCCGGGTCCACCCTCATCTGCGCCATCAGCTGCGGCTGCAGCTGCTCTTTCCTGTGCCCCCAAGCAGATGGCAAGCAGAGCAACACCCAGCAGAGTAGATACACATTAGAGATGGTCACCATACTGACCCACTAAGGGGCCCCCAAAAAGTCCCCGTGTCTTCCTTCAACGGCCCCACCCTCCCTGCGCTTGCGGCTGTGCTACTTTCCGGGGGACTTACAAGTGGGTGCAACAGTTTGAGGAAAGTGTGCCTTGCGTCTCCAGGCATTCTTTATTGTTGACAAACGTGGGGCAAGCTCTGCATTCGCTGTGCAACTTCCCTCACGGGCCAGGAGCGACAAGTACCATGCACGGTGAATGCACAAAAAGGGCTGACAGGGGTCACAGTGGTGGTTTGCACATGGTGGTGGCCACGGCAGATTCTCTCTCCCCACATGAAACATGCAGACGCCTTGGAAAGGAGTGGCCAGCACAGCTTGCCTGCTTGTCGCACAATCCTACCGGTCCGCCCAGTGCCACAAACTTGTAGCGGCACACGCACTCTCTTTCTGACACACACACACACACACACACCTGGCCCACATAGGGATTGGCTTGTCGGGCTTGCCCCCCTCCTGGCTGTCCGAGTTGTCGTCCTCCTCCTCGTCGTCGTCGTCCTCATCAGAGCTGGACTTGTACGGCGAGATCTCGTATGACTGGTGCGCGGCCTCGGCCATCACAGGTGGCGCAAACTTGAGCAGGTCTGGAACAGCTGGCAGCTTCGTGACGCCATTCCCACTGCCCCTTGGGGGGGGGCTACTCAATCCAAGCAGTGCGTTGCCCTGCGGTGGTGGCACTGCTGTCAGACTGCCACCTGGTGCCTTGCTGGGGCCTGGCCCCTGTCCCCGGCCACTGGGCCCGTCAGCACGAGCGGCGGCTCCAGATGTGGCTCCTTCTTTCTTACCCACAGGCCCGCCCACAACAGCGCCAGGGAGGCTGTGCTCCGTCCCTGAGGCTGCAGCGCTCTTCACGGCACCCCCCGCAGGGCCGGGTGGGGCGCATTTGACAAGCCGCCCCCCGATGCCCGTAGTGCCCTTTCCCACCTTGACTTTCTCGAGCGTGGAGTGGGGCCCGCCCCTAGGGGGCGTCTGGAAGCTGCTTCTAGCCGCCTGAGTGGAGGCCCTCACAGGGGTACACGTGGCACCCGTAGGGGCCACCTGTTTGCCAAAGAGGCCTCCTCGGGGGGGCTTGAGACTGGGAGTGAGCTGCTGTGCCTCCCCACCAGGCACTGTAAATGCAAAATGGGTCCTGGAAGGAGTGCGTGCGCCAGCTGGCGCAGCCCTGGTCACTGCTGCTGCTTGTGCTGGTGCTGCTGCTGTCGACGTCTCGACCTGGCGCGCCTGCTCATGGCGCCAAATGGGATCAGCCACAATGCCTCAGTGATATACTGGAAACCCACTTGGCATGTGCAAATCTCCGCCAGATTTTGAGTAAGGAGCAGTCTCCGGCCCGTAGCAGTGAGAAGCAGTGCAAGCTCCGCTCGCTTCTTGCGACTTGCCCCCCCTGCGCTTGTGTGCCAAATATACTGCATGCAAAGTGACAGAGTTATGTACAACATATACAAGACCGACACAGAGTCACATCCCTACCCGTCAGACACATGCACAAGAGCACTTGCTCCCCTCCACATGCATTTGTTTGGACCAGCACCGTTGCAGCAGAAGGAGGGATAGGACCAGGCCAGCTGTATATCGTGTGGCGGGCTGTGTGGCGGGCTGCCAGTGGCTTGCTCACCTTGCTGCGCTCGTCGTCGCCGCGGCGCTTCTCGTCCTCCTCCCACTCCTTGCGCTTGAGGAACAGCTCCTCCTTGCGCCGCCGCTCCGCCTCCTTCTCCACGGCCTTGGCCACCTTGGCCTCCTCCTCCTCCTTGCGCCGCCTCTCCATGTCGCGCTCCCTCTCCACTCTCCTCTGCCGCCGTGCCTCGTCCTCCGCCGCTTTCCTCTTCCCGTCGGCCTCCTCCTGCACCCGCCCCCTCTCTCACCGTCCCCCCGTTACTCCATGCTCTCGTGGAATGCACTCGCATCTCAGCGAGCCTGGCGAGAGCTTTGGTGCGCCTCTTCTCTAGCACCACAATCGCCTGCCATCACGCAACCTGTACACTGACTCTCTCCCAACCTATCTGTGACTGCAATGCCATCCTTGCCTCGATGCCCACACTCCTTCACGTACCCCAGAGTACCTGAAGCCCACGGTGATAGTAAGGCCCCTCACGACTCCCTGAGTGGTGATGAGGCCTTGGGAAAGAAACTCTACGTCTCTCCTCCCATCAGGAACCTATCCATGCGCCTGATCAAGAGCAAGGCCGCAGCGCATCATGAGTATGCACAAAGGGACAGCAGCAGCAGCAGCATCGAGTGTCTATTTTGCCAGTGACTGGGAATCTGATGCTGTCTCAATTTTGTGTGTATGTTTGTGTGTGTGCTTGTGAGGTGCGTATGGTGTGTGTGTGTGTGTGCGGAAGTGTGGGTGTGCGCCAAGAGAGGAGCCAAGTGCAGATTGCAGCAGAGCAGAGCAGAGTCCCCTCTCATCCCCACGCGCATCCTCTGGGCAACACTGCTGCACCACAAGCAAGCCGTCTCAGGGCCACCCACTTAGCTGGGGCTGACAGGGTCTCTCCTCTACCCCAATGTTAGAGAGAAAGGGAGAGACGCTGGAAGTGATTGTATGTAAGGTGGCGTGCAGGCGGCCCGCCCACCTGGGCGCGGCGGCGGCGCTCCTTCTCCTCGAGGTCGGCGCGCTGCTTCTCCTCCGCCTCGCGGCGCGCGCGCACCGCCTCCTCCTGGCAGCGCCGGCGCTTGTCCTCGCGCTCGCGCCGCTCTGCCTCCTCCCGCTGCCGCTTGCGCCCTGCCAGCTCGCTCTCCTTCTTCTTCCACTCCTCCTCCTTGCGCCGCCGCTCCTCCTCCAGCCTCCTCGCCTTCTCCGCTTCCATCTTGCTCTTGGCGTCCATGGCCTTCCTCACGCGGGACAGCACGCCGGCATTGCTCGTCGGGTGAACCGCATGTGCTGAGCTAACACCTGATGCTGCTGCTGACATGGCGGCAGCGCTCTGGTTTTTACTAGGGCTGAAAAGCCCCCCCGCTCCTCCTGCTCCTCCACCCCCTGCTGCAGCCACGGCACTAACATTCTCCAAGGCCCCCAAGGGCTCGCCAGCTGGAGCCACGTTGGTGGCCGCAGCAGGGGGGGCGTCCCTGGCCTTCTGCTGCTTGTCCTTGTCGCGGTGGTCGGCTTCGCGCTCCTTGTTGTCCTCCTTGGCCTTCTCCACGGCCGCGCGACGCAGGCGGCGCTCCAGGGCGCGGCGCTCCTCGTCGCGCCGCGCCGCCTCTGCCGCCTCCAGCGCCCGCACCTTCCCGCCCTTCTTGCCTGCAGCAGCGGCAGCCCCCCAATGGGATGACACCACCTCGCTTCAGCTGCTACCCCGTTGTTTCCCGGGGAGGGGATAATGATGCTGGGGGGGCACTGGGGAGGGGGAGGATGTGTACTCCTCTGACTTTCAAGGAGGCTCATCCCTCTTGTTGTGAACACTCCGCGGCTGGACCATTACTGAAACACTGCCAGTCGTAGTTGCTAGCTCTCCAAGAATAAATTTGATCACAGTCGAACGCAATAAGACCTTCTGCATGCGTGGGTGAGTGCACCACCACACCCCAGAAATGAAGGTGGCGGGTGGGACAGCCAGCGGACTACTAGAGCCAAAGCCCAAGGGACTCAGTGACTGGGTGCGTGCATGCAGCCTCTGCCAATCGAGCAGGTGGCCAGGTGGCACAGGAGGAGCCCTTTCTGGGGAGAGGCTGCCACTGCACACCACAGAAGAGAGGGAAAGTGGGGAGGAGGTTACCTGCAGCAGGGGGTGCTGCTGGTGCGTGCCGGTTCACAAAGGGCAGGAAGGAGGTGAGCGTGGACACCAGGTTGGATGCGGCCGTGGCCACGTTGCCTGCCGCTGATTTCCTTGCTGCTGCTGCTGCCGTGGTAGGCTGAGATCGCTCATCCAGGTGTGACGCCTCCTGCTGCTCCTGGGGCTGTGGCTGCTCCCTCTCCTCCTTCTCCTCGTCCTTGTCCTCCTCCGGAGCGGACCGAAAGATGTCGCAGGACTGCTGCCGCCCGTGCCCAGCCTGCAAAGGCACCTGGCCTTGCTGGCCCTCACCCTCACCCGCCGCATCCTGCTGCTGCTGCAGCTGCTGGCCCTCCACGTGCAGCTGGGCAAGCACATCACAAGGCGGCCCAGCCTCCGACTCCAACTCTGCCTCTGCCTCCGCCTCTGCCTCTGCCTGGCCAGCCAACGCCCCCCTTAGCTGTCGCACACAAGTAGGCGACCGCAGCCGCCCATCCTCATCCTGGTGGCGGTGACGCTCTGCCACGCTGCCGTCATCGCCCGCCGTCGCCTCACACGCCCTCACATTCTCGCCATGGAGGTTTTGTACCGCACTATCCTGCACAAAGTCAGCGCCAGGCACGGCCTCCAAGAGCGCCGCCGTCTTATCTCCGCCGCTCCTGCTCCTGCTCTTGCTCCTGGTGGTGCGTTGAGGCATGCTGGGGCTCCCCCGGCCGGCGCCAGAGGCTATCTCAGAGTCAACAGCCCCAACGGCATCGTGGCTAAAGGCGCCATCTGGAGCGCTGGTGCCTGTGCTGGCGCGGTGGCGTCGGCTCTGTGACTGGGAAGGCACGTCAGAAGAGGGCGAGGCGGCGTGTGGGTCCAGCACAGCTGCCATATCAGCATTCGCTCCAGCACCTGCATCTGCATGCCCGTGCGCTGCTCCTTTGGGAGCGACTACCAGCTTTGCGGACCCAATCTCAGGGCTGCCAGGTGTCACGTTCTCCTTGCTGGGATCAAGCACACAAAAATCCTCCTCAGAGGTAGAAATGGGAGGAGCAGGTGAGCAGAGCTGCTGCTGCTGCTGCTGCTGGACCGCAGCTTCCGCATGCACTGCATCCTCGTCGGGCCCTGCCTCTCTTCCATCTGCCGCTGCCACCACCTCCTTGTGAGCCCGGGCCTCTAGCGGGGCCGGATTCTCTGCCACCTGTGCTCGCGTCAGCGGCGCGGACGACAATGCCACACAGACCTCCACTGCGGCAGGAAAAGGCATGGCACGGAGAAGCTGCTGCTGCTGCTGCTGCTCGCTTGCCTCTGTAACGCAGCGAGCACTCGTAAGCAACAGAGAAGGAGGAGGCGCCCCTGCCCTTGCGCTTGCCTCTGCCTCTGCCTCTGCTTCTGCCTCTGCCACTCCTTCCACGCCACAGCCGATTTCCATGAGAGGCTCCGCCTCTGCCTGCGCCCTCTTGCCGGCCAGGTCAGGAACGGAGTCCACCTCCATGAGGTCTCTGCTGCTCAGCCCCAGCCCCGCGCTGGCACCCGAGAGCTGAGGGGCGTCGCGTGCTATCTCCACCTCCACCTCCCTCCCGGTGGAGCTGCTGCACACATCCATGTCCATCGTGCTCTCCATCTTTGCTCCATCATCCCACACCTCCTGCGCTGTCATAGGTGCCACCTGGCTCGTTCTGCTGGGGCCGCCTGGCCTGCTTCCCTCCTCCTCCTCCTCCTCATCTTGCTGCTGTGCCCATCCCGCTAGGCTCAGAGTGGAGGGAGAAGGAGGCTGGGGCAGTTGCTGCAACAAGAACTCATCCCCTCCTGATGATGACAGCCTCCCCTCGCTCCTCCTCTGCTTCTTTTCCCCCACCTCAGAGCCAGAGTCGGAGCCAGAGCCAGAGGCCGGGCTTTGGGGCTCTTCGTGCAGCGCCACCTGGCCTTCGACGGCAATTACAGCTGGAGCGGCATATCGAACCCCCCCCATGGGGAGCCCCCAGACCTCGCCAGGGGCTGACTTGCGCAGCTTGCCGCCTGCCACCTGCCTCTGCAGGTCAGCTGAGTCACACGTGCCCAGGAAGTCAAAGGGAGGGTTTGACTCTCCCCAGCCCAGCAGGTGGCGGCCTCCCCCTCCGCGGCTCCTGCTGCGCTTCTTACTCTGCCTCAGCCTGAGGCGGTGCCTGTGCCCGCCGGAGCTGAAGCACTCGAGGCGGCGCATGCGCTGCGCCGAGCGAGGCGTCACGTGCTTGCTCTCCATCACCGGCATTAGCGCCTCTTCTACGCTCGTGGCCTGGGTCTCCCCACGCCCGCCACCTGGCGCTGGCTGAGGGGTGTCGGCAACGACAGCTGGACCCGGGGAGGACAGCTGTTGCTGGTGCTCCTGCCTTGCTGGCAAGCTGCCGCCCTCGTATTGCTCCAGCTGCTCCTGCTGCTGCTGCGGCTGTGTGCCCAGCTGTGCAGGAAGAGACTCACCTGGCAGCACGCATCCCTTACGCGCAGATGCTTGCGGGTGGTCTGTATCTACAGAAACAGTGGCAGCAGGCGTACCCTTGCAAGCAAGACGTGCCTCTCCTGAGGACAGCCGGCTGTCCCCTCCTTCAGTGTGAGCATGATCTTCTGTCTCAGGAGGAGCTGCACCTGCCGGAGCAGCTGTAGCAGCACCTGCAGAAAAGAGACAGAGGCGGCATGAGGTTGAGCCCCAACCAGATTGATGTGTAGTGCTGTGTGAATGGAGCTGCCCTCCCTTCCTACAGCACCCTCTGTATCACACCTCTCCACGACCCCACCCCCCCTCCATCCCATGGATTGATTCCAACTAGGATGCACGCTGATAAATAGCTGCTGCCTGCCTGCCTCCTCCTTCCCCTCCTCCGCCTCCTCCTGCTGCTGCTGCTCAAGCCCCACCTTTTCTGCATGCTGTTCTGGAAGTCATGGGTCCGCTCGGCCACTTAAGTAGATACGGGTCTCTGGGCTCACTCTTTTTTTGGTGTGACGTCGCTGGACCTCTAGGATGGTCTACTTTGAACTCGTTCTTCTCCTTTACAACGTCACTAGGAGTGGCACCAAGCAGGCATTGAAGTTGCAGAAGAGCAGACCTGCAATGGTTTATGTCCAGGGGGGGAGGTGGGTGGAAGGGAGGGCAGTTTTACCTGTCAGTTCCTGGTGTGCCTGCACCGCCGCCTGGTTGGCAGCAGTAGGAGGAGCAGCAGCAGCAGCAAGCGGTGCTCCCCTGTCCCTGATGCGTCTACTGGCACGCGTCACCCGCACCTCTGCTGGCCCTGCAGCTTGAGCGGCCGCCTCCAGCTTGGCGTCGGAGGCTACTTCTCTCTGTGCTGCTGCATCTTGGCAGCCAGCCGCTCCTCCTACTGTTTCAACCGCCTTCTTCTGCTGCCCATCCGCCTTGAGAGGGGCCTTGCGAATGCGGCCTCCTCTGGCCCGAGTAGCTCGTCCTTCGCCCGCCGCACCCGCACCAGCAGCAGCATCCGCACTCGCACCCGCACCCACACTCGCACCCGCACCCGCACCCTCAGCCCCACTAGTACTTGCACACACAGCTGACATGGCTGTCTCCCCCGCAGCTGTCTCCTCCATGGCTCCCTCGTCCCGAGGCAACCCGTTCGCAGGAGCACCTCCAAGCGTCTCCGCACCAGTGACAGCTGTCCCCTCGGGAGCTGTCCCCAGCAGCGCTGCCTCAGGCATCCCTTCCGCAGCAGGAGCAGGAGCACCTGTGTGTCCCTTGCCAGCTACCTTACCAGATTGCTTCAAGCCTCTTTTAGAGCCCACCCTTGTTTGGATTGGGGCAGGGGCAGGGGCAGGGGCAGCAGGAGCATCCTCTCCAGGGGCCACCCCTGCGTGCCTCTCAGGGGGAGCTAGAGCCAGAGCCTGTGCCTGTTCCTGCACGTTGGATGCGGCATCTGCGGCTGAAAGTGCTGCAGCATCATCCACTTCTTCCTTCTGGTGATCTCTGTCCTCGTCGATTTCTGGCCCGCCATTGCCGGCTGCCAGATGCTGCTCTCTTGGCGAAGAAGAAGAGTGCACCAGCTCTGGTTTAGCAGCCGTGGCCGAAGCTGTGGCCTCAACCAGACCAGCTGCCAGCTCCTCGGCAGCTGAAGCGCCTGCATTGGCTACGGCTGCAGGTGCAATAGAGGGTGGCTCATGGTTGTGTTCGTTGCAGCTGCCGTCTGAGGGGGATGACTCTGGTAGATGAAGGTCAACCGGAGTTGACCTGTCATCAGTTCCTACTTCTACACTGGGCTTCTCTTCAGAGGCTATGTCATGGAGATGAGGTTTGCCATCGACACCTCGTGCATTGCTGTATGAGAGAACGACAGAAGCAGTGCCTGCTGTTTCTTTCGGCTTGCGGGCACTTCTCCTGGTAGTCCTTTTGGGAGCAGAGGACAATTCGGCTTGGCCTGTACTTGCTCCTTGTGTGAGTGTTCCTGCTGATTCTAATAAGACAATATTTTCTTTCCCTATTGCTTCTCCCCTTCTTTCCTCTTCACCCACATGGATGCCATTGTCCACCTGGTCAAAGCTATTACCAGGAGGTCCTATATTCTTGAAACTTGTTGGAAGGGCGCGGCCGCCTTGCGCTTTGCCTCTCTTTCCTTTATTAATAGGAGCTGAGTCCACAAGGACCCTCTTAGTCTGGATCCATCTCTTGCAAGAGTCAAAGTCCTGCTCAACTGTCTCCTCCGCACCTGATGCAATGTTTTGCAGGGTATGCTGCGGAATAAAAATAAATGGAGAAACAAAAACATGAGAGTCAGATTTCACTTGTCAGACCCTCGATGGAAACCGAAGGCAGGATTCCTTCCGGACGGCTTCTCGGATAAATTCAAGTACAGATGCGTAGAAATGCCTACAAAAGAAGCTAAGTTTCCAAAAGAAGCTGAAAACCATGTCGCGGACAGAAGAAATTAGGCCCTTATAAATAGGAAGCTAAGTCTGGAACTAAACGGAGGTCAAGAGATGTCACTTACCAAAATGCCTGCAATGATATCCATCCCAGCCATGTCAAACTCCTGAGCCCAAATTACTTACCTTCCAGTCAATATCCTTTTTACAATACTGACATTCTTGGGGTTATGACGCAGCATGCGCAGCCGGGACCTTCTCTCATGCTCTCAAGTGAAGTACCAATGGCCTAATGTCCTCGGCTCATGACGCTAACCTGCAAAGGCTACCAGAGTTGAGAAACATTTGCTAAGAATATCCCGTAACGCACCGTCCCAGCTCCGTCCGGCTAAATGCTACGCTTTACCTCCAGCCAGTACAGAGCTGGATGTGGCTGGATGCGTCCAGCACGAGCTTCAAATTCAGAGGTGAAAAGCGCATAGCACATTCGAAGGCATTGCTCCCCCGGAGTCCCCCCATCGCAACAATCGAACCGCCTGCTTCCGTGGATGGAGGAGACCTCTCAGAGCCGTTACGCATGGTCCTGTTTAAAAAAAATAGGACTTTGATTTACATTAGAATATTTAAACATACCCTTGCCGGGAATGTCGCGACTACTATTCATTTGACGGAACCGCACGTGTAACGCAGGTGACGACCGCCCAGGTACGGTAGCCCACGCTGACCACAGGTCCATTTTTTGACCTCTGACAGGCCAGACTTGGCACAGGAACGTGCAGATTGATAAAGTGATCGACCCCCAGGGGTGAAGCAGGGATTAACGGCCTCGTCAGCTGGATAGCTGACCAAGCCGAGGTCGCAAGACCAAACAGCTCGGCTGAGAAGCTGGCATGATCAAGCGACCATGTGAAGACGCCCAATCAGCCGTAAAGCTGACTGTGTTGCAGACATGCAAGCGTCACAAGGAGCCCAAGCGCTAACTGGACGGCGCTCTCAGTCGCTGGACTCGGGTCGAGGCTGACACGACTTAAGCAACCAGTTAAGCAACCAGCCCAAGGGCGTGGGTCGCCAACGTCACGCAGTCCTGCATGCTAATTGACGAGCTAAGACAGTCAAGCGGTAAGCTCGAGGGTGCATGCATGGTTGAGTGGAAGGACACGCAATCTGGAAACTCTCGAGGGAGAGAATCCTGCATGCAGGGTGCCTGGATAAGGCACGAGGGTTGCACGCATCCGCCTCATTCTTGCCACCCACATTTGCAAGTGAAGCAGAAGGAGCGCAAGAGAGAGAGTGAAGGGCGCCAAGAAGAAGGAGTTCCCAAGGCCATAGAAGAGCCTAGGAGGCACGCTCCAGCCGGCGCTTGAGGATTCTCCACTTTGTGTATCATAGAAAAGTTAGGAGTAAGAAGTTCCCAAGAGGGAATCTTCGATAGCCAGAAGCGAGAGCTTACAGAATAGAATCTGCTAGGAGTTCTAGCACAGGAACCAGATCAAACACCAGAGGTGTGCGAGAACACATAAAATGGTGAGTGCTGTGTTAGTTTCTAAGTTCTCAGAAGTCTCATTTGTCGAATTGCTGATAGCAAGAGTAGTATTAACAAGTAAAGCTCTCAGTGAAGAACTGAGTGAGCTCAGCCAAGCAGTGAGAACAGCTAAGGCGCGGTATTGAGCGAAGAGCTCAAACCAGGCCAGCATAGACGCTTAGTTTCAGAGTTTTGTAAGCTGTGACTTTGTGAAAGTTAAGCGAAAGCCTTGGAAGGCGATTTTCTTTGAATCTGGCATTGCCTGTTAAATTGCAACCTACAAATTTGTTCATTCTGTAAACCCTCAACGTGGACGAAAGCCTGTTTGGAAGTAAGACGATTCTGTCCTTGTAAGGGAAAAAGAAGGATGGTAAAATTTATGCAAATTTCCCAAGTTTTGTAAGGGAGCCATGGGAATGAGTCTGCTTAGGGCGGAAGCACCTCATGGACACCCTCTTGCAACTGCTTCAGTGCAGGAAGACCAAAAATGGTTCAACCTCACAACAGGTTCGCACCGACACACGTGCGAAGGGCAATCGACCAGGGCCACCGACACGTGCAGAGCTGCACCGACCAGTCGACCATGGCAACGCCCACACGTGACTCCAGTCACCTCGACCAGGTCGATGGCACACGTGCTGGAAAGCCATACACGTGCCAAGGGACCGACACTGTTAGGCACGATAGGAATGACATACCAAACTTCCTGCTTCACGACATTAGCGGATATACTTTGATCGAGTTTTTATATGAAGATTCGTTAACATAAGTATATAAAGCGCCATAATATATTGAAGCCTGTTCAAGCAATAGCTTTCCCGGATTCGCTGGATTGGCTCGTAACATTTGTTCGTATGGCGGATGCTGGCTTGTCAAGGACTTGGCAAATATGTATTGTTGCAAGAAAAAGTTTTAGAATTGATTATTGTCACCATTTTATATATTATTATATCCAACACTCCCCTTTCAAAACTCGAGCACGTATGCAGCCACATGCTCTCGTCCTGCTCTTCAAAGTGGTCAAGATATCCTCTATACACTTTCACACTCACCGTTCCTGCAACATTCGTGCACTCGCATGGGAGGTCCAAAGCCCGATCAATTAGGACAATGGTAAGCCGTGACGCTCAAGTGCTCCTTTTACTAACTAACGTGACGTTGTTAGAGCAAGAAACTTGTAAATAACTTAATACTCGTCAATGATCTATGAGGTCCTAGGATTAGCCACCTCTCAACATGTGGCACTGTATGTGACTACTTATATTGTCACTTATGTAGATCACATCAATCTGATATAATGATTTAATTTCTTGGGTGAAATATAGCACCACCCATATTATGTTCACCTACCCTCTCTACATGGTTGTGCTATCTAACCTTGTATGTATCAAGTTTTGCAAAGTTTGAGGTCAGTGAACGAGACACGTGGAGACCCAACGGCTGCTGGAGGCTGTTTATTCTTGGCTTTTGCACGCACTTTCATTAGTGGGCACTTACCCCAACATCAGTTTCATAGGCATCATGTTCAAAACTTGTCACTACAGCACACTGGTGTGATCCTATGATTCGAAATTGAATACTACATCAATGAACCTTGACACAGATAGAGAACTAAACCTTTACATGTATGTCGTGCGGTAGGAGGTCGGGTGCGTATCAATGACCCAAGCAATGCATAATATGCAAGCAGGCTTTGCTGCAATGAAGTCTATAATACATGTGGCTTTGTAGCCAAACGATAGTCACGAGTCAAATGTTTTAATTAAGGAGTGTGTACTCTCCAGAGTGAGCACCTCAAGACTGTAATCCGGTAGGAAAACAACTAATGAAGTCTGGCCCAAAAGATCACTGGAAGCACATCATGATCTTCAAGAGTAGTCCTATGGCAGGGGGTATAAGCTGTGACTTTGCTCACCACTTGTGAAGTTCTTCTAGTGACTAGAAGCCAGCAAGGCTTGCTCTTCACAAGAGAGAGACTAAGTGGTCCTGAAAACACAAGAGATAAAAGTGTAAGCTTTACTGATAATCTCTGTGACTTACAACTGGCATAATGGGATTTCTAAAAAGATGTTCCTCTAGGGACTTCTCTAGCACTTATACTCCTGAAAACCCGGCGTGTGTGCGGCGGATCCAATGCATGTAGTCACTCTAGGAGGCTCTCCTATGTCCACTAATGTGTACAAGGCATGTACTAGCACTCCTATGGGCTAAGCATAACTCAAACCAATCAAAGCAAAGCACGTAGAACATGCTAAGTGTCTCTCATTGGTGGAGCTTACCTTGGGTAGTTCTACCTAGATAGCGCCTCAAAAGTGAATCTGAAACTTGAGGAAGCTTCCTCTAGGAGTAGGTGATGCAGTCACCAAGTTATAGCCTCAATGATGCACTTATACTATGGAAATGCAAGACTTATGTAGTCTAAAGGGCTCGCGGATTTGTGCGCACAAAGCTAGGGGTCCTTGGGGTCACGAATAGTCAACATTGTCACCTTTGGGTGCATTGAGTCACAAGTTGGCCATTTGGTGTGATTCCGCTAGGTGCCGAAAGGAGTGCGGACTAGATCGCGTCTATCTCGCTCGATAATTAACCAAATGACGCGAAACCGGTGCCATTCGTAAGATGCTTCGACGCGCTACACTTTGGTGACTCGGAAATCTAGAGAAGGTCCACATATGGATACGTAAAGTCAATGCAAAGTTGGTCTTCCTAGGTTGGTGGTTCACACACGTAGAGCTTGGTTTTGTACGTCAACCTCGACTTAACAAATCATGACATGTATTCAATTCAACATTTGCATCTTCTGACCAGATTTTCAGAAGGTTTGATGCTAGCTTATACTTCCACCTGATCGTTATTGAGTAATTAAGTAATTGCTCCAGTCTTTAAATCCCCTCACTTAGCATTTGGAGTCCTACAAATCCAAACATGTATTCGTGCCACAACTTTTTCTGCATTTATAGCTTATGCTCAGCTAAAGCTATAAATTGCAGCCAGCAAGTAAGAGCTCCAGTCAAATATTGCAAGTTCGCTAAATTAGAAAGAATTGAAAACTGAACGAGCCTCTGTTCATAACCAACACGTTTGAACTGCAACCTACTCTGTTGATTGATTGCCAACCATGAGAAAGGAAAAAACAATGTCGATAATATACTTGATTGAACATTCGATCACATTCAATATTGATAGCAGAGGCATAGACGAAACTGAACATAACTGGAAGTGGTGACACTCCAACATCCACAACCAGGTTTCAAGCAAAGGAAAAAATCAAATTCCATAGAAGAAAATTGCATTCAGAGTTGACTGGGGCCCAGACATTAAGCTTGGCTCAAACAACGTCGAGCCAGCCGTCACCTAAAGGATGAGTAAAAGTCCTACTACGCCTCTACGCAGTGGCTTCACCTTCAACATATGCCTTCACTTTACAACCTTTCCTCTGTACCATACGTCTCCTACTTCCGAAGATGACGAGGCACATACTTCCCCTCTGAGCTGCTAGCAGGAGCAGCAGCAGCAGGAGGGTCGCGGGGACCATCCCTGGTATCACGTGTGTCCCGGCCGGCATCACGCCCGCCATCACCTCTGCTACTCCAGTCATCGCCACCCCGACGAGGGGGGGCCGCACCACCTGAGCCACGAGGCTCCCAGCGGTCGCCACTTGGAGCCGGCCTGTCGCGGGAGTCGCGGGAGTCACGACCACCGAAGCTGCTGCAGATGCACCATGCCACGGAGCAGGGCACAACATTTAGTAAATGAAAATGATCAGCAAACACTAGCACACTTTCATCCAACCATGCTCAGAAGTCAGATTCACACTTCTAAGTGGTTCACACCTGCATGACCTGACAGCATCATTCGAGCTACTCCAAACACAAGACTTGTGAGGTCTAGGCTGGCATGACAGGGGGTTCCCAGCTGTCACAGGACCAATAAATGCAAGATTGGTCAGTTTCTCAGAGACATGGAAACAGCACCTCTATAACATGTATTACCCGCAAAGAGCGCCTCTTCAACACAGGGTACATGCATTCATGTCACTCGGAACACCGCAAGCTAGAATCAACTTCAAGTTTGAAACAGAGCAACAAGTACAGCTCCCACACCCAGCCATTACAGTGGCCTCTCTAACCAGAAACTCAGGGCCAACTGCAGAAAAGACAGCAATTTGATTGATGGAAAATGTTGACACAAAAGCTTTTGGCCCAGTGAGCATACCCAGCACTGCCGCGGAAGTCACGCTCCGGCTCACGGGCGCGGGGCGCGTCGCGATCATCGCGGCGCCCACCGCCACCACCCCACCTGCTCACAACACAAACAGCAATGGTCAAAAAGTGGTCCGCAAGGCCAAGACAGCTTGCGCAATAGGGCTGCCACTGCTACCGCATATAAATGAAACTTAGACTGTCTCTCCCCCTGTCTAAATACCATGCTCCCTGCTGGCAGCTAGCTGGTCATCATGCTGACACATAGGCGCTCAGACTAAACATAAGGGAAAAATTGTAGAGGCCTTCAAGAACAAGCATAAGCACAAGTACAGGCGCAACTGACAAGGTCACATGTAGCGCATCATATCTCACCTATCAGAAGGCCTGTCTCTGTCTGCACGGTCCCGGTTGCTGGACCACCGGTCTTCTCTTTCTGCAGCAGCAGGAGGCTCGCGCTCTCTCTCACGCGCAGGTGGCGCAGTGCTGTCGCCAGCCGCTGCGGCCCCACGCAGATGGGAGGGGACGTATTTGGCAGGCTTGGGCGGCTCGGCCTCGGCGGCGCGTCGAAGGGCTTCGCGCTCCTTGAGGGCGCGCTCCTCTGCCTCCGCCTCGCGCTGCCGCTGCTTGGCTGCAATCTCGTCCAGCTTGCGCAACCTCTCCTCCTCCTCCTTGCGCTTTCTCTCCGCCTCTGTTACGCACCAATGGCATTCACATACTGGCTGTCAGAACAGAATTGACGTACAAAATGCAGAGGAGACTGCATCATGTCATGCAGGTAGGTCCTGGACATGACGGACCTGTCACAGTCCATCTCCTTTTCTCTCACCATCTATCTTCAACCTGGTGTGCTGCAAGAATTGCAGATCGCCAACAGAGCAAT
The DNA here is from genome assembly GCA_009602735.1 of Mesotaenium endlicherianum. Classification (NCBI taxonomy): domain Eukaryota; kingdom Viridiplantae; phylum Streptophyta; class Zygnematophyceae; order Zygnematales; family Mesotaeniaceae; genus Mesotaenium; species Mesotaenium endlicherianum. The sequence continues at coordinate 691,628 of WELA01007307.1, forward strand.
AACTTCGGATGCTGATGGGTCTGCCACACCTTAACCTATGTGCTCATCGCACATTAGCCCACCGGCTTCCCCCCCGTGTTTTGTGCTCCACTCACATCATGCACCCAGCGACCAAGTGGGCAACCCGTTCCAGGCATGACTACCTCACAAGTCAAAGTGCCCCACCCTACAACCATCGTGACTTATGATTTATTATATCATGATAACCCCGCACGCCCTGAACACTAGTAGCTCCATCAAAACACTCACTATTGAGCTTCGACTACCCCTTCCAGGACACTTGAGACCAGACACTGTCAGAACTCTGCCGTCTGATGTCCCACAGCCAGCTGCCACACATAAGACCAGACAAGGAGGTAGAAAGGTTGAAGCGATGCAAGCGCGTGATGATGCAGGCTGAGAGTGGAGTGATAGCGCGTTGCAGAATGTACCCTCTCGCTTGCGCTCCTCCTCCTCCTCCATGATCTTGATCAGGCGTGCCTCCTCCTGGCGCCGGTAAAATTCCATCTTGCGCTTCTGGATGCGCTCGGCACGGCGCATCTCGCGGAGCTCCGCCAGCTTCTCCTCACGCTCACGCTTCAGCCTCTCAAACTCGCCACGCCGCCTCGACATCACCTGCTCCTGGAAAACCTCCTGTAACACACAAGAAAGAAAGGAGTCCAGGGATTAAGGTCATCATCTTTGACATAAGGCGACGATGTGCTCAGAGGCACGCCAGAGCACTCACTCTCTTCCCAGACTGTCCCATTGTACACCTAGAATCTGGAAAACAAGATGGGAACTTGAGCCACGGAGCAACTGAGGCCGGCCGGCCGGCCGGCAGGCAGGCACTACACTTCTCATTACACATGAAGCGGATAGCCTGACTACCACAATTTCCAGCAACGCTGCAAGTCCCCACATCAGGATGTGTACAGAGATTGCTGGCAAAAACTGCCACATGTGTTCAGTTGACTCTGGGAAAGCTTGCGTTCAAGGAAAACTGACCTTGTCTCCAAGCATGCTAGAGAGGCGGCGCTTCTCCTCCAAGTCAGCCGCGTGCTGCACCTTGCTTTGCTCTGCCAGCAGCTGCACCACCAGCAGCAAGGAATTCTCAAGTCAGCACTCTTGCACACGTGCAAGTACGACACGCTGTACGTTCACTCTACTGTTGCTAGTGATGTCATCACTCCCAGCTAGAGTGTGTGGCCAGTAGATATCAGACTTACTGCCACTATCACTTTACATACAGAAGCCTGCTGTTAAGCAAGTACAGGTCGTTTGTCCTTACCTGAGAGCAAGAACCAAGTGCTCACTTCCCTCTCCCAAGAGGCCGACTAATAGTGCACCCACTGGGCCAGCCAAGCAAGCATATGTCCTGCCTTCCAGAGCACAGACCTGTGCAAAGCTGGAGAGTTCCAACCGCACAAGTGGTGCCACGCCAATGAGCAGGACAACGAGCACACAGGTTCGCGGCTTCACAGACACACAAACCTTCTGCTGCTCCTCGTGGTAGATCTGGTCGTCCACCAGGCGCTGCTGGTAGGCAGCCTCGATGAGCGGGCGCTCCTCCTCGCGGCGCGCACGCTCCAGGTAATCCATCTGCTTGGCCGCCTTCTGCAGCTTACGCTCCATCTCCTGGCGCTCCTTGATCTGCTCGCTCAGCGCCTCCTCCATCAGCTGCCTTTTGTCCAGCTTTGACGTTTCCTGCCACAGCCAGTGCAAAGGAAACCTCTCTCCAGTCAGCTCCACTCACTGCCAAATATGCTCGCACATAATCTGCCCTAAAGCCCACTCCAGAGTGCGTGTATGAAACACACGTCAAAGAGCAACCTCGCAGGCGTTAAGCAAACGACGAAGGCACACAAATACTAATCATCGTCATACCAGCCCTCTCCCCAGCATCTACATGGTGCTCTGACAGCCCTATCTCAAGCTCCACGCACTCATTTGTACACTACCGCAATAATCTCTTACCCCGCCACCATGTGCAGAGCAGCAGCAAACAGCAGCAGCAGTGGCACTCACCACGTCACCGCCCTTCTTGCCCTTCTTGCCCTTGCGCTTCTCTGCCTCCGCCAACAGGGCACGGGCCTCCTCCAGCTCCTTCTCCTCAATCTCGCGACGAATACGTTCCTCCTCGCGGCGGGCAGCGTCCTGAGCCAGCCGCTTAGCCTCTGCCTCTTCTGTTAGCCTCTGCTGCTTCAGCTTCGCCGTCTGCTCCTCGCGCTCCTGCGAAACAATGAATCACGCTCTCACCCACTATGAGATGGTGTGGGCCATATAAGAGCACCATGGAAGGGGTCGAAATGCACAGCAGGGCCAAGTAAAAGGACAATACATCATCAAACCAAGGGTGCCAGGCAGACGAGAAGACGCTAGCATGTTAAGCCCTTGCTAAGCTCTGCTCTGACTACTCCCAAAGATGCCCCCCTGACCCAGCCGGCGTCCAAATAGCAAAATGCAAAAAGGCACGCATCGTAAGCAACGCCGAGCTGCCCATCCATGGGTGCAACAGCAAAATGCTGCTGCCAAGGGCTAACCGTGCGGGGGCAGGGGGTACATGGGACACTGACCTTCTCAATGATCTCACGCTCAGCTTCCTCCTTGCGCTTCTCAATCAGCACCTTGCGCAGCAGCAGCCGCTGGTGCTCCTTCTCGATCGTGGTCTGCAGCTGCTTAAAAGGCACCTTCTCCTTCGCTTCAGCCTCAGCCCCCGGAGCAATCAGACTGACCGCCTTGTTCAGCCTCTTGGCCAGCAGGGTCAGATGGTTCTTAAGCTTGTCAGACTCCAAGTCCTGCAGTACAAGCACAAGACAGAATAAGATACAAGCACGGGCTCTGCTAACTCCAGCAAGGACGGTGGACAGCACATCTAGAAGCACCTCGCAAGTTGACCACATCGGCCATCTTGCAGGTCTGGTATCAGATACTTTAGATGATGGGGTGGTGGCCTAGGAGTGCTCAAAATGCAAGAGATGGCCTCATCAAGCACAGGATTAGGCATATTGGACAAACCTCAAGAGTTCCCCCCCCCCCC
>WELA01007307.1:694996-712282 GCA_009602735.1 Mesotaenium endlicherianum
CAAGAGTTCCCCCCCCCCCCCCCCTGTTGTAGGACGTATGGGGGCGAGCACGTCATAAGACTCCTCAGGTGTACCTTAGACTAGAGCTGGGAACAATCTTAGGCAACTAAGAAGCACGCGGCAGCAACCAGATTTACAACCAGCACAACATGCCAATAATCAGGGCTTCATGCAAAGGTGGTGAGCAGTCCAGCTTATATGCATGCCATATGGGAGCGGGAGATGAGAGCGTGCAGACCTGCTGGCCGAAGAGCAATGTGCCCTGCTGATGGTTGATCTTGACCTGCAGAAAGTTGTACTTCACGGCGTCCACGGCCAGCTTCTCTACGAATGCAAAGTCGCCAAACGGAATCATGCGAGACACGCTGGCCATCTTCATGGTGTCGTACACTTGCCCAACCTGCGGGGGGGTACGCACACAAGAGGCACAAATATACTTGATCTCCCCGGCCCGCAAGAGCGACATGCATTCTCCTGGCTTCTAGCAATGCGTGAAGCTCAATATAACAGCCTCTGCATCTACCATCCTTGACCTTAGGATGAACAACCAGACTGCCCACAAAGCAGAGCTGCGTGAACGACATAAAACCACTCCATTTCATGGACATAAAAGAGGAAGCTGCATGCGTAGCTGAGATTACAAGTATTGGGGCCTCAGAAAGCCTTTCCCATCAGTCACCACTACATTGATAGAGCACAGCCCCAGCCGCATTGCCATATCACTGAACCCTTTCACTTTCAGGTCATTCGATGCACATCAGCATGAAGATCACATGCCAGTCCCCAGAGTAGGAAGTGACGTAAGACCAGCCGAAAAGGATCAAACGAGTATTGCAAAACTCACAACAGGAGTGGCACCCTGAATGAAAAGGCACGCTTGCAGGGTGATGAAGCAGACAAATCATGCTGGTGCTGTGGGCTCCTCGTCCTCTTACCTGCTGCAGGATGCGAAGAGTAACGACCTTCTCCAAGGAAGGAATGTACTGCTCCAGAGCGACCTCGGGCACGGGAGATGCAGAGGACAGCTTGTCGCTCAGGCCCTCCAGCTTTGTCAGCAGGGGCTGCACCCGGGAGGCCAGGTCCAGGGGGTGGAACTCGTTCTCCAGCAGGTTGTAGAGGTCCTTGACGTCTTGGGGAACGTATGACAGGAGGCCCTTCGTGACCTGCAGCAAGGCATGACATAAGCATGGCCAAGTGAGGACCAAACAGCACATGCTTCTGGCTGCAAACATGTCAGCTGCCATCTGCTGCCAGGAAGTTTGATTTCTTCCAAAGTAGATTCAAACCCCTTCTATTCCCCACTGCCGTAAAATCACATGCTAGGTGAAGGTTAAACCCGCAAGTCCTTGCGGGACAGAAGTATGCGGCCACCTAACGATCTCGTGGTAGATTTCCATGAGGGCAACCATAATGCACGGTCTCAACCTTCACAAGGAGTGGAGATGTAGAGTCAGAGGTGACTTACCAGCTCAGACATCAGGGCTGCCCTTGAAAGCTGCATGCAAATCCAGATCCACCCTCCCCCCAAACCCCCCATCAGGATGCTGTCTACTGCCAATCTTCTCAAGAAAAGAATGGCACAGGTTTAGATCCACCAAAAGAAGGTGGGGGTGACCAGACAGCATGGTTGATACTTGTCTTCTGAAAACCCCACACATGACTGCGTGTCATCCACCAGGAAGAGCGGGGGGACCGCAGCAGACTACCCAGTAAGCTTACCACTTCTTTGCTTTCCTTCTTAGGATCCACGGTGAAGCCCAGAAGGTTCGCCATGCGGATGTTGCGATCCTTTTCCAGCTCGAGCTCATAGTGGTGGGCCCCATACTTCTTGTCATAGGGTGTCACAGTCAGTGTGGCAAGAACCACACTGGAAGCCATCAGCTGCAAGTCCTTCTCCTTCAAGTTCTTGTTGTAGCTCTTCTGCAGGTTGAACAGCTTGTACCAGGCGTAGGCGTGGTACAGAGGGCTAGACGACATCCAAAAAATCTTGGTCAGCTTGGCGTAGTACGTGGCCATCAGCTGTGGCTTGGGTGACTTCTTGACCAGCGTCATGAGGCCGTGAATGTCCTCCACTGACCGGAAAGCTTCCTGCGGTTCGGGGAGGTGCAACTGTCAAGCAACTGGATAACAAAAATTCTTGAAGCTGTTGATTTGCCGAGAGGGCACCACTTGCAAGCTACAACATGCTTTTGTAGGCTTTGTGAGCTGCCGGAAAAGCAAGAGTCAGGACCACCCCAACACCACGGTAAACCCCCCCAAGTCCCTCTATGGTTTCATGCAATACCAAACACTCCTCGACAAAAGCGGCATGTAAAGAGGCTAGTCATAACCAAAGCCATTCTTCACACAACAGTGCTCACTATATCTAATCCAACTAACGAGCACTAGAAATCCCAGCCACTATGTTTTCTAAAAGCACCAGCAGAAAAGGGGCCACTAACCTGCCAGAGCTCCAACTCTGTGGCAACCTTAAGCTGCTCAAACCTGGTCTCAAGGTACAGCTGGAGAGACTCAGGCTGCGTGAGGTCGGGCCTATCACGCTGGTCACGGTACTTGTTCAAGTTGGCAAGGTGGTTGCGAAGGATTTCACACAATCGCCTAAACTCGGTGCTTCTCTTGTACTGGAGGCAAAACTGGAAAGCTCTGTGGGCCGTCATCTGCACAACCAAAAGTGCACTTCTGATGCTGAATGCTTTGGTAGGCAGCCCGAGATACTCAAATTCGTTTTAAGCACATGCAAGATGGGAGAACATCGCAACACATATATGCTGACATATAATTATGAACCCTACCGCATATAAAGCCTCAAGCTTTGAGTTGTTACGCAGAATCTCCAACACAGTCCTGTACGTCTCCCACAGAAACTTGAACCACGGCGTAACCAGTTCCCTGTCAGACCTGTCCTTACTCTTCTCTCCACTGACATAGCTCAACATAAGGTCCTCTGGTCTCTTTTCCGCCTCAAGATCCTCTATATCTAGAGTTACTTCAGCTGCAGCCGCTTGTGCCTGTTCTGCCTTCTCATTTGAAAGCTTTAAGAAATACTTGATGACCTCTTCAAGGGAACTGACATTAACCTGCTGACACACTATCCTGTACTGAATGAGACCATCCTTCGCAAACCTGCCCTTCCTCATGTCAACACACAGCTCCACATACTTGAACATGATCTTCTCCAAAGTCTTCTGCCATGCTCGGTAACGCTTTGAGGTAATGAGATCATGCAGTGCCTGCAGAGCAGCCTGCTTCTGACCAACATTCATCAATTCTGCAAGACAAGAACACACACATGAAAGAGGGAACACGAGAAATCAGGGTTTGCCAAGGCAAGAAGAGTTTAGCTATTGTTGTCAGAACACGCTCCAAAGCCTGTCCTCTGGTTTTTGTATTTATGGAGGTCAATGTTATAAGAAGGCCGGCCCACCCCACTATCTACTGCATGACACTTCAACAATACTGAAAGCGCCTGAAAATCTATAGTGAAATACTTGATGAGGGCATCCACACACATGTATTTGTAATCTGGCTTAACACTCCCATAGATTGTATTGCGATTCATAATTACATCGTCCTTCATGATCTTACCCTCTGCACGCTTGAGAGCATTTTCGGGTTTGGCAAACGTCGCCATCTTGACTGCCTGAGCTCTCTCAAGGCTTCAAATAATTCGCTCTTACGAGCTGATCCCACCCCTTTTTGATAAACAAAGGTTCTTCCTGTTCCGAAGGCAAAAACGCCGCCTAGCCTATTTCAGGCAGGGAGGACGAAAGAACAAAACCCCCGAGCTATCTCTGATGAGCAGCACCACCTTTGCCTGGCACGAGAAATTGGCACCGGTTCTGCACGGTGACGCGCGGTTCTTTTCGCGTTCGCCTTCCGTTCACGCAGTCCTGAAATATCAAGCACAGCGCAAACGCTTTAACTGCCTTCGTGATGGTCGAGATGACTCACGTCAACTTAAAAGGTGGCTCAAAGTGGGCCTCATTTGGCCCCCATATTGTGTCACAAATACAATGTTCAGTACTGGACGGGCGTCGAGACATTGGAAGTCGGCGATCAACGCCCGCGTCGAGAACCAGGGTGATAATAGAAAGCCAAGAAGATAGAACAAAAGCTGCGTTCAAATTAGATATGGAGATTCAATTTGTTGCGACGAAGTGGATGAGGTCAAAGTGCATGCATGACGTCACTCTTCCTACCGAGCTTGACGCACCCTGCATGCATTTCCTTCCTGCACGACTTTGTGATAGTGAAATTATACGTCTGTTAAAGCACCTCCAAGTTGAATCCGTAGGGACTGATAGTAGTGCATGACGTCATTATAGATGCAGCGGCCTGCAGTATGAAGGCGTCTTCTTCCCTGCTAGAGGTGTAAAGAGAACTGTCAATAACAATACTACATGGAAGAGGTGTAGGATAAGATAATAGTTCCTTGACATCATGGCGAAAGGAATTCTTGTACATAAGCCGGGGGGGCCGGAGGTAATAATTTTTTCAGCTGTCACTTCGAAGTCCATGTTCAGATAGTGTAGACGTTTGATTTCTGAAGTACTCGTCACGAATTTCGTGGTGAGTAACACTGTCCTTATATGGAAGTGTAACTTCTACTGGGAACTGGTGCTTTTCCTTTGTCAATGTGGTCCCGATTGCTATGCTGACTTGATTTTGAACTTTCTTGCATATACATGCCGGGACCATTAATAATTAGCAGCAGTATTATCTCCCTGACACAACCAAATTTGATGCTTGGCGTCTTGTGCCCTTGTACCGAGTCTTTGTTGATTCTCGGGTCTAATACCTGTATGCAGAAATGCATACTCATGCACACAGTAGATAATGTGGGGCATAGAGGCAAGACACACAACTCCTCATATTTACGTGCTATAGTGCTTGACTCCCTGACAAAACGAGAGGCGTGACATGAACTTTATAAGCCTTTCCTGAAGTACCTTAATGAACCTCCACTGGCGAATGGATGGCCTGCTTTACGCAGTTGCAAGACAACTGGGCATACACTTGGAGCGAGAAAGGTATGGGAACACTTAAATAAGAAGTGGTGGATTTTCCGTCCAGATACTGAGTGGGTACAAAGGGTGGCCTGCAGGTGCTGCAATGGGAGGACACAGCAGTAGGCGAGCCTGGGGAAGGTGAGGTGCGCTTGCGCCACACTGCCATTGGCCTCAATTTCATCGATACCTACTTCCGTGCGGGTGTGATGAAGCCGCCTGCATATCCCTTCACTCCAGGTATTTCAATGGTTTGGCTGTCTGCTCTATCAATTGCTGCTTGGCAGCTTGCTTGCCTTATGTTCTCTTGCTTGCTTTCTTGATGATCACGGCAAGTCAGTTGCCGGCCAGTGCACTCTTCGGACCTTATATGTGCAACCAGGGGCAAGACGACTGGCAATGCAGCCGAAGGGCCAGATATTGATGTGCACTGCTCTCTGGGCCAGGGACAGTTGCTCAGAGCATGACATGTTTGACTATGCATAACCATCTCTACCTTGAACACATGGCACTTCCCCAGCAAGCCTTGTATGCCACCTGGCTATGGAGGGCTTTTGAGTACGATGGGAGCCTGATACTCAGTTCACAACAAATCGTGCCCTGCGAGATTTGGTGCTTAGCGGACAGTGCAACACCAAAAGTTGTTGTCGTTGATTTCTCCTTTTTTGAGATAATCAGCACTAAGTGCTGCATGAGTGCCTTTCAGAGAGAGGGCGCCTCCAAAAAAAGCCTCCTCTGTCGTCTGCTGTCTGCAGGTCTGGAAGCTGCTGGCGTGGTGACAGCTGTCGGGCCAGGGCGGACAGGGCGCGTGGTGGGTGACCGTGTGGGGTATTGCCTCGGGCCCTCGGGGGCATACTGCCAGGAGCGCGTCATCGCTGCAGAGCGGCTCATCCCGCTGCCATCTGGCATCGACGACATGACAGCTGCCGGCTCCCTGCTGAAGGGCTTGACGGCACATATGCTGCTTCGGCGAGTCTTCCAGGTGTGTCTCCGTTTGTAGAACTCCTCCAGCCTCCTGCAGACTCAAGTGGGGATCTGTGAGTAGGCAAAGCACACAATTATAAGAGCCACTAGAGTCAACTTGAAGGTTAGCATCAACTGACACTTCGACCCCGCTCGAGGGCAGCTCTGCAGAGTCACAGCGCTTGCAACTAGGCCCCCCCCGGCTTGACGCAGTGACAACAGGCTGCTCTGTTGCTGGAACTGGAGCAGTCTTTCTTCAGAGGTGTAAGACCTGAGGACATTTTATGAAAGCAGGAAAGGGGGTCCTCATCTGTTACTGGGAGCAGTGCACGGCAGACGCAACCGCGAACAACAGCTATCAGGGATCGGGCTGCTCGAGGGTTGTCTTCATGATGTTTCAGAGATGCAGCCTTGTGGTGCAGCTGTCGTGGCTGCTCACGTGGCTGGCCACTGTCTGGAACATTGACGCGTGCATGCTTTCCGCGCCACCACCGTGTACTGTGGCATGTTACAAGCTGTGAACTCGGAAGTCATGTGTACTTTAAGCATGTCGACCGGAACAATATCAAAGTTGCCTAACGATTTGACGTGTTGATGAGATGTGAGGAGAGGGCAAGTAGAACAGCAAGCACTGGGGGGCAGAACTGGGGCCACACAGAATTGGGCCCAAAAGCGGGCAAAATGGAAGACAGGTAAATCCGTGTATCAAATCAATCGTGGCTTGCTCCCCCTCCCTCAAGGAAAGGACACAAGCGCACGGAACCCGTTGGAGGGTGAACCATCCAGGTCGTGATCATGTCAAACGTTCCACTCTTTCTCGTCCTGTCTACTTGGCCACCTGTGTATTTGCGAAATGCTCCGGGCCATTCTAAGAGTGATCAAATATCAAACGGAATGTAGCGAGCAGGACATACGTGAACACTCGAGTGTAGGAGGAGAACAGACGCCAGCAGCAGCTGGCAACCATCTTCTGGTACAGATGCCAGGTCACCTAATAACCGTCAGCTGTCAGCTGGCAGCTGGCACCTTCCCGCCCTCCCCAAGCATGCCCCAGCGCCAGCCTGTGACGGTGTCCTTTGCCTCTGTGGGCGGAGCACAGGTTGAGGCCGGCCACACAATTCTGGTGCATGCGGCAGCGGGGGGCGTGGGCTCCCTGCTGTGCCAGTGGGCCAAGGCGCTGGGGGCCACTGTGATCGGCACCGTCTCCAGCGCCGAGAAGGCGCAGCAGGCCGCACGTAATGGCTGCCACCATGTCATCGACTATGCCCGCGAGGACTTCGTGCAGCGCGTGAAGGAGATCACGGGCGCCAAGGGGGTGGATGTTGTGTATGACTCGGTTGGGAAGGACACCTTCATGGTACCTCCACCTGCTTTTCCTTCCTTCCTGCCCGCCTGCCTGCCCGCCCGCCTGCTTGCGTGCCTGCTTGCATGCGTGCCTGCTGGGCGTGCATGCTTGCTCTAACTGCGCTTAGTTCGGCATCATTGTCTCAGATGAGCAAGTCTTATCTTCCAGTCGGGCCGATGCGTACGACTCTTGAAATGGTGCATGTGGGAAACAGACTATTCAGCTCAACTCAGCCACACATGGGTCTCCAAATATTGCTCAAAGCAAAGGACGTCACCCTCTGTTCTCATGGTCGGCTCTCTGTAAGTGAGGTATCATTCTTTTCATGTGGAGTCGCTTGTTGACCTACTCTGCTGCAGAGAGTGCCAGGACGAGAGCTCCAGCAGTTCTCTTGCCTATGATCCTTAACTTGCGTTCTCTCTCGCTCGCTCTCTTGCTTTCTTGCATGCAGGGATCATTGGATTGCCTGAAGGCGCGCGGCTTTATGGTCAACTACGGTCAATCATCTGGCCCGCCCCCTCCATTCACTCTGGCGGACTTGGGGAGCCGAGGCTCCCTGTTCCTCACCAGGGCAAACCTCTTTGATTACGGGAAAGAGCGAGACGAGCTTCTGAAGGGTGCTGGGGAGCTTTTTGCAGTCATCACCTCGGGTGCTGTGAGCGTGAGAGTGAATCATACCTACGCGCTGTTGGAAGCTGCGACTGCGCATGCTGACTTGGCGTCTCGCAAGACGACGGGCTCGATTGTGTTGATGCCCTGAGGATTGCCTGTCATGTAAGAAAATTGGAGAATGCGCGTCAGCAAATTGTGATGTGTCTTGGAACTAAAACATCTGCGCTCCAGTTTATGTACCAAGTGTATATAGAAGCCTTGGCTACGTGTCTGTACAGATTGTGTGAATTAGGCTAAGTCTTATGTGAAGGTCACTCAAGTGTGCCGTATTTTCTCAACAAGATTATTAATGTGGATGCAGCGTACAAAGACAATGTTAGCACAAGCATTTTCATCTGCGTACCTGTTTTTTACACATCCTTGATTTAATGACAACTTGCACTCTTGTTTGATAGGGATTGAGCGAGCTCCAAACATAACATAGCTCAATCTGATGCATGCATGTATATTGCATACATGATGCCATGATGTAGTTCTGACGTAAGCTAGGAACTTCAAGATTAAAACAGGTTATGTCAACAGGATTCCATATGGAGCTACCTCAAATCTGAGTAGGGATGCAAGACCCAGAGGCGCTTCAAGTATTAGCTCGTGAGGGCTGCACCAGTCTTGTTTAGATTAGTGTTAATCGCATAGTTGGTGACTACTCAAAGAAGGCAGACACAAGTATAAGCATGCTCAATATCAACAAGTGCCCGATGAGTGTCAGTGGGACTTTTAGTGGCTGGGCTGTCAAGATAGCAATAAAGATTGTTTCGGCCCACTTTGTACCTACAATGCTGCAACCAGGCATCAGGCTGTCACTAGGTGATCTGCTCCCTAAATTTGTAGTCAATCTAGTACCGAAAATAAATGCCAGCAAAGCCGTCAGCTAGAAACTTGATAGAGTCAAAGAGCTCTCTCGTCGCGTCGAGGAGCATGAAGCAGTTCCATGGACCCTGAGTTTGCAATTGTCGTGGGGGGAGGGATGTGATGCTCTCAACTATATGAGTGCATCTAGCTCCCCTGCCTTGACCTACTGGCAGCACTGCAACAGGAGGCGAGGAAAAAAGGAGGGGCAGAGAGGACGAGCACAGGGTTCAAAGGTTTTGCCCAAGTGAACCTTGAAGGGAAAATTATTGACGGGCTTGAAGGTTACTAATAACTAACTTCCTAACACGTGCTTATTTGCCCATGCCCTACTGCCCTCCTCCACTTGTTGACTGGACTTCCCCCGAAACCCCTGCCTTTGCAGGTATCTTGCAACTGTTGTAGGCATGTGCATGCTCCGTGAAAGCCAAGACTCTGATAAGACGTCGTATGCTGAAAACTCAGCTTGTTAGAGCACAAAGCCTCGTCGGCACGACTTCACGGTCATGACGGCTGCAAGAGGCTGCCCAATGGACAGCCACGGGCTAGCCAGGGTCACTTAGAAGGCGATGAGGGAGAGGAGACGGTTGGCTCTCCAAGAACAAGTCGAAGCAGGTTGGGGCGATCTGCCCGCACCTTAGTGCCAGCTCCGTAAGCGCACGCAACTGGCCTCATGGCCGGCCACGCCGTGGAGTAGGCTGCAGCTGCCCCGGCAAGGCACGCCCCCGTAGGGGTCACCAGCTCCCCCTTGCATTGCGCGTCGTATGTGGGCAGCTTGGACCTGCTTCATTCACGCCACACAATCACCAAGGGAGGTTGAGAAGTGACACATAGTACTGCCATTGGCCCCTGCTTTTCATGCCCACGCCCCTCACGCCTTATCGTCTATGCCCTTTTGGCATAAAAGTATTCACTCTCTGCAATTTTCAACACTCGGGAAACAAGTAGAATGCAGGACATCAGAGAGACAACCAAGAGCAAACGGGCTGACACCAACTGAGAGGGGCAGCAGGAGCAGTAGCAGCGGGATGCACCATATTTCCGCGACTGTCAGAAAGCATCACTAAATGCACTGGATCGACAATCAGCGAGAGCGCTCGACGTCTCTTAGTAGGCATCTTCACATGTCTGCCAAGAAGTCCTCTCACGGGCCCAGCTGGGCTGCCTCACCTGCACAGGATCTCGACTGTGGCTGGCGCAGGGCAGGGAAGGGGGCCGTGCGCGGCCCCGTAGATAATGCCCCGCCCCATGGGGAGCGCAGACACGCAGACCTCTGACGCGCCGATATAGTCGAGCGCCAGCGCAGCCGTGACAATGTCCACTATGGAGTCCACAGCGCCCACCTGCTCCGAGAGATGCGCCACACGAAGACGCCACACTGAGACGCCACTGAGAAGCACATGCTCACAGGGAGATGGCCCTCACACTTACTCCAAAGGCTGACATGTGGCACCAACTGAGAAAGCAGAACATGCTGAGCTAGAGTTGCTCAAACACGTCTCACTTGCAGCAAGATGTGGTGGAGGTTTAGCACCTCCACTGTACATGTATGTGCTTCATGACAGCTTTCTTATTGTGATCAAGCAGCATGGGCACCCAGGTCTCAGTGGCAAGAGGCAAGCTAGCTGTACTAAGGGAACAAGTGATAGTGGTACATGGGTGCAGCAAGCAAGCTCGTTGCATGTGAGCAGACCACACAAGGACTAGCAGATGAAAGGCAACACAAAATGAAAGTCATTGAGACTGCATCATATTTTGCATACAATGATGTTGCAGCAGAAGACAGCTCAGGTGGATTTTCGAGGTCACACGAGAACATGGCAGATGAAAGCCCGAATTTTGCTTGTGGCCCTACTGCACCATAGGCAAGGAAGCGCACGGGCGGCTCCTCTCAAGGCATGGAGGGTACCTCGTGGAAATGAACAGCTTCTATCGCAACGCCATGAACTGATGCCTCCCCCTCCGCCAGGAGTCTGAACGCGGCACTTGCCAGTGCCTTTGCGCCAGCTGGCATGTCTGCATACTGCAACATCTCTGCTATGACGGCATAGTCCCGCAGCGGCTGGCTCCCAATCTCGTGCACAACAAACCTGAAGTTCGACATGGATATGTGCAAAAGGGTGACGTCCTGACAGCAGCAGGGTTGCACTTTGCACTGATGAAGGTCAGCCCGACAATGGTTAAGCAGAGGCACCACCAGTGGTTCCTATTACAAGCATATGGCCTCTGCACAGCCTGCCAGAGGTAGGGAGTACCAGCTAAGGTGAAGATGGAGGCAGATGTCTGTGTTTTACGGTGGAAACAAGTGCCCGAGACCTTGTCAAGAAGTGCGTATATTGAGCCATTATTTGTGTGCTGCAAACACTCCGGGGCTTCTTAGATAAGCAGCACCTCCATCTCAGTCATGTCCACGTTATCACAAAATTAATCAGCAGATACTACAATAAAGCACTCAGTGAGCACAGATGTTGCAACGTAAATAAAAGAATCCAGGTTCATGTCTGCGTGCAACAGGCTTGACTGCAACTCCAAAATTGTCCCTTATTTTCTTCATTGCTGCACTGTTTCCACACAAAAAGTGCTTCTTGTAATCTTGAACCAGAAAAAATACTAGAAATAGCTGTATGAAGCTAGTGACTGCAATTTCTCTCCTTTCTTTACATAATTTCCTCATTGGCTTTTAAAATGCAATCAGTGCTGTTTGCACTCCGCCAAAGATACTTATTGGATGCAGAAGAAGGAAATTGGCTCCGGCTTCAACACTCACACACGCAGGTCTCAGTTGCTTCCCCCATTCACTTATAGCTACTAGAAGTCTACTGACAGTGTGGCGGAGAGACATGGAGTTGGAGGCGATCATCTCTACCTGGGAGCAATAATTGCTGATCTTTCAGACGAGAAGACTTCGCACCAGAAGCCGTCCAACCTCAGCCCTTGAAGAGCTTCCTGCAAGTACTCAGCAGGTACTCCCAGATCGAGCAGAGCTGCCACTAGCATGTCTCCTGCTATTCCAGCCACATAAGCATCTATGAACAGAACCTTTCCAAGCCCTGCTCCCCTCGTCATGGGTGCATTCCTTGACCTCCACCCAGGAGAAACTAGGAAGCTGCCAGAAGGAGCTGAATGAACCAACTCTTGCCTGGTGGATTCAGCTCCCTTGTGGGAGTGGGGATGCTCATGGTTATCATAATGATCGTGATGATGATGATCGTGGTGGTGGAGGTGGTGATCACGTTCAGAATTATCATGGGTGTGTGTATGAACGTCATCTGTCTCTGCATCAGACGACTCATGAGGGTGGTCATGTGTATTACGAATGTTTGGCTGGTGAAAGTGATGGTGGTCGTGCAACTTATCCACGTGAGAATGCTCATGAGGATGGTCATGACTATGTGACTGCCGGCTGTCATCTTTGCTGTGGCTATGACTATGTCCCATAAGTACATCATGGTCGTGCCCATCTTCATGGGCCGATTCATTCTTGATTACCCCTCGAATATGACTACCATGACTATCCTTATGCGAAGGAGAATGCTTATGGCTAGTTGTGAGGGTTTTGTCTTTGGTTCTAAAATCATCAGCATCAGCAGAAGCACTTTCGTGAGCTATCAAAGGCGATTCAGAGCCCAGCACAGCACCGCTCCCTCCTATACTAGCTTCAACCTCGTCTGGACCTGCCTTGCTGTAAAAGTCAGCCCACGAAATGCCTACAGAATCCTCATCGATATCATCAGGAGCAGCCGTTGCACGACTTGAATCAATTACTTCATCTGAGTGGCCCAGCGGTGAGAGTTCCTCACCGTGAGAATCATCACAGATTTTGGTTTGCTGACTATCACCAGCAGCAGCTCTGAATCTCATAAAGGTTTCATCAATGTAAACCTTACGGAAGGGGTATAATCCTGGCAGCTTAATACGAGTTCCAACAACGAGTCTGTCGACTTTGCTTCTGAACAACTCAAGTTTAGAGCAAGTTCTGAATCTCGAATCAAGCTTCCCCTTAGATGCTTTGGAAACCCAGCTGACAGAAGCAGCTGAAGGGGCTCCATTATATCCGGAAAATTCCAACGATCTAGTACAGCTTCTGAAAGCCTTCGAGTTCTCCTGGAGCGGGCAAGCATGCAGCATTGCCATTTGTTTCTGCCTACTACACGAGGCCCCAAGCTAAAAAGTCTGGGACTACGCAAATCAGGTCTAGTTCAAGTCTCAGCTCTCTAGCACCCTCGAGCACGAGCACTTCCGATGAGTGCTCTCGAGTCTCTCTCCAGTCTCCTCTACCATTACCCGCGCTTAATCCTGACTATTGGGGGCTATTGAGGATGTTTGACAAGTGTTAGCAGGGGGGATGTTTAAATTCTCGAGAAACTTAATTGTGTCGCAGATCGCCGACATCGCCAAATTTATGGCCCCATTAATCAGCATTCATTCTTGACCCGACGAATATAACAAATAGTTGGGAATAGATGGGAAGATAGAAATCTGTTCAACTTTATTTTCCAGCCAAACAACCGACAAAATGGCACTCTCGGTCTTTGGCAGTCCTAAGTGGTCCTAAGCAGTTCTACGCACGCTTCTAGGTTTGTCATCTTTGCACATGATTGCACACGATAGCAGATGATAGCACATGATATTGCACGATAGCACTTGAGGTCGTCGGTTGACAAGATATCTTGTGCGTCCGCGTTGCTTTGCAAAAGTGCTCTGCAGTTCCCATTTACATCGACGGAATGCTAGAATGTGCTGCAATGCACTGCAATGCCAGCTCGCATTCATTGTACTTCATTGCATTTATAAATATACTGCCCTTTACTGCCTTCATTACACCACTTACAAGCCGAACTACCTGCAAATTGCAATAATCGCTCCACAACGGTATGCATTGGTACATATCGTGGAACGAGGCCACTTGCCACCCTTTTTATTGCCATGTCAGCAGGTTTTCTTACAACACTAGGCAGAAATCGGCTGATGCACTTGTCATTGAATATTGAGGCGAGTCCTCTCCAAATGAAGAAGTCTATTAAACATCGTAATGCGATAGCATCTCCAGATATCCCCTTTGAATTTGGGTGATTTAATCCGTGTTTGCAATACTGCTGGTCTGGTATTTATTTGCAGCTAGTATGCAAGCGTCTTGGACTCGTCCAGGATTGCACCCACAAAGTTTACTATCAGTGTATGTCACTGACCGTCCACAAGAGCAACAACTATTCAGTCTTAAAAAAAGTCAACAGAAGCGGCTCTCGCTGCAACTGCACACAAATATTGGATCAAGATTGAAGTACAATTGCTTCACACCAAGACAGCACGTCCAGGAAAAAATAGGCCTGACTTCCTTCATTATAGCTAGTGGCCATGTTGGTGTGAGACTTGGCCCAAATTGTAGACGGGAACACAGACAAGGCAGGGTTTCTTACCAGGCAGTGGGTGACGCCTGGAGATTGCTCCAGGAAACAAACTCAGCCTGTGGCACCTATGTTCCTCCTGAGCTAGTGTCACAGGAGAAATTCACTTCTAGCACCACAATTTTGGAGGCGGTTGTGTCTGGCATTTGCATCTCCGAGCCTTTCTTGCAAGCTGGAATCTCGCAAACAGGCAATCTAGGGCCTCAAAGTTATAGGAGCAGCCAGACAAATACATATAGTAAATCGCAGGGTATATATCAATCAAAGAAGGCGGCTTCCATAACAAGCACAGAAGCCAATCGTAGCATTCCTCCACCCCCATTCAGAGCTGCAGCAGAGTTCAATACAGATAGTTGCAGCAGCACAATCATTGTGCTCCAGACACACAGTGGAGGGGGTCCTGCTAATATTGTTGAAGTAGATCAAAAGAATCCCACAGGTAGGACAAGTGTCAGTGCTCGACCGATCGGCAGGAGACAGGCTGCAGCTGGCGGAGCTGCCTCCCTCATAGCCACTCTAGCCTCCTCTATTGCCCAGGAAGCCCTCTATCTTCCGGCAGCAGGGGGGGGGGGCTCTCTCGTCACAGCTGGGGGTGTTGCAGGTTCAGCAGTAGGCTCAGGAGAAGCAGCAGCAGGTGTGACTGCTGCAGCATCAGCAGCTACTGGCAGAGCAGCAGCTGGCATAGCTGTAGCAGGTGCTGGTGCTGGTGCAAGTGCATTCGGGGGAGCAGAACCAGCTTCGGCGGCCCTGCTGTTTTCCATACCCAACAACAAGAAGAAGGAGGCATCCTCCTCTGCTAGGTCCATGGCTGCCATGCAGTACTGGGAGGATTGGTGCGACTTCAGAGACATGCAGGCCATGCTGGCGAGGCCTGACGTTGTCATAGAATGGAATTTAAGGGGGAGGCTGGAGGGGAAGGTTCCCTTTGCCAGAAGTGCAGATGGCCAGCCTATTCTCACCCCCACAGGTAGTGCTCTTATGCCTGTGCTTCTCATATTGTGCCTGCCTGTGCCTTCACCTGTGAAGATTTGCTGCTGCTTTTTGGACGCAAATGCCATGACTGCTGAGGCCCGTATGCACTCATTTGTTGTGCATACAGGAGAGAGGTGCCCTCTCCTGTGTATGCACGCACACGCATGTCTATTTGCACAGGTATAGAGAGAGGTAGAGAGCGATCGGTGTGTGCACACACACACACACACACACACACACACACACACACACACACACACACACACACACGCACAACATTGCTCACACGCCTGTGCCGGTGCCAATGCTTGAAGTGCAACGAGCATCAAGGGCCAAGGACATTATCTCAGACACCAACACAGGGCAAGGTCACACAGGAGAGTATGTCGCCTGTTCCTAGGCACCTCTCACCTCTCTGGTCCCCGGCCTCCAACAGAGAGACCTTCTCCCCCCCTATCTATCCGTTGCTGCGGCTGTTGAAGCAACAGCATCCGCAGGACAGCTCCTCTTTGCACTCTGGCAAAGCCTTGCTTAACGGCCCTTGAATACATACCACACCTGAGTAGTACTATAGCAGCAACCACTGGGTGAGTTGATAGTGTAAGTGATTTGGTGGGCAAGATGAGTATACACTTGTGTTCCAGAATCAGTGGCCTTGCACCAATGACAATCGGGAACCAAACACCATCTCTTTGTTGGAGGCATAAGTTCCAACTCAATGCTTGCCACACATCTGCGTGGGCATCAGGATTGTAGCGAGCTAGAACACAGCTCGTGAGGGAGGGACAGCAAGGGAGGGGCGAGTGCATGTGTGCATGTGCGGATGTTTGTGTGTGAGCGTGTGCCCGTTTGCATGCAAGGATGCGGGCACTGGCCCCACTGTGTTGGGCACGTGACAGAATTGTAGCGAGTGGAAAAGCGGCCTTTGATGAACGGAGAGAGGGTCGTTTGTTTGCGTGTGTGTGCGCGTGTGCATGGGAGCAGAGATGCGGGCGGTGGCGGAGATTGTGGTGGGGCGCTACTTCCGCGGGCAGCTGGACCCCGCGTGGGTGTGTGCGGTGGCGCAGGTGGAGAGCGCGTGCCGCCCGCTGGCGTACCGCTTCGAGCCCGCCCGCGGGGAGGCCAGCACCGGCCTCATGCAGGTAGGGCACATGTCATGCGCACGTTCATAACTACATAAGGGTGCATGCATGCACCCGTGCTGGGCGGGGATGCGTTTGTGAGAGATAGGATATGGGGTGGATGAGAACGGGGCTACGGGGCATAGACGGGCGTAAGTGCTTGCAGCCGCCCCCCCCTCCTCCCTCCCCTCTCACTTCTCCGGCCGGGGATGAGGACAACACAGGCACGAAAGGGCCCCGTTGCTGGCTGCTGGAGCCTGGTGGTGCCCCCAGATGGCCCGTCCTAGGCAGCCCATGTCTTCCCCGTATTTCCGTGCTATTAGCAGAAGCCTTACGGGAAAACGTGGGTGTGTACGAATGCATGCTCATTCTCCCTTTCCATTGTGAGGAATGGAGGCTTGAGGTATGCTCGAGGGCACGCGAAAAGCGTCAAGCATGTCCGAAGTGAGCGAGTGCGACTGATATGGAACGAGCTTGCCAGTAGGTCCTCTCGCCAGTGGGGTGAGGACTTCACGAAGGCCTGACAACTGGCAACCAAGAAACCGATGGTATGAGGAGGGCATATATCGTCGCCTGCTGCATCTTCAAGCCTTCAGTGTACAGGTGGCCGCTTGTGCTAGAGCGAGCATGGTACTGTGCGGACAGTGGGAAGGGAAAGAGCCAGCAGGTCTGGTTGAGCTGGCACGCTATCGCGCAAAATGCTCGGACCATACTGTCAGTGGTTTGCATTCTGCTCTGATGAAGCTGCTGTCCCCGCTGCCGCTTGCAAAGGGAGGCAGGGCAGAGCATGCGCGAAGGCCGACAAGAAGTGCTCTGCTGCTGCCGTTCTCTTTGCTCAAGCGCAGCCTTCTCTCCTGTGGGCTTGTCCAGAAAGGTAGATGTGGAGCAGATGCAGGGCACATCCAAGAGGTTTGAATTGTGCACCCCTCCCCCCCCCACCCCACCCCACCCCC
>WELA01007307.1:715422-734056 GCA_009602735.1 Mesotaenium endlicherianum
CCCCCCTGCCTCCCCTTCTCACCCCTGAAAGTTGAAGAAACACCATTATGTTCTATACTCCCCCCGACGCCGTTGGCTCCCATGCTCGCTGTCTGTTTGTCTTGGCATCTGTTGTTTGTGTGTGGGCTCCCTTAGTGACCTTGTGCTGTCACGCCTCTGTAAGAGTGGAGAAGAAACTTGGCGGAGGTGGTGGGACAAGGGTGAGGATGGGCAACGGTTTTGCCGGACCGTGCTTGGCACGTATCCACATTCTTTTACATGCATCCACAGTTCTCACGCCCTCATGTTTGTTCATAGATGCACTTTCTGTTTACGTGTCTTTATATTTTTACAGTACATACACGCATATGTATGTGTTTCTAGACATCAGTTGCAGAGTGATGGCTGAAATGCAAGCCTGGCCTCGGCGCCCATGGCCTTGAGAGACAAAAGCAACAGTTAGGGCATATAAACAATTCACAACCTCTCGGCATTGTATTACCTCCAGCTGAGATTCACGAGTGCCAGGGTTGGATTCTCAAGTAAAGTTGCTCTGTGTCCTTTCTCTGCAAATGGTTAAGCTGAGCCCGTTGGGCGTACGAGTGGGGGCAGGCGATGCTGTGCGCGCTGGTGGACGCGGGCAGCAAGCGGCTGATCAACGGCCAGGGCTCCCAGATGGGGCTTCTGCAGACCGAGCTGACCACGGCCCAGTGGCTCAACAGGTAGGGCCATGCTCATCATCGTGAGGCTTCTGTTTTGTCCGTCTCTCTCGTGCCCCCTTCTGCTGCTGCGGAGTGCATGGGGGTATCTTTATTTTATTTATTTTGTGTGGAGCACGCAGCTGGGCACAATCAAACTTGTGTGCCGGTGTGCTGGATGTCCCCATATCTGGAGCTTGACTGATTGTGGTATTTGACCAGAGGGCCGGCGGTGGTTATGCACTGCTCTAATTGGCACTTTGCAGTTGTGCCATTTGGACTGGGTCCGGCTATGACAGCTAGATGTCGGTGGTGGACACTTAGTCACAGTAAATCTTCATGAGTGGCATGTTAACCACATTCGAAGAATGTACAGAAGTTGCAGAGTGATTCTGCTCACAGCATAGGATACAAGAACCTCAAGGCCGCGCGCTGGTGCTTGCACGCGAGTACCTTTACACACCATGTGAACTCAATCATACGACGTATGTGAAGAAAGATGTTTAAAGCTGTGAGGTTGGCTGTTATTAGCTGCAATCTGAGACGACGCTCGCTCTTTCTTTTTCATCTGCTGATTGATGCAGGGAGATGGGCTATAGGGCCTATCCTATTCACACAAAAGAGGACCTTTGGAGTCCGTTCACTTCTATGTATTATGGAGCTGCGTATGTTGCTTGGTTGTCAACATACATGAAAAAGGTGCAAAGTGAAGAGTTTATTGTAAGAGCTTATGTTGGAGGCCCGCAGGGTATAACAAAACAGTCCACTCTGCCCTTCTGGCAGAAATACCAGGACGCAAAAAGGGGTTATGGCAGCAGCAGGGACACAGGATGGGGCTCAAAAAAAAAACAATTTTGGTGCTGTCCTGCTTGGTAACAATAGTTGTGTTCATGAAACTCCAGAAATGATCTGGCGTTTGTCATATTATGTGTTTGAGGGAAAAGTCAGCTAAATGGATGTAGTACCCTATCCCTACAAAGTATGATTCATATGGTAGAATAAGTACTTACAGGTTATAGTTTGACGAGGTACTTCTTTCCCTTGTATTTTGAGATGTATTATATATAAGATGTTGGAGATTTGGACGTTCTTTTTTTTTGGTGGTAATTAGCCCAATCATGGAGAATCTACTGCGTTTAACTTGCCGTGCAAAATAAGTGGAAGGTGAAAATTTTTGTCTAAAACATCATCTCTGGACAAACCGTGCGGACACGCTCAAAAGCATGAATGATTACCACGCTTCAAATCTAGAGATTATGGCCTTCACGGCACACCACATATATGGAGAGGACAAGCGTTTTTAATATATGTATATAGATAGCATTTGCTTAACACAACTCTTCACAGTGTTACCCAGGAACATACAGGGACTAATATATGAAGTACTCACCACTTTATACAGTACGTAAACAAACTAGTCCAAAGTTGTCGATAGGCATTATACGTCACCCTGACGGTATTCTGAGCAGCTTCAACTGATGCATTGCCTGAAAAACCAGGACAGCACTAGGATAAGCAAAGTAGCTCCACAGATCAAAAGGAGCTGTGCATGCAACCAAGACATGTGAACATAGTAGAGGGGAAGTGGACAATTTGTGCAGGGACAAGCAATAAAATATGAGATATATGCTAGGGGATAATGACAGAAAAGATGCTGAAATGTAGATGAAAGGAATTGTCAGGACTCGTCTATTCTGCGCATGCACTCATAACGAGGACCCTCCGAGAGCTCAGATCAAATGGCACCAATGGAGTTATAGAGCTTACCTTCTCTGGAAACCAATGAGAGCTTGGCCTCCCAAAATTGCAAGACCAGTTAGGACAATTGCTGGCACAGCATCAAACAAGTGTGGCCGGGCCTTCTTATCCACCGGAAAATGGGGGGTTGGTGCAGGTACGCCTGCAATGGAAGACATTCATACAGAAAAGAATATGAATATGATGAGCAGGAAGGGCAACTGAGCGGATGAGTTCCAGAGTAATGACTACTTACTTATAGAATCACTATGCCAACGTCAAGATGATATAACAACCTAGGAGACACATACAGCCAGCATGCCCACCCACGCTGAATGGCCTGCATTGTCATCCAAAAAGAGTTGCTCAGGGGCAGCAGTTGCTCTGCAGCTCGTACTGATCACTAAGGATATCAGCTGGCCTGAAGTAAAGAAAAGCCATGTCTGAAAGTCACAATAACATCTCACAACAGCTTCAGACTACCCCAGCACTCACCTTGAGCGGCAGGCCCACAGTAGCAAGATGTGTTTGTGGCAGCCTCTCCGTCCTCGAAGTCAGGCTGATTGTCACAGCTTCCAGACACCTCCCCACTCCGACACCACCCTCTAGGAGGATATGGTGAGGTATCAGCAGGAGCTGAAGGAGCATAAGCAGGGCTTCCATCACGTGTCCCAGACACAGCAGGTGCATGAAACACACCAGTAGTGCTGTTACCATCAGCCAGGTTGCTGACAGGCGTGTGAAGATCAGAAGGAAGAGATGGAGTCTGTGCATAGTGCAAGGGTGGGTGGGGACCAATGGGAAAATGGTATATCGACGAGTGTGCGAGATTGTCGGATGATGTGGGCACCACTTTGCGGTTTGGGGTCGCGTGTGTGGTTGTCACAGTGCTCTGGTCACCTGCCATTGTCAAATACACGGTTCTAAATAAGGTTCATTGAGAAGCAAGATTGTTGCGCCAACTCCTATACAAGGTCCATCTGCCTAACATTGGACCTATACAAGTTCCCAGTTTCGGTGACTAGCAAGTGCAGCAGTACAATGGTGAGTCCATGAGAGAACACTCAATAGTCAATGTCAGGGACAGCTTACTTGTTTCTGGTCTGCATATTACTGGCTCTTCGAGACCGTCAAGGCGGTCACTTACTTTCATGACAAGACCTCGAAGATCTTGGAGCTCTTGTAGGAGTTGGAACTGAGGAATAGAAAGCAATGGAACCAATAATTTAGTCAATATATGGAAGGATGATAATAAACAGAAATAAAGAGGTTGTTCTATGCTCTGTCACTGTTGCTGCATTCTCTATAGAAGAATCTCCGTTGCTTGAAAATGGGATTTAGTTTGTGAGCACTAGAAGGTGCATGTATGTCAAGCACCCAACAAATATCTGAAGTTACTATACCCCTTACGCCATTGTGGATTGCGAGGCATGTAGAAGACCAAGGGAGCGGGAATGAAGTTACTCACACTAATGCAACTGCAGCTAACATGGTCATATTTGTGAAAGTTGACAACAAGCAACAAGAGACATAATTAAGAGAAGACCAATAACATGTGTTTGAGCAACAGTTGGGAAGGTTTATGCAGAAACTTTTCATGAATGAAGTTCTCCCTTTTGCTTGCACCCATGAAGGGACAAGTTAGTGAGGAAGTAGTAGGCCTGAAGGGACAAGAAAACTATGCGCCTAAGAGGACCGCAAAAGCAGGTACAGTACCTCAATATCCTGGCCTTTAGGTGACTTGTTGACCTGCAGGCAATGTGCAACTCTCGTTGAAAGTAGAGCATGATGAAATTCTCGAACATATGAAGAGAGGAAAAAGAGCAAAGGAAGGGCTGGCTGACGATTGAGCAGCAGTTGTCCTGCCTGACTAACGGCGTCTGTATAAGCATTTGCACCTAATATACTCCGACAATATACAAAGAATTGATGGCACAGGAAGTCAGTCATACAATCACCTCAGATGCTTTTCGAGGCCGTACTGTATCTTTTGGCCCATTTGTAGAAGAGACCTCGTTCTCTTTCTCGTTGGTCCTGTCGTGAAAGGGTGCGATCCCCATATTCACTTTCTCACTGCACAGATGAAACGATGGCATGTTTTTTTCTTTCATCCTTATGTTCTGTGTTGTTCTTATTTATGATAGATCCGCGCGATAAGAAAACACTGAAGCATGCAGTGATTCTTGATATACCTTAGTTTTGATGGTATTGATGCCATGGAGATCACGATTTCAGATTGTACGACACCATCACCTCTTGAAATTGTACAACACCAATTAATGCTCTGCGGGACTGCTGAAATAGACAGCAATGGTAAAAGACTATCGGGTCAACGAAGTGCACCTGGTTGCATGTGACTTTATTGTCTTGAAAAAGCTGACAAGGCAATCACTTCCTGATCGTAGCTCTGTGTTGCAAAGAAAATTGGCTTGCAAGGAAACCTGCAGAGAATCAACACCTTACCTAATAAGAAACAGACGGAAGTTGCCACAACAGAACCACTCTATGTAGCTCTGGATGACGATAACAAAACCACCCATTTATCGTCTATTCCAGTAGTACCATAGAAAATGGGAGGACTTTCATAGTTCTGCTGGCATGTTAAAACGTAGTCTTACCCCAGCTTCAGGCTCTCAGATCCTATCTCTAACCCTACCAACTCGCAACATATGTGAAGTGCCCACCAGAACTCACCCGGAGCTTTGTCTTGTGGCTTGATTTGATTCCAGGCACAATATACTTCAGGTACACCTCTGAATCTGCTTGTAGGACCTGGAACCACCAACTGTCAGCCATCAACTCGTCTCTGAATTCAGGTATAGATAGAGCAGACCAAGATGACTTCAATGCTCATAATGAAGTCAATAATTGGACTCTTGTATTGCTCAGTGATCGCTGCTAAAGACCTACCTGCCTCATGTCGATACTTATGTGGCCTGCAAGACCTGCACTTGTTTCCTGCACGTAAGAAGGGTCAATGATGGCTAAAACGTTCAGAAAGTTGCTATGCTGAACTGACTAATGAGATCAGTGAGGAAAGAGTGAATAAGGTCATGTGGGCCACCGAGCATGCAAGTACCTCCTATTCATATGCCAGCATTAATAACTGACTTTGTAATATTTAGGCGCGTCAACTGGAAAGATATTGGTAATGTGTACCTCATCTGCAGGAAGTGTCGCGTGTGGTGATGGCACGACACGAAGTCACCACAACAAGTAAGCAAAGTCAGAGCCCGTCCTCAGCAATGCTAATGTGATCGCATAACAGCCGGATTAGCCTTGCGTAAAACCCACGGACATCCTTCAGCACCTACAGCATTATATCGAGTGCCATGACACCTTCTACTCATGCATACTGCATCCATAAAAAGTAGATACCTTCGTCTAAAAGACTTCCAAGCATAAAGTTGAATTCGGCAGAGTCACGTGGCTGACCTAAAAATATATGAAGCTTATTAGTGCAGCTTTGTGGCGACTTGGTGATTAGAGTCAATTCCATGCGCTCTTCGACCCGACAAAGATTGCCATAGACAGGGAAGCTCCCTAGAAGCTGTTGCTTCTGCCCGCATAGAGCTGTAATTTTCAAATATCTATCTTTATCCTCGGACCCCCTTTCAGATATTGAATAAGGACCAAGAGATGGCGGAATGCCTGTAATGGAATGAACTTGGAAGATGATCTGGAAAACAGGTGATTTTTCCACAGGGGACTCAAATTCGCCTGACAAATCCATTCCTCTTACACAAGCACTTGCTTCGATTGTTCAGTGCTGGATGGACAAAATTATAATGTGTTTCATTGACCAGATTCTCTCACATAAACAAAAGATTACACACACAGGCACCGTAAAACTAATCACTTAGACCAAGACGGCTGCCTGCTACAGCTAGTAGTCGCTCGTCAAGATGTCTGCAATGTCGCAAGAATGGCATTGCTGCACTCAGCTGCCTGTACCCAGTCCATGCTGATAATTTGAGCTATGGCTGCAGGCAAGCTCTTTCCACAAATAACAATATCATCTACGCATTCTGTAAATAGTGGCGACAAGCCGGGACAAAACAGACTGCGTTACTATGTCACCTCCTACACTCGAAAATACTCAAATGAACTCTCAGCTTCCTGTCACGTCATACTCGAGTCTTTTATATATGGTGCCCAAATCGGTTTTTGAATACCCAAGGGAATTCCGTTGTGAGCTAGGATCTAAAGCGAGATAAACTTCGATCCCCTTCCATCGACGGCCGACACACGTCCTCCAACATACTTCGAGCCCGCCCTTTCGCGGTCCCTCTATACTTCGTCGGATTGGAACCATGGATGCTAACCAATCGCTAGCAGAGAATGGTTGCGGCCAGGGCGTTCATGCAAAGGGAGGGGTGCATTAGCATTCATTAGGTTCCGGGTGGTTCCTCGGGTGGTTCCGGGTGTTGTCTACCGACTCAAGTGGACTCAAGTCCCGAGTGTGGTTCACCGTGGCTCCCAATTTGCTTCAGAAACGGTGAGATTGGGTGAGATGGTTTTGATATGCAAAAATATGTCTCAACGCATCTCAATGTGTTGCTCAACGTGTCCCGTCTGGTCCCGTCCCGTCAAGCAACTCGTGAAATTATCGCTCCCTCTTTGCGTTGACCAGCTACGACTGCCAGTAGCAGGTCTGCAATCACCAGCAGTCGGAAACTCCCTCAACAAGTTAGAACAAGCCAGAGGAGACTACCTGATTTTGCAGCGAAAGCGTAGTGTCCCGTGTTCTAGTTCCGGAGAAAAGTGTGTTGCCATGCCTATATACTCTTACATGTTAGAAAGAAAACGTCTCTATAGTCTTTGGGAAATCTTGAAGGAAAACGAGTGTGCATTCTAACATATAGGCATTAAGCCCGGTCAACAATCACTTGTGACTTAATTGTGTGCCGTTATGCTAATGTCGAAGGAGAGGAGGTCTGTATACTGAGGCTGCACACTTTCCTATCATGTAATTTGCTGAAAAGGAAGAATGAAATGCAACTCTTGCTGGAGGGCACTTGAGGAACGAGCCATAGCAACAACATGTGGTCATATATTCTGTATGTTTCGAAGACATCACTCCTTCATTTGCTACTAGCTTGCATAAAATACTTGCGCGGCCATTTTTCCTGACTGCTTGGCTGTCCTTTCTATGCTCAAACGTACCGGCATGCAAACAGAGTATGGGAGCGTACTGAGTGTTTTAGTAGGGAACCTTCAGTTGCAACTGCAGAAGTTGGTCAACATGCAGAGACTTAACTGACCCTTCTGGAAGTTCCTTAGGTAATGCCTATAGAAGTGGTGAAACGGCTATGAACAAGCGTCATTTACTGATTCTCTTTGTTCTAGCATTCAGGCACAGAAGATGCAAGCAAAATACTGAGCTCAGACTCTACCTGCCCTCTATGCGAGCAGATCTTATCAAAAAGGTATGGGTATCCTTCTCACCTCTATGTATCACTGGCAGCTTTGGAAGTTTTGTGGATCTTCAACAGACTGACATCGATCGCCTTTCTACTTGTCGTGTTAATTATTTCTACAGCAATATGAAAGCAGTTGACCTCAACCCCAGTGATGAGTGGGTCAATGTAAGTCTTCCAAACAGTCAGCATGAGACAACTTTTTGCAATAGTAGAGCAATTAATGGAAGTAGAAACCCCTGCTTGCAGTTTGTAGATGCATGCAGTGTGAGTAATATGCACTATAAGTAAGGGTGTTCGTGGATGCATACTACTTGTGAAGGTCAATGGCTTTTGCTTAGTTTCTGCAGAAGTTCAAATTACAGGCTCCTGGCTTTTGCTTTACATCCTAGTGAGGACAGCGCACATGAGGAATCACCAGAATGCATTGTGATTGCACACAATCTGGATTTCTAAATAAGAGCAATCGTGTTGAATGCTACAATTCTTTATTGCATGTGCAGATGGTCATGGCGGGCGTCCCACCTCACAGCAGTATCCACAACACATCACAAGAATCAATTTTGTCCGCTGCACGTTATCTACTTTCCTTTTCACGTTTGCATAATTTTGTTTGAAGGTTTCCTTGACATGCGTCTTCCAGTCATGAAAAGTGCATTCAAAGGAGTCACTTTTTGGATTGGACAAAAGGAGGTTGAAGGGCAGCTGATTGTTACGAAGGCTATGCATCTGAAACAGAAGTATGAAGAGATGCAGGTTAAGTACATGGAGAAATTAGAGCAGACACATACAGCGTACCAGAAAGCGATGAAGAAGGTGCAATACCTGGAGCATGAGAAGGATAACTTATTGAAGGATAAGACAGAGCTTCAGGATAAATACTCCGAAAAGTCAAGGTTAGCTGTTTACTGCTCTCATGGCTGTTCATGACTGTTATATACCTTCAAGTTACCTCCCGAAGATGCTGTGGCACCACATATCATACAGGTGCGACTCTGTTGCTGAATTGAATCGTGTAATTGTTTGCAGGCAAAAGCGAAAATTGGAGGAAATGTACGAGTCTCTGAGAGGCGAGTACGAGCAACTAAAGCGAGGTACCTTGGGCCCTGTTAACCAGGACTCACGTGCCATTATGCAAAGAGCTCCACAGTACAACTTTGCTCCTACTTCTAGAGCATTTGAAGAGCCCAAGATGCGGGCTACTCCTAGTAAGTAGCGCACAGTCCCATGCTAATATCTAGGTTGCTAGTTTTTGCTTGATGTATTGCAATGAGTGCCACGTGAAATTCCCAAGGCTTAACTAATGTTTGTTTGGATGCGAGACATCAAGGTAGTCTGTAATGAGGAGCTATGAGCAAGGGTGCTTGCAGATAGTTTGGCGCTGGCGCCGATAACACCAGTTCAGATGTCTGACCCATGGCCACGGCCACGGAGTGCCTCAGGTCTATTTGACATGCCAGGCTTACCCTCCACAAGGGCCAGAGCAGGAGCTAGCAGCCCTGGTCAAGGAGCAGGCTTTGCCCCTGAGCGCCCAAGGACTTCAGGTGGCGGAGGTGGTGGAGCTAGCTCGCCATTTCGTTCTGCAGATCCCAACACGATGTTCACTCCATCCCAGGGGAACCCTTCTAATGCTCTCCGGAACCTCCTTCTTTCCCCGATGAAAAGGCCTCCATCTCGCTTGCGTGTTGGAGTACTAAGACGTTGACAAAGGTTTCCTTCAGCTCATACTTCACTTCCCTCTAATACTCTGCACGATGTAGCGTAGCTTATAGTAACTTCCTGCTGGCTCCACAGCCCCTGTGCACTTAGTTTACTGCAGCCAAAAAACAAAATGATCAATGTGGAAAATATTAATATTGGAGCTGACACAAAACAATAACTATCATTAACTTCCTAGCTGACTTTAAGTCTAGAGCTATAATATTTTGCTTCTTAGCAGCACTTATACCGCGGGCAAGTAGGAAAACGCGTTCATCGTCTACAAGTGTACATAACAGCATTAAATTATGCAGACCATGTTCAGTAACTGAAATTTTGGGTGACCTCCACAGGGCTTCCAAGTTCCTGTTTGTAAGTGAGGTGATGTACACAAAGAATACAGGACGCTTGAGTTGGGAAGTTTGGTGGGTTTCTGCACAGTGACACACCCTTTACGCAGTGGCCATGTCCATCAAGCTCAACATAAATAGAACCTTGACCAAATCACAGATTCCCCTGTGGCAACTGGGTTGGTCCCGACTAAGCTTACAATCAGATTTCTGCCTCCAAAGTTGCTGTGACATATTCACCAAATTGTCTATGGCAGAAGCAGAAATCTATACACAGTAAAAGCTGGGATTTATGTACAAGTTTGACCAAGATTCTGTAAACAATATTGCAACACTACTGCATGAAAGATCAGCATGTTTCCTCACGTCATTTTCAAAGGCACGCAAGTTGCATACTACATTCATAACTTCACGTTTTATTTGCCTTCATCCTTCTGGGTGAAATTTTTGTCCCAGCGCCGCATTTCCTCTTTTGCTTCTTGTGCAGCCGTCTCTAATTGCTCTTTTGTTGCCTTCTCACCGTCTTCTTCCTGCAAGAAAGGTCAAATTGCAATGCTTTGAGTTACTAATGGATCAAACACATCACTGCGTGAATTGAGCTGTAAATGATATTAAGGGGTGGCTTGCAACATTATCCGCACAACGGGCCTCCGTATGTATCGGTTAGTGGTCAGACCCATCTACACGTTGAAAATTATCCAAGCGTCAGAATCAACAAGCCTGGGACCTTTCCTCTGAGCTTGCTTATCAGCATATCCACAACATATCTCAATGAACACCCCTCGAAGCATTTCCTCCTTGCAAACAAGTCATAGTAATGCCCCGAACAGAATGCCATAAACCTCACCTGCTTGTCAGCACCTTTACTTCTCACTTTCTCCGCAAAATTGCTGAAGCTCCTTCCACTGGGTTTTGGAAGTTCTTTCACCTGAGGAAGCCCTAGGCTCCTCACTAAGGGCTCACTTTCGACGGCTGATCTTTCGACCTTCACAGGATACATGACATAAGCGTCAGACAATGATAACAAAGACCCACATATGCAGCACTATCCAACTGCCATAAGGAGTGCCCGTTTTATTGATAGGTTTGGAAGGGATGATACAAACAGACACATCGTCAAACGATGCACGTGCTGTGCAAAAGATCAGGGTCTGAAACTAAGATGTAATTGTTGATGTTTTTCCCGTGCGCAACTTGAGCTTATCCGTGTTTTTTATGTATGGCAGCATAAGCACTTGCACTGAAGCCAGATTGACGTTTGAGAAGGGCAACATAAGCACAATCTAAAATACCACTTCATACAAAGAAGAAGAGGAGGAAGAATGAACAGCACGAAGAAGAAAAGAGTTGTTCAACTTAAAAACAAAGCCAACCAACAAAAGCCCAGTGTCTTTACTACTTTTCCAGAGCAGCAGTCATGCTCAAATGAACGTCATGGTACTGCACAAATAGAGGAGTGAGAAGGGGAAAGAAAGAGGAGAAAGGGGGGGGCTCACTTGGACATGCAGGGCACACAAGAGGGTGCTTGCAATTGGCAGCCAGCTCTCCTCCGGCGAAATCTGCAGGCCAGTCCTGCACATCCGCTCAGAGGGAACGACACATCCGACAGACAGCGAAACTCAACACCCACCATCTTCTGGCTGTGTGTCGAAAAATACTGGCTGTGTGCTTACTTTGTCTCCTGACACTGCCACAAACTGCTCTCTTGCTGGTTACCGAATATGCGACCCCAAGTAAGAGCCCTTGGTGAGAGCACAAGTGGGTGTGCTTGTGCGCGTGTGCTCGTGAAGCCAAGGAAGCACATATTGGCTGCATGGCTAGTCCAGGCCAGAAGTGTAGCAGCAACGAGCTGATGCTCCACACACGCCCTATGCCTAGGGACTCTTCACAGCCCTGTATGCGTGTGTGCGTGTGCATGTGTGCCTGTCTTGGTTTGTGCCTATCCCTTAAAAGAAGTGTTGATGACTAATGCAGTTGAGGAACACGAGAGGGAGAGTGTGAAGGGAGAGGGAGAGGAAGAGGCAGAGGCAGAGGGGAGGGGGAGGGGCTGGTGTCTTGGGGAGTGAGGGCTCACGCGCCTATTGCCGTCGTGGTCTACATTATAAAGGGGCAGGCTGCTTTTTGCCTGAGGAGCAGAAGTGTGGAGGGACTCAGGAGGGGAGCGAAGAAGGCGTTGGTGGGCGACACGAGTCACACCCGGAAAACGTTGCTGTTGCGGTTGCGGTTGCAACGCCACAGCAGTCTCATCCCCATCCTCCACGTTGTCCGAGCCCGCTGTCATCCTCCGAACCCTTCCAACCCCATTCCGAGCCTGACACCAGCCTGCAGACTGCAGGCTGTATCATCTGCCTGACCGCTTCATCGACCCTGCACCTGCCCCTGGGTGTGTGGCTGACGTCAATTTTGTTGGTCTTGCCCATGCGGGCTCGCCACTCTGTCTGGCTGGTGATCTTCCCCCCCCCCCTTTGCACCCTCGCGCTGGACTCCCGGCCGGCTCCTCCGGGCCAATCAGGAGGGGAGGAGCTTCAGCTGCTGTCCTCCACTCTGGCCAGTTCCCGCTGCTTGCTCGGTTGAGCTGGCTTGGTCCACTACGAAATCCAAATGACATCGCGGGATGCGTTGCATGCCTGGCAGTGGGGTTGGCCCTCTGCGAGGGGGCATGCAGAGAAGCAGGCCCGCGTGGGGAGCGAGCAGTGGCTGCGCACGCGCTTGNGGGAGGGGAGGGGGGGGGGGAGTGCATACTTGATATAGGGTGCCGCGTAGATGAGGGCGTACACCAGGTACCTCACCTGCTGCGTGTCTCGCCATGCAAACACCCATGCCTGCAGCCACTTGGCACCACGCCACAGCACCAGATGGCATCAGCTAGCAGCTGGGTAGCCTGTACTGGCATGAGGGGGTATCCTATATGTCACCGTCATAGCCAAAATTAGGGCTCGTGATTGGACGGTTAGAGTTGGGGGTTGGACTGGGTTTGGGGGGGATTGCAAGGGTTTTGAAGTTAGTTACGGAATAGTGGGATAGATTCGAGGTAGGGTTGAGGTGGAATTTTGGTTCTGGAGGTCACAAAGGTCGATTGGAGGGGGCTGCGTGAGAGGAGCATGATTGTGGGAGAGATCAAAGGCTGGATTTACTTGCCCCTCAACCAGGTTTGGGGGAACCGGGTGGACAGCTGGCAGAAACGGAGGCACTCGACTGTTTTACATCATGTTTTCTTCTGCTTATGACATGTCGACCATACACTATGGGTTCATCTGAAGCCTCTGCGAGTGCGTAAAGCGTATGCTTGTGTGCATGCAAGCGTGTGGGAGGGCTCTTTATAATCTGTCTGTTGTAAATCTAAGGTCCAACATTTCAGGGCTTCAAAAGTGCTGCCCCTCAGCAAGCAAAATTTTCCGACCAGCAGGGAGCTAGGAGGAAGTCCAAGCCCCAGCCACACCTGGCAGGGGCTGCCTCCTCATCCTTGTCATCATCATCGTCACTATTACTACTCACCTCTTTACGTGGCTAGCAGGAACAATGTCACAGCTTGCAAATCCCACACCTTGTTATTCTCGCAATTTGCATACAACAGCCGGATCTGACGTGAGTACCTCGTTCCCTAGATTGCAGGAACACAGGCGGAGAAAGAGAACAGAGAGCGCGCCCCGCGGCACGGCACTCACCAGCCAGTTGAAGAGCGGGATGAAGCTGAGCACGGACATGGCGGTGTAGCGCACGTCGTCCGCCCCAAACAGCTCGCTCTCGCTGTCGTCGCCCCCCTCCGGTTCCTTCCCCTTCCGCCCCAAGGGCACGATGAAGAGCGCCGCCGACGTCAGGATGACGGTGCCAATGGCTGCCGCGTACGGCACCTCATCCGGTGCAATCGCTAGCGCTTGCGCGCCTCCCATCGCAGAGAGCCTGCCACCTGGCACCTGTCATCGGCATCATCCGAGGACCAATGGCAAGGCACCCGGGGGTAGGGGTTGGGGGAGGAGAGGGGGGGGGAGGAAGGAGGGAAGGGGGGCAAGCATGCCTGCCCGCACATGTTAGGCTCTGGCTTGATCTCTCCAGACTCCAGAGCACGCTCATCAATGGAAGGTCTGCAGGGGCACCCTACCTTGGAGGGCGACTGTGTACGTAACGAGCATGCAGAACATTACTTGGAAAAAGCATCAAACGAGGGTTGAGAAAAAGCAGCCCCTCTGCAGCAGCAGCAGCGCAGCAGCAGTAGCAGCAGTCTGTCAGTTTGCCCAGTGTACCGATCTGCTGCCAACAATGAATCGCCATGAAGCAACAAGTACAACATAGGAACACTGCCGGCCCCACTTCCCCCGTCAGAAACTGCCCCTGCCCTCCAGACTAGGGAGCGCCTGCTGCCAGGCTTGCGTGAGCTATGCCCGTGTTCACTGCGAGTACACTCGTGGCCTTGCAGAACACGTTGCATTATGGTGCACATGTTCACGTTCTGGCGCTTGCACGCGTACGAGCACGGTGAATTTCAGGTCCTTTTGTACAGGCTTGTCAGGTGATCGATGGAAAGAATGCGCCACCACAAGGTATGTCACGGTGACATGCACGCACGTGCACACACACGTGCATGCACTCACGCATGCGCACGCTTCTGAAGGCCCCTAGGCCACGCCCGCGGACACACGCACCCGCACGACCTCGTTGACACCCAGATGCACATACAAGTACACACAGGCACACGCAAGTGCACGCTCACACGCACGCGCCCACGTCTCTGAAAAGGAGAGATGGAGGGGCTGAGCAACGTACATGATGC
This sequence comes from Mesotaenium endlicherianum, assembly GCA_009602735.1. Classification (NCBI taxonomy): domain Eukaryota; kingdom Viridiplantae; phylum Streptophyta; class Zygnematophyceae; order Zygnematales; family Mesotaeniaceae; genus Mesotaenium; species Mesotaenium endlicherianum. The sequence goes on from WELA01007307.1 coordinate 730,073, forward strand.
TTGGCAGCTCCCCGCCGACGGAGGGCTGACAGGCGCCAGCTGTCTGTCCTTAAGCACTTCTCACATCTGAGGTGTCCTGGCATGCACCAAAACAAGAGCAGGTGTAAGAATAACAAAGTGTCGTCCAAAGGCTGCACCGGAGATGCTGACAACTCCACCAACAAACTTTTCCAAGAGCCCATTTCCCCCCCGCATCAGCTGGACAGCTGGCGGCAGACTTTGGCTCCTGAGCAGGCGTTCGAATTTTCTAATAGGCCAACGACCAGTCACTGAGAACAAGAGAGCTTGAAATTGACTAACATGTAACATGTTAAACTGATATCGTTTGTAGACGAGTGTATCTACTTTACTAGCAGATTACGGCTCTGTTTGGATGGAAAAGATAGTCGAAGCAAAGTTGCTTTCCACCAAGGGCAGCACTCTTATTCAATAATACATCTCCTGAGACTGCAAGAGTCCGTCAGCATAAATTCGGCGACAAATCAGCACTGTAATCTCTGATGGGGCCTCAGAGAATTTCCTTGCAATGCACGCATATACATGAGCTAGTCATAACCTAGATAATTGCTAGAATTAACAGAACAGACTGTCCAGCCTCCCCACAACCATGTCAGATAATCTTGTTGTTTACATAATCCGTGTGAGCAATTAAATGCAAAGGGGTCGAGATTTTGTGAGGAAGTCAGCACCACCACGAGGATGTCTATGTATCAAGCCATAATTTGCGCCCTGAGTCTCTCGTAATCAAAAAGGACAAACATTATTGGTACTTTGCTCATTGGGGTAAAATGTTATTAAGTAACCAACAGAGTATGTTCTCAGTAACTCAATGCAAAAAAATGGTAAGCCCATTTTATGGCCCAGGGCTAGCTGTTGGATCTTCTCCTCACTTGCACATGTGAAGCAGGCAACGTTTATCAGATGTTCTCCAAAACCACCGCCCCTCACTGACGTTATGAATGTAACATGCATATCTCAAACGCCCTAATACAGTTTGTATGAGAATATTTTAACTGATCCCACCGAAGCACAACACTCTTCATAAGCATTATATTGCAAAAGAGGGTTTCAGTAATTTTTTTTAATGATTACCAGTGTTTATGCTGTCCGTTGAGCTGTTGATGGACCGACTCGTGCTAGGCAATGATTGTAGTTTTACTCCGGATCTAGTACGTGTATCTCCATGTTCCTGAAAGGAGCATAGAGGTTGGAGACTTGTGCCAAGGCAACTGGGAATCGAAATAGCGGTAATCATCTTCTCTTCCTTGCCCAGTACGAGCAATGTTATGCGCGGTTATCCCCCACTCTGCAAAGGAACTCCAGTGAAATGTCTCTAGCAGAGATTGACGATTTAATCAAGCACCAGGCAAATCGCAGGAAAGGCCGATCAGCTCTGAAGCCTATATAGACGTCTTAACACGAGGTAAGGTGTATGTTATGCCGGAATATATTGAGGCATCGACAGCTGGCTGCAGAATGAAGTTTCTTCCACTTGGCTCAATTTGACAAGGCGCCTCGATTCCAGCATGATTTACCTTGATTCTCCGTTCCTCCCTACCTTTCCGAACCATCACCGCCCCTCCTGCTCCCAGCTCCCTCCGCTCCTACTGCTCCCTCCGCTTCTCCGCCGGGCCCAGCCTGGCCCCTACCTCCAACATGTCCCAGCTTGCCTCGCGCGTCTCGGCTAGGCTCGGTTCCACCCTCGGCCCTCTAGTTGCCTCAAGTAGCATTTTTGTTGACAGTTGTATAAGGAACTTTTTGTTGACTATTTATGACCAACTTTGCCAGAAACGGAGAAAATTGTGCCCGTTGGTTTGTTTCCGTTGCATGTCGAAACAAATAAACGGATCGAAAATGCCCGCAAAACTTTCGGTTACCGACAACTTCAACGTCGGGCTTCTCCACGAGTTCTCCACCTTTGACACCACCTTGTTCGTGAAGCGATGCATGTTTAGCATATTTAGAGTCACAAATACCGAGCCAAGCCATTTTCTTTTAGGACGCAGAGACAATATCAGACAGCCCTTCACAGGCATTTGCACTTCAGTCATAGCACTTGCTGTTACCTTCATAGTTTCGCATAAGGCTCGTGCATGCATCAGCTTCATAAGTATTCCTGCTTCCTGAGGTTCAAATCATAGGGGACAACCCGTAGTACTCCCAAAGTCCGAAAGGGTAACCCTGCTTTAGAGTTGAAGCTTTTGTATTTGAAGACGTCTTTGACAGGTCTGTGTTGCTCTAGTCAGGCTGCCTTCCAGTTTCATGTGTGCGTGCTTGCCCCTGCTGCTGCCAGCTGTGTGTTAGAGGCATCGTATGCGAGTGCTATTGTCTCAAAATAAGTCGGGGTTGTGTTCCCGCTCATGCGTCTGGCTCCACTTGCCAGCTGTTTTGCAAGCAATGGCCGGCCAGCCTGCTTCTTTTGACATTTATGTTATTATTTTTATGTATTTGAGTGGAGTGTTTGTGAGAGAAGGCATGGAAAAGGTGTGGGGAGTTGGCACGCCAAGGAGGGGCTGAATATCTGGCTTAAGTTTCACTTTTTGTCGATGTTGATGGGCAGATCTGAGATAGGTATGATGGAGCGGCTGTGACAACGCGCTCAGGGCCCAAGAAGGCTTTGTCATCCATCATGCATTACATGCCTGCTGATGCCAGCCACTTGTTGCCGTGTTGTCATGTGCCACCTGGCGGAGCTGCAAGGGAGCTACTACTTGCAAGTAGGCGCCAGCTGGAGGAGGCCATCTGTCTTCCCCACCAGCTTTGCCAAAATGCGTCATGGCCTCCAAGCAAGCCACCTGCCACGTTCAAGAGAGAGCACGTGCACATACCCATGCTCCTCCTGCCCCGACATTGCAAGCTCATCTCGTCGTCCCCAACGCAGCACAAGTTGTCAACCCCCATTGACCAGTAAGTGCCAGCTGGTGCCAGGAGGTGGCCGCGGCCCTGAGCCCAATGTATGTTACCTTTGGCATTTTTTGCTAGTGCGGAAGTTGTTGCTGCACTCGCGTTACATTTGCTCTTCTGACTCCGAGCAGCCCCTCGATGAGTGCCTGGAGCCCCCTGCGTTCCCGAGCGAGCAACCAGCGTGGGCTAGCTGCGCTGCACTGCTCTTGTCACAACATGCTTGGGTCCATTGTTGCTCGAGCAACTTTGACACTTTTTCCTCCTCGCACTTCTGTGTCAGCCAGAGTCAGTGTGCTTGAATGTTGGGTGTGAGTCATGCGGCGGCCAGCCTAGGAGGGCCCAGCCACCAGCACTCCGCCCCCACTCACCAGTGGCACCCTGCACCCTCCTGACGTGGATGCCGGCTTCTTCTTAATGGAAAGGAGAAGTCAATCCACAATTCTTACATGCTGAACAGCAGCCAGGCCACCAAGTGCCGCCGCCTGTCCGCCACCTGTCGTCCACCTTTCTGCTTAGCATGTCTGCCACCTGTCTGCCACCTGCCTGCTGAATGATTTGCCACCTGTCTGCTGAGCCCATCTGGCACTTATTTGCCACCTGTCCTTCGAACCCATCTGCCGCCTGTCTGCCACCTGTCTGTTTCTGCAGTAGCGACCAGCTCACTGTGACCCAAATTTGCGAGCGCAGCAGCTGAGCATGTGTGTGTATCATCGTGAGCAGAGAGGCGGGTCGAGCACGTGCGGACTGGCTGGCCAAGGCTGCTGTTGTGTGCTTGGACCACATCTGGGGAGCCCCTCGCAATACTCGGGGGCATCCACGGTGCCCTCCCGCGTCACCACCCCTCCTCCAAGGTGATAAGGTGTTTCGTCAGTCAGACACGCAGGCGAGAGCCGGTGTTGCGTCTGGGTTGCAATGGATGCACCATTGCGACCTGTTTTGTCTTCCGGCCAGAGCCTGGTAGAAGGTCACCCCTCGAGCTCCACGCGCTAGCTGTCCTAGCCCTAAAACCCCTGCTGCTTTTTGAATTATTGTCTGCAAATTTGTTTGTAAATTCAGTGGAGTTTGGAGGAGAGGGGGGGG
>WELA01007307.1:742851-759681 GCA_009602735.1 Mesotaenium endlicherianum
GGAGGGCTGGGGGGACGGAAGGCAGGGAGAGGGGTGAGAGAGGAGTAGAGGGGGGGTGGGCAGGGCGGTGGAGGAAAGAGGAGGAGGAGGTGGTGGAGAGAAAGGAGAAGGGCAAACGAGAAGGGCAGAAGAGGGGGAAGGGGAGGAGGAAGGAGGAGGAGGAGGTGGAGTTGAGAGAGCGGGGAGGAGGGGGAAGGAGAAGAAAGGGAAGAAGGGATGAGAAGAAGGTGAAGAGGGAGGGTGGGGAAGAGGGAGGAGAGGGAGGAGGAGGAAGGGGAGGCGGAGGAGGGGTGAAGAAGGAGAAGGGGGGAGGCTGAAGAGGAGAGAGAGAAGTGGGGGAGGAAGAGGAGAGGATTGGAGGAGGAGAAGAGGGGGCAGAGGAGGGAAGAGCTGAGAAGGGAGGAGGAGGAGGAGGAGGTCGTGGGGGTGAACGAGGATTGGAAAGGGAGGAGGGAGGAGGGGAATGGAGAAGAGAGAAAGGGCGAGAGGGGTGAGGGAGGAGGAGGAGGAGAAGAAGTGGAAAAAGAGGAGGGAGGGTGGAGGTGGAAGGAGAAGAGGGAGGATGAAAAGCGGGATGGAGGAGGGAAGGGGGTTGGAGGATGGGAGGAGAGGCAGGGGGGGGAGGAGGTGTGGCGGAAGGTGGAGGAGGAGGAGGTGGGTTTCAGAAATTAGAAATGAGGGGGAAGGAGATGATGGAGAAGGAGAAAGGAGGAGGAGAAGGCAGGGGCGAAGGAAAAGAGGAAGGGGAGGAAGGAAATGGAGGAGGTGAGAAGGGAGGAGGAGGAAGGGGAGGTGGATTTGAGTGAGGGTGGCGAAGAGGGGGAGGAGAGGGGGGGGAGGACGGGGAGGAGGGAGGGGTGACGGAGGAGGAGAGGAGGCAGGAGAGAAAGGAGGTGGAGTCCAGGGACGAGGGAGGAAGGGGAAGGAGACAAGGAGGTGGAGGAGGGGGACAAAGGGAGGAGGAAGGGAGGCTAAGGAGGAGAGGGGGAAGTGAGGCAGAGAAGGGAGGTGGAGGAGGAAATGGAGAAGTGAGAGGAGGGAGGAGGTGAAGAAACCTGAAACAGGGGAGGTGTATGGAGCGGGCCCAAAGGAGGAGGTTGGACAGATGCAGAGGGGGCATGACCAAGAATGTCCGGATTGGGGGATGCATTGATGCCCAGAATCCATTGCTGACATAAGCAATGGGGGCACCCTTGCGAGGGTGCTAGAGCCTCGGTGTAGTCAACGGGAGAGTCAGGCCCTACAGGCTGAGATTCGAGAGCACCTTCGGAGTCATTTAGTATATATTATAGGCCTACCCTGGCAATGCAAGGAAAGTGAAGTGCCTCGCGAGGCACTCCTGCGGTAGTGCCCATTCGTTACAAGTATGCAAGGCTTGCTGTGCGGTCCCGCACGCTTGCAGAGTCAAATACTCACAGGGCCTGCAGGCTGCAATTTGAGAGCACCTTTGGTGTCCTTTAGTGTAAATGATAGGCCTACACTGGCAATGCAACGAAAGCGGAAGTGCCTCGCGAGGCACTTCTGCATAGAGAGGAATTTGTGACGGCTTGAGGCAGCAGCTTGAAGTATTAAGGAGGCGCTCTAATTTATGGGGCTTTAGTGGGTGGGGCGCTGGGGGAGGGGGCGCGGGGANAGGCTTTCTTGCTGCTTCTAATATCTTTTTACTGCTTGTGCTGCTGCTTCTGGATGATGCTGAGCTAGGGCTGGGGCTAGGTCTGGTTCTGGGCTGGACTCGAGTCATTTAACGTAGCACGTGTGTTACAGTTGGTTAGGCGGCGTATACTGACTCTCCGTTACTGGTTCGCTCTCGCGGTGGTGGTGCTGGCTGGTGTGGTGGGTGCTGATGGTGTGCAGCACGCTTCGGACGGGGGGAGAGTAATTTACTAACATTTAAAAGGAACCCACTAACCTGGAGGCGGGTGAGCTAGTCATGTGCGACCGGGGAGGAGGCTAGTCTGAGGGGCAGGTTCGACCAGAAGGGTCTTCTGGAACTGTTTCTCGTGGTGCCGTTATGCCTCTTCCCGCAGATCCCGGACCCGTGCATTTAAGCGAGAGCTCATCACGCTGCGCCACTTGTCCGTGCGTGCGTGCGCTCTCCTGCCCGCCAGCCGGGCGGGAGGGTGCACGTGCTCATGGACAGGTGGCACCCAACCCCGGCCCTTGTGCGTGTGGGGCTTTGCTGTCGGCTTCACGTCAACTGGCGGGTCACATTTCTGCACAAGGGCCAACAACCGCTGCCACTTGGCAGCACCCCTTCATTTTTCCCTACCGCATCGTCGTTGCTGTGCTGTGTTGTCTGCCTGCCTGTCTGTCCGCCTGCTCCTGCTTGCCTGTTTACCTGCGTGCCTGCCTGCGTGTCTGCCTGCCTGCCTGCCTGCCTGCCTGCCTGCCTGCCTGCCTGCCTGCCTGTCCATCTGCCTGCCCGTCTGCCTGCTTGCCTGTCTGTCTATTTGTTTGTCTGTTTGTCTGTCTGTCTGCCAGCTTGCCTACTGTATGTCTTCCTGTCAGCCCGCCTGCCTATATGCCTGCCTGCCTTGCCTGCCTGTCTATCTGCCTGCCTGTCTGCCTGCTCGCCTGTCTGTCTGTTTGCCTATGTTTGTCTTCCTGTCTGCCTGCCTGTCTGCCTGTATAGCATCTTTGTGTCTCTTACTGTCCTTGGCAGACGGGCGTGGCATAGCCGAGAGCACCCTGGGAAGTGCAGTGGCTGGTCCCAACCAACGACACTCCTCGCGCCGTCCTGAGGTGACCACTCCATGCCAGCCCACCCGCGCCTTATCTGCGTGGCTGCTCCCATGGAACACGTGGCTGCTCCATTGTATAGACTTGCGTGGGGTCTTGGGACTGTGACCCGCTGCCTGTTCTTGTCTCGGATGGAAGGCGGCAGGCAAGGCGTGAGAAAGGGCAGTCAGGCCGGCATGCAGGTGGCCTGCTACAGAGTGTGTGTGTGTGTGCATTTGATTCCTTCTTCAGTCCTTAGCTGATGGCAAGGCAGGAAGGGAGGGGACAAGGGGGGCGGGGGGGAGTGTTTGATAGAGGGGGCCTTGTCACCGCCCTGGCTGACTGGACTGATGGTCCTGCATGTGTTGTACTTGTATAATATGCGTCCAGCCAGCTACTGTGAGACTGATTGACCCTGAAAACTTCTTCATCGTGACTGCAGATATGGACAGCAACGGCACTGCCAAAGAGATGAAGACATAGAATTACATAGATGTAGCTTGATCGTCAGAGCAGCACTGCCGTCATATATTATAATATTGACAGGTTCCAGTTGACATACTACTTCTTGGTTAATCTAGTGTAATAATCTTTGAATAGTAAAAGTAGCAGCACTTACTAAATAGCCCGTAGAGGGTCACTGCGTGCACGCATATGCGTGGCACGAACTCCACTGTACATTCTTATATAATTTTCTTGAAATATTGTGGTCCGGTTGCATGGTGCCTGCGGGCATGCATGCGCTGAGAGGCAGGCCGCACAGGCCCCTCTCCACAGAGGAAAGTGCTGGTAATAAATATATACCGCTAGACATCCTCGACTCGTTAGCACCTCCCTCCAAGCAAAGCCCCAAACCGGGTAGTCTTAAGCACCGCACTAGGTAGAGGTTGGCCAGCCCACTCACACACTCGGAGTGCCTCGCTTTAATTAGGACCCCGTTCTCACTTGCCGTAGGGTTCCGAACCCGATCTAGGACCTCGCTCCGACTAGAAAACCACTTCGCCTTAACCCTAGAACCCGATGTAGGTCCGAGACGTTAGCTATCATCCTCACCCTGTCTTACCAACGTGTATGGACATTTCACGTGTTGTGCTTCTTGTTGTGCGTGGATGCATCGAGTGGGCTTTAGTGCTCCAAGGAACAGTTGCCTGCATGTCACATCATGCCGTCGCACAATGGCAGTGCCGCCCAACTATGTTTGAGGGGTTTCTGGGTTCGAATCCCGGGGCTGATATCAGTAGTCATAAGTCATTTGTGTCTCTTGCCCTCTTCATAGGTGATGCTTGACAGATGCTCTCTGACTAGCATTCTTTCTTGATGCTATTATTGGGGCTATCGCACAACTCATCACAACCCACTTACACGTGTGCATGCAGTTTCATAATTGTCCTTTCACTTACACGATAAAGCACAGGTACAATTGATCTCCCTTCCTAAACTGCCGTTTAAGCAGCAGTGGCCAGCGGAGATTGATATTGTGATAGACAGATGTGCTCCTTCGAATGACAGTGTTTGAGCATAATAATTCTCTAGTATGACAACATAGGAGCTTCTAACATACTTGGAAGGATGAAGGAGACCAATGCTTAGTTGCTTTTATCAAACTTAGTGCCAAAACTTTGTTTGATTGGTTGGCTGCATACACCAGCTTCTTGTTGCTTTACTGTGTTTACAAGCTACTACTGGGAAGTTACACCCACAACCCCCCTCTCCCAATGCAACAAAACATAGGGCTAAGGCTAGCCTGAAAGCAGCTGCTACGTAGAGCCCTGGCACTCATCACCGCTCTCCAGAGCATGGCTGGCCCTCGCAACACACGGGCAGACAGTAGCGGGAATACGTCGTGACGGTGCCTGCTGCTGCTCCCACATGGCTTCAGCATTGAAAGCAGAACCGGTATTAACTTACAGGAACAGTAGTCGCAGAAGACACTTGTCATGACAGCACACATTTGCCAGTGAGTATATGCCTTGAAGCACAGTAGAGAGAGAGGGAGATTGGTAGATGAGAGGAAAAGAGGGCGTGGAGAGGAGGACAGGTCGGGTAGTACAAAATCTGAAGTAGGGGGTGAAGGGAGGGAGGGAGGGAGAGGGGGCGGGAGGGAGGAAAGGAGGGAGGGCGGGGCTGACCGGGAGCTGGATGCGGGAGAGGGCCGCCACCTGCTCCACCTCCCGGAAGCCCACCACGTGCCATCTGGCTACGCCAGGTTGACTTTCACCACGAGCCCCTTGCTGTCTCTGCTGCCGCTGCTGCTGCTTTGCCGACCCCCCACTACTGCTGCCCCTTGGCCGTCCTTCACCCCCATCTGCCGCCTGCTAATGGTTACAGTCTGAAGCAGCCTCGCCCGTCTTCTCTTGCTCCTGCTCGTGTCTATCGTGTTGGTGCTGGTGCCCGTGCTATTGATTCCTGTGCTGGGCTAAGTGCCGGGCTGAGAGGGTTGAGTTGCCATGGGCGGGGGGTGGGGCAGAGGTTGCCATAGAACGTGCTTGCGTGGCGGCCGCTGTCATGACGTGGCATAGACAGCTGGCGGGCAGCCCAGCAGGTGAAGGCTCCCTTGTGGCTGGCGACCAGCTAACCTCAAACAGGGTGGGCCTAAAGAGGTTGTATTAAACACACGTTTAGCGGAGGTGGCACATGCAATCATGCAACTTGGTTGACTAGGTAAGAGCCTTACATCAGGTAAGAGCCTCATGGGCGATGCAAGTAGGGTAACCTCTTGGGTGCTCCACTACCCCTGAGCTTACACATTCTCACTTAGCCCTCGTCCCTTCTCTTGGGAGGACTGGGGTAGCCGTTCCTGAGAAAGGTAGGTGCGCCCCGCACACATGTGGGGCTGAGGGGGCAAAGAAGAAGAGCACGCATTGACGAGCTTATGCTCTTGCTTTGCAGCTGCCCCTAGGCTGTCTCTTCCTCGCTTGCTCTCGCCTCTCTCTCTCCTCCCTTCCTCGCTCTGCGGTCGGCTTCTTCAGCCCCCTCCTTGAGCAGGACACCCCATGCCATGCAAGCAGCAGGCAGTGGGTTATGTATTCCTCTGTCATGGATTGTCATCATGTGCCGTGATGCGCACAAAGCAGCTCTTGTAGGAGAGGGAGATGAGATGTTGAGCAAACAGACTGGCAGCAGACGAGACCAGTGGAGCCCTAGTGAGTTACGACTACGTAGGAGCGCTTGCCATGCGCTGGGTACTGCACGAAGTCTATGCTCAGGCTAGGCTATAAAGGTCAATATAGTTGCTTTTTCTGGCCTGTTTGAGTAGCCCACTGCTCAGGACAGAATAGATTAGGTCTGCTGGGTCTGGAGTCTGTAGTCTGGACTTTGGACTCTGGACTCTGGCTTCTGGCTCGCGGGCAGCCACGTGCAGCTCAGGTGAGCTGCATATGTGGTCACATTCATCATACTTAGAACAAATTGGTACTAACACCTCTATTGCATGCCGTCGCAACCGGATTGCGAACTGCAAAAGCATAACCAGCGGCAGATCGCCATTAGTCGCCGCTGGTTATAGACATCGTCCAAATCGTGACGTTTCGTTTCTGCCAAATTACTAGCTTACCATCCGTTGCCAGTGTACAACGGATGACGTCCTAGCTCCACGTCAATGTCAGCAATAAAATGGGGGCATTTTGGAATGTTATAACGCTCATACGTGCTCATAAGTGCATGCTCACACAAGCTCACAAGCGATACAAGTGTTCTTGAAATAGTATACGAGCACTTTGACCTGTAAGAAGAGTTTGAGATAAAATTCGCTGATTGTATGTGAAAATCATAACGAAGTGATCGTGTTACAGCTCCAAAGCATAGTGGGAAGCGACTGTGATAAAAGAGAAATTAATGAGGGCGATTCAAAAGGGGACTGAAAATCTTAAAGGCACACCAGAATCTCAATGAAACATGCGTGGTAGTTCTGCGCTTTTCAGGCAGTAGGGACTTGAAACGTCCACCAGATGGCACTTCTCTCTGACCTCCTCTTGGCCCTTCTTGCTATAGCAATAGCAGTTTGCTTTCCAAAAATAGCTTTGTGTTGGACATTTATCCACGAGAGAATTTGCACGTCGTGGACCAAACAACGTACTAGAGACGTGGTGCCCAGCAGTAGTCCACTTGGAAAATGCTTCCCGGCAACAAGCAAAGAACTTCTGTCCCAAGTGCGAATTCTGAAGGTCGATAGCACTCTGACGTCCGTAGAGCAGCGGTCTATCCAGCAGAAGAAGGAAGAGTTCCTAAGAGAGTACAAGAGCAGTTATGGCTACTCCAAAGTGCACATCAATATTGATGAGCTCAGAGCTCAGGACTTTTCACGCCTCAAAGGTGAGCAGCAAGCGAAAAGCATCCATCGCGCTGGTTCCACTCTATGCAGCTCACTAGTTTGCTTGGGATGCTACTTCTTTCGGAACGCATTCCCAAGGAATCTTTAACTTCAGCACCGATCAACCATCTGCTGCCTCCTTATTACAAATACACACATATGCACACTAATATCCTAGTAAATGTACGTGAAGTTATCCTACATGAATTATCACACCATCTTTTTGCTTATAGGCAGCACCAGACAGTCTTGGCAGCCTCTTGAACGAGCACGTTAATGATCAACTAGCATACGCACCATCCAGAAGAAAGTGGAGAAGTCTGACCGCATCCTGCTTTAGATTGGATGCTCGGCCACAGTTCTGACACCAGTTGCTCTGTGTACTTAGCGCTGCCAGGTGGCTGACATGTGGCAGTCGTGGCACGCACGATGCAAAAATTCACAATACATTTATCCACAACTATAAACATGAAAACACACACACACGCACCCGCACACACACCCACTCACACACGCACTCACGTATGTAGACACTGGTCACGCTCTTATTCAGGCGCTTATGCATAACATCTGCATATTCTAACCCAGATGCATACATCCATCTGCACCGTTCACTATTTTCGATACATTCTAAACACGCCCCCTAAATGAATGCCGACGAACCCGAAGCCACTAAGCTCTACTTCCCACCGGGGGGGGCGGCTTTGGCCATGTGCGCAGACACGGTGTATGTGGACCATGCGGGGGCCACCCTATATGGGGAACGCCAGCTGCGAGCTGCCATGGCCGACCTGTCCTCCACTCTCTATGCCAATCCCCGTAACCTCCTGTACCCCTCCACTTCCCTCCATTGCTCGCTCCTTTCAGCTTGCTGCATGCCAGAAAAGCCTCCCCAAGGAGGCGGCTCCCTGGATGGCTCGTTGCTGAAGGGGAGGGAGCCTGTGGCTAGGCCCCTCCACATGTCATGTCCTCGTGCTCCAGGGCCGCTGCCTCCTCCTGCTGCTGACTCCTTCCTGGGACAGTAGGCCGGGGGCATGTGTTGGGCTCTGTGTGCGTGTGCCACATGGCGCATGCAGCTTCTCCTTGACAGCAGCGCCCCGGCCATGTGGCAGACAGCCAGAGCGAGAGCAGCGTGCACACCACCCACGTCATCGAAGAGGCCCGCGCTGAGGTGTCACCGCGCTCCTCCTCCTCCTCCTCCTCCTCCTCCTCGTTGCTCTCCCTTTTCGTTATGACCTCCTCTACCTCTCCGCTTCACATGCTCTCCCTTAGCAATCCACCTTTTTCAAGCCACGCATCGACAGAGATGGGCTCAGGCTCTCATACTCGCCTACGCACATCACATCACAAAAAGGGCTTGCAGCTGATAGACGCTGAGAAAACTGCCGGGAGGGAGGGAGGAGCGAAGGAGGGAGCTGGAGATCCTTACTGAGTAAAGTAGCGGGTGTAGTGAGTGGGTGACTGCTGCATGCTGGCAGACAGCAGTGAGCAGAGAGCAGAGAGCATGCCTGTGCATCTCCACCATCCATGCACGCATGCGCCCGGTGGATGGGTGGGGGGGTGGCCAGACCTTCTGGGATAGCAGCAGTGCCCGGGCAGCTGAAAAGTGCTGATTGGAGTGCCTGGGCAGGTGCTGCGGCTGTGCAATGCGTCCCCCGAGCACTATTCGTGCGTGTTCATGGCGGGCGCCACCGCAGCCCTGCGCCTCGTGGGGGAGGCCTTCCCCTGGGGCGACAGGGGCCCGGGCGGCAGCAGCAGCTTCTGGTACACGCGTGAGAACCACAACAGCGTGCTGGGCATCCGCGAGTGAGTCAGCGAACGCTTCCTTCCCCTCCCTCGTCACCGCACGCTGGCTGGCCCTGAAATTGGACCCCTGAAGCCTAAAGCTCCTCCCTCCCCTCCGTTGTCACACGCGCTAACTCGCCCCGAGCCCTCAACCCGCTCAAACCCCAGACATGTCGCCCTCCTCCCGTCCTCCCTCCCTCCCTCCCTCCCTCCCTTCCTCCCTCCCCCCCTGCCCTGCATGCGTGCCAGCAAAGTTGCTCACTCGAGGACTTGTGCACGCACTCACAGAAGCAACCACTCTTGTTGGTCTCTCTCTTGCCCGTGGTCACTGTCATCTCAGTGGCGGGCGGAGACAGGACTTGGAGCTCTGGAGCTCTGGATGTGGCGATGACGAGCTGGCCTTGATTGCACTTGCTTCACCCTCCCAGCCATGCCCTTGCCCCGACCCTGGCCTGCCTCCGCCATCACCTATATATGTATATATGTATATTGAGCCAAGCCCGAAAATTCACGTCCCAGAAATTTGTTTGGAAGTCTTGAAAGTGAAGCCCAATCTGAGACGGGGCTCTCCCACGAGGGCGTGCATGCCGCGCACTAAGTGCCTCACTTTGCACTCACCCGCTGTGCCCCTCCCTCACTCGATGCTGACGCCTCTTGTGAGGGAAGGGGCCGCAGAGAGGGAGAAGACAGTAGATTATCGAGAGTTGAGAGTTGTTCACGGCAAGGACCTCGTGCGTGTGCTTGCAATGGCGCGGGATGGGCGGGAAGGGCGGGGGGGCCTGACAGCGGGAGCAAGTGTGAAGGAAGGGACACACTGACTGGGGGAAGTGCTGGGGGGTGCTCTCCTGCTCCTGCTGTGTGCGGCAGGTACGCGCTGGCCAAAGGCGCGACAGCGGTCCCCATCGACCTTAGCGGCCCCTTCCCCATGCCCTCTCCCTCTGCTGGCACTCAGAATGTGTCCAGAGAGCAGGAGGAGGGGGAGGAGGAGGAGGAGCCTGGAAGCATCTGTTTGAGCGACCCCAAGCTGGGCCTGCGGTGGGTCCTTGCTCGCAAGGGGCTGCTGCGCAGAGGAACAGCCCTAGGCACGAGCACTGCTGCTGGTGGAGGTGTGGGCGAGAGTGCGGGTGTAGCTACCCTGCAGGCAGAGGCAGAGGCAGTGGCTGCTGGGCTAGTAGGTGCGAGCAAGCGTGAGGAAGGCACAGGCGAGAGTGAACAGGGCCTGGAGGGTGAAGGGGCTGCCGCTGCTGCTGCTGCTGCTGCTGCTGCTACTGCTGCTGCTGCTACTGCAGCAGCAGCTCCGGGAGATAGCGAGGCACGTACCTCATGTAGCAGCTGTTGGGAGAGTGAGGGTGAGCGACATCCACCCAGCAGCAGCAGCGGCACACAGAATGGCACAGCCTCGCTGCGCGGTGACGACGGGTGCTTGTGCGGCAGCTGCGCCCGGGGGGGCCGGGATATTCCAGCAGTGCCGAAGCCTGGGGAGCTGGCGCAGGGCAATGCGCATGCTATTGGGCGGCAGCGTGGTGAGGGGGCTCAGGGGCAGAGGCCACTGTCATCCCAGGATGAGGGCCCAGAGGGGCCTGGGCCTGGGGCTGGGAGGGCCCCGCATGGGGAGGCGTCAGCAGATGACGTGGGGGGGCAGCCACAGCAGCAGCAGCAGCAGCAGCAGCAGCAGCATCTGTTCGCACTCCCGGCCGAGTGCAACTTCTCGGGCGCCCGCTGGGACTTGCGCGTGGTCCCCGCGCTCCAGCGGCAGCTGCTGCGGGCGGTGCACGCACGCCGCAGCGGCACGCAGGAGAGTGAGGAGGGGGAGGAGGAGGCCAGGTGCACTGCCCCTCTAGGCTCTTCCCTCTTCCCACTCCATTTCCCTCCCTGTGTCATCTTAAGAATATGTGCCAACTTGCCCCCCTGCCTGCCTGCTCTGGGGGCATGCACGCTGCTGACAGTCTGTTGCGGCTGCTGCTGCGCCCCTGCTTGTCCTCCTCCGACTGCTGCTGTCTCTATGCCTATGCCTATCCCTGGGCTGAAGCCCTTCTTACCATAGGCCTCCTCTCTGTAGCCTTTCCTCACCCTGGGGGTGGGACTGCCACCTGCCGCTTTGCACCTCGAGCCGATTGAAGCTCAGGCTGAGAGGCTGCTCCTTCCCTCCTCCAAATGTCAGTTCTTCTCACATGCAGTAAACCTATGAGCCCCATATTGCATCCGAAACCTTAGCCCCATGCCCACCTTGACCCTTACCTGGGCCTTTCTGGACGATCGGTTTTGTCCTCCTCTCTCTCTTCCTGCGCAACAGCAGCAGCAGCAGCAGCAGCGAGGGAGGGGGGAAGGGGGGGCGGTGCTATGTGCTGCTGGATGCGGCCAAGGCGTGTGCCTCGTCGCCGCCCGACCTTACGCTCTTTCCTGCCGACTTTGTGGCCCTCTCTTTTTACAAGGTGCACGGCCCTTGCCCCTCCTCCTTGCTACTGTTGTCCTGTTGTCTACGTGTCCACTCGGCCCTCTCTTCCTGGCTTGTACGGTCTCCCACTACTGACCGCTCCCTTCTCGCTAGCCTGCTTGCCCCCAACATCCACTCGCTGCTTATTACCTCTGAAGCGAGTGCGACACAACCTTCTCACTCCCCCCTCCCCCTCTTCCCCTCCTTCCTCCTCCTGGACTCTCTCCCGACACACGAGGAAGATACGAGTGTTACCCTGGCATGGGCATCTGAGAGCTGGAAACAGCGCCATGTGGCAGTGTCCCGCTGCTCTTTAGCATCACGACGGCTGCTCTCAGAACTGGACACCACAATCCACGGTGCCCCGCTAGCTCCATTCCTGCACGCCAACTGCACCACTCCCCTCCTCCTCCGACGCCCCTCTCTTCTGCTCATGCCCCCGCCTACTGGCTGGCTGGGTTGCTGGCTGGCGCGATGCGGTGATGCAGATCTTTGGGTATCCGACAGGCCTGGGCGCCCTCCTGGTGCGCAAAGGTCAGCCTCACGCCTCTCTCTCCTGTTGAAGTCCCTAAGCCTCGTCGTGCTCATCCTGCTCATCCTGCTCTCGCCTTTCACCCTTGCAATCCTACACACGCAATCGTTGCAGCGGGACCTGTCCCCGTTGATCGTAGTCAAGTCAGCCGAGCCTTGCATTATGAGGTACGCTAGCAACGTGCACTGGGGGTGTCTTGTCCTCATTGCCACCTGTCGTCGTTCTCTTGCATGCACGCTAGTGAGCACGCTGCCCTGTCACTGCCAGCTCAGCATGCCCCCCTGCCCATTGCTCTAAGGGTTGGTTGATGTTACAAAAATATGTAAATTTCAGGAGAGAGTTTCATTATGTATGTGTGGGCTAAGGTCTTAAGAACAATCACGAGTGTATTAATGTGAACAGCAAAAGCCTATAGTGTGAAGTCTTTTAACAATCCCCGTCTGCTTCCTGTCAACTTGTCAAAAGTCAAAACCAGCCCGGGGTTGGTTTGGCAAGATACCGGCCAACGGTTTCTCCCGCTCCCGGCAACGCTTGCCCACTCGGCAACATGTCATGGCTTCTTGCCAATTCCATAGCGCCCCCACCCCTACTCCAAATAAGAGTCTATCTTTGAACCCGAGAATGCCCAATGCGGCTCACAACGACGGCTTGCTGCTGTTTGCTCTCCGGCGTTCATGCTTTCTCCCTCCTTGTCTCTCGCCAAATATCGGCTCCCTAGCTGCTTCTCCCGCTCACGCATGCCTTCGACCGTCACAGGCAGCAACTCGCCATGGCGGCTGTCCTGATGCCGGATAGTTGTCGCCCGCCCTTACCACCACCCCCATTGCAGCGTTTGTTCGCATCTCCCATCCCTCGCCGCTACCCGGGAGGCTCAAAATGCGAGAGGCCGTGGGGAGCTGTTGGGTGCCACCAGATCCTGCTGATCTCGTCCTCTTGCCCTCCCTCTCTCTCTTCCTCTTCATTCTGTTGGATTGTTGTCTTGTCACCTCCTCCCCTCAGCTCCCTTCCGCTCCGAGTGAAACTCAATCGGCGTAGAATATGGCCCATGCAGTCTTCCCAATGTAAGCGTGCATCCCAGCCTGCATACTATCTCGTCTCGTCGTGTCTCGCGTCTCAAGTTTCCAGTATACGGTGTCAATGGTCCCTGGCATGAAAGGGCGGTGGTGACATGTGTCGCTGTGCAGATGCTGCGGAGGTGCTCAGGGGTAAGGCCTACTTCGGAGGAGGTGAGCAGCTGCTGCTGCCGCTTCTTCCACTGCCTTCCTCCATCTGTCCAACATTTCGTTTGACGACCTGTACTTTCTTCTTTTTTTCTCGTTCAGGCGCTTCTTCTCTTATCCTGGTGGGTGTGCCTGCACCCTGCCGCCTTTCTGCTCTGCTGTACGGGACAAGCGCGCGCCCCGGATGCTCGTGCCGTTGCTTCATGCGAGTGGGCTGCTCCTTAGCATTCAGAATCTAGCCAGCTCTTTCTCTCTTCTTTTGCCACGAGGGAGGCTTATGGATTTTGTGTGCATGGGGAGAAGCTTCACTGTAAGGAAGTCGAGAGGCAGTCTTGATTCCCTCTTCCTCTACCTTGAGGAAGTCCAGACGAGCAGCCTCAGGTGCCAGGTGGCAGCCTCAGGCAGCTGCAATACTTATTCGGTTGTGCACGTGGCGCGCGGCAGTTCCGCACAAGCATTGCAGTCCTGGCAAAATGAGATGACACGACTCCTGTCCGACGCTGACGTGCAGCAAGCGACTCAGTGAGTGTACTCCATTCCCTGACATCTCGTCCCACCTCCTTCTTCCTCCCACGCGTGCCTTGCATGTATGCTGCCCCGTGTGGTGGCAGGCACGGTGGAGGCATCCATAGCCGACGCAGACTTTGTGAGGAGGAGGAAGAGGCCGGAGGAGTGGCTGGAGGACGGCACCACTTCGTTTCTCGCCATTGCCGCCCTGCGTGCTGGCTTCTCCTCCTTGCGCCAGCTGGGCGGCATGCCGGCCATCTCTCGGTGCGTTCGAAATCGCCCTCGCCCTCGCACTCGCACTCGCCCTCACAAGCGCCACCTGGCATACAAGGTGTCGGCGAGGCCCTGCCAGGCCAAGCACTTGCCGGGGCAGAATTGACACGCGCAGCTCCTGCTTGGGCGTTGAGCGCTTGCACGCGGGCAATGCACGAGGAAGGGGGGCGTGTGAGACGGGCAGGCAAGCTGGCAAGTGCAGGCAGGCATAGGACTGCGCAGCATGGACCCCCACGCCCTCCACCCGCACTCTGGTGGTGGTGTTGAAAGTCTTTGCTTCCGTTGCAGCACGTGTCGATGGCCTGGGGAGAGACACTCCTGCAACCTGAACAAGGAACACATTATTACCTGCATTTTCTCATCCTTGCCACTTCCATCACCGTCCTCGTTTTTCTTGTTGTCCTCGCCAATGTTGTTGAGTGCTGCCGCTTTTTGCTTGCTTGACAACCCTCGTCCCTCTTCTGGAAATGCTGCTGTGGTGCACATCACTCCACAACTTGTTATTGCATGGAGTAATGTCCTCAAAGGGGCACTCCAAGAGGAGGCTGAAGGAGCCCACAGATCAGAGAAAGAGACAGAGAGGGAGGAGGGGGAGGGGGAGAGGGGTCATGCAGAGAGAGGGCAGCACACAACTCATGGCATGTTGTTCTCCAATAGCTGTGTAGAGGCTAGACAGGCTCAGGATGGGCCTGGGGCTGGGCCTGGGGCAGGGCCTCACTTGAAGGGCGCCAACGGGCGGTTGTTGATGGCTGACCACAGATTCCATCCTACGTAATCGGCTTGCTGGAATGCCACCTGTTGTTACCACACGGCAGGAAGAGGATTTCCTTACATGTGAGAAAACATCACCAAAGACAACAAAATCATATGCCACGCACACGATGCAGCAAGAAATCTCGTTCTGATTTTCAACCTCCCCCTCCCGCGGCCCCCGAGCATGCACGGGCGCAGAGCAGCTATGGCTTTGAGAGTGGCATGCCAGCAGGCGAAAGATGGATGGATGGATGGATGGATGGATGGAAGGCTCTGCAGGGCTTAAAGTTTTGAGTAGATGCAAGACAGACGTTCCCCCCCTTTCATTCAGAACATGCAACTGATATAGCTTCTGCTGCTGCTGCTGTCACTGCCGCAAATGCCCATGCATGACATCCTGCGGCGGTCAAACAGCATTGCCTGCAAGACTTGGATGCTGAGCAAAGCGACAGAGCTCAAACAGAAAAAACTGTGAGGCGTGCAACGGCGCAACGACGCAACACTGGCAAGGACGTCTCGGTGCAACAACACCCCCACGCAATCCCGCACTCCCATGCTACTGCTGCTGCCTCACCTGAGCGGTGGCGGGGAAGGCCTTGCCAGACTCATCCAGGACGCCCGCAGAGTCCCCGAGCGCAAACATGTGCGGCTGCGAGCGCACGCGCAGCGTGGCCTCCGTGTCCGCTTGGCCCCGCCCCGTGAGGGGGAAGGGGCTGCTGCCGGCGTCCCCGTCGGAGCCAGCAGGCCCGCCACTTGGCACCGTCGCCTTGGTGCCCACGGTCCACAGCACCAGGTCCGTCTCCACTTGGCGCGTCCAAGAGCTGCCAGCTGGCAGATCGATGCCGTCACCACCCCCCGCGCTGGCACGCACGTCCTCTAGGTTGAGGATGACTGAGTCGTGGCGAGAGGCTGAGGGAGAAGATGGCGTGTGGTCTGGCGAGGAGGACGAGGGGGAGGAGGAGGGGGGGTGTGCGCGCTCTATGGATTTGACCAGCTGGCCCAGCAGGAGCTCCACGTTACGCTCGTCCAGCACCTGCACAGGTGGCAGCCGCGCACAGCAGAGGGCAGCAAGGCAGCACGCACAGGCGGCATGCGCGTGAGTCAATGGGGGTGCTTGCATAGGACCCCTCGTCCACGAATATCATGACAGGCTTGAATTTAATACGGGCTTCATATGAATGCCATGGACTCACCCGGAGCTCGGAGGTTTGACCTCCAATTCTCTCTTTTCTGAAACTCCAGGCGGTGTTCCAGGATAGCTCCTACTCCAAAAGAAGGAAGCGGAACACCAACGACTGGGCTGAAGAGGACCTCCTTAATCCAGCAGAAGTCAGCGTGGCTTGGTGCCCCCACAGATGCGAGTTGCGACATGACTGGGGGCCAGCAATGCCATTTGACAAGGTGATGGCGAGACTGCCGGATGTAGCCCAACGGAACTGCCTCCCCACAAGCTATCGAGTTTTGGTCACGGGTGAGTGGCACCACTAGATGCTGTGTGAGATAGTCACAACAGGCAGGCGCCTCAATTCCATGGGGCAACGGGGCTCTTGCCTCGCCAGGCAGTGCGCTGACAGACAGGCAGTTAGACAGACAACACAGGGAAGCAGACAGACAGGCAGACAGAGGGACAGGCAGACAGGCAGACAGGGAGGGAGGCAGACAGGCAGACAGACTGACAGACAGATGAAGAGGGCGGAAGACAGTGTTAGAGGGCAAGAGGGAGGGGCGGGAGGGAAGGCCACACCTTCCTGGCAGCATCGCGGTTGCCCTTGACTCCAGATGCACAGATGTCATCCGCTGGATCCACCACCTGTCCAGCCGCACGGGCACGTGCACATTCACACACACACACAATGCAGATAAAACAAACCTCAAAAACTTGCTCGCACATGTAGGGTGAAGGGGAGAGGGCCAAAGGGACAGGGCGGGAATAGGGGGAGGCAGCAGGGGGTCTTGTTTTGCAATGCTCTGGCCTGCCTCAAAACATGCATACCCCTGAATAAACAGACATCACAGCGCATTGGAGCAAACGGCAGCAAAGTTGCACAAGACACGCTGCAGCAAAGCTGCAAGAAGAAGAGGTCCAGCAAGCTGAGGCGTTGGAGGGGCACTGATTGTGAGCACCGCGAGCTCACTATCAAAGAGGTTAGTGTATTTGCCGACGCAAGACAAGCAAACCCATTCACAATCACAAGCGCTCTGACGGATGAGACAAGATGTAGAGAACCACTACATGTGCACGCCTCAAAGGGCGGTGGCGGGACGAGGCGAGGGGAGGCAAGGTGGTGGTGGTGGGGGG
>WELA01007312.1:671-26538 GCA_009602735.1 Mesotaenium endlicherianum
ACTTAAGTTAGTAATCAGTCTGCTGAACTTTAGTTAGTAATCAGTCTGCTGGACTTTACATAATTATCAGTCTAATGACTCGGCCAAAAGCAGCAGGCTGAAGTCAACTTAAGTCAGCTTGCTGACACATTCTTTGACAGCCAGCTGACTTCCGTGCTCGGTAGCAGCGAACTGCCTTGATATGCATCTAAGTACCACCTGCTAGATGAATGGCCAGATGACATCCCCATGATGGATGGCTATTCGGGATGATGGGAGATGGCGGTGGATTTGGTTAACCGA
This sequence comes from Mesotaenium endlicherianum, assembly GCA_009602735.1. Taxonomy (NCBI): domain Eukaryota; kingdom Viridiplantae; phylum Streptophyta; class Zygnematophyceae; order Zygnematales; family Mesotaeniaceae; genus Mesotaenium; species Mesotaenium endlicherianum. The sequence goes on from WELA01007312.1 coordinate 954, forward strand.
GGTCCTACCAACGTGGTTAACTCCCGGGTAGGCGGTGCCATCGCACTGACCGTTGAACAGTAAACTCATTCTCTGTACATATGCAAGGCATTGCTCTCGAGTTGGGCATTCGGAAACGAGGCCAACTCTCTTGTACAGCTTACTGAGAGAACTCTGAATCCAAGGCGAGAAGCCATTGATACGCACTGTCTTCTAACCTTGCTTATGTATGAGTTTACTGACTTGCATCATTGATGCTAGTTTACTCGCATTTGACTTACGAGTATTATTCCCTGCTAGTGTATTGTCCTTTGCCGTTTAACTAGTTAATGGAAATACCATAAAGATTACTTGCTGATATAAAGATCTTTATTAATTGTTAATCGCCTATTTGGTAAGTCGATTCATTTCAGTTGTACAAGAGAGTTGGCCTTGTTTTCGAATGCCGAACTCGAGAGCAATACCTAGCATATATACGTGGAATGACTTTACTGTTCAACGGCCAGTGCGATGGCACCGCCTACCCGGGAGTTAACCACGTTGGTAGGACCTCGGTTAACCAAATCCACCGCCATCTCCCATCATCCCGAATTGCCATCCATCATAGGGATGTCATCTGGCCATTCATCTAGCATACCACACTTAGATGCATGTCGAGGCAGTTTGCTGCTACCGAGTACGGAAGTCAGCTGGCTGTCAAAGAATGTGTCAGGAAGCTGACTTAAGTTGGCTTTAGCCTGCTGCTTTCGGCTGAGTCCTTAAACTGACATTTATGTAAAGTCCAGCAGACTTAATACTACATAAAGTTTAGTAGGCTGAACTTAAATAACTATTATATTTAAATGAATATTATATCTACTAATATATTGATTCATTACAATATGTTTGTGAAGGCGGTCAATACCGAGGAGGTGAGTAAGAGTGCGGCATATCTTGCTGGTCTATTTTGGGAGGTTATAGAGAAACTGGGCCCTACCAACCAACGAAAATTGGGCCCTACATTCTTCAGCTATGTACCGACTCAGCAGCAGTTTGCAAATCTGTAGGTATGACATTATACCATCGCATTTTTTGTCTCAGTTATATGCTTCCGCGGAACTTGCTTGTATTGCTCTTTCCTGGCTGGCTGAGCTACCTGTCGGCCCCTTGCTTGTTATTGTTGGGACTGGCTGCCAGCCCTTTGCTTGTTTCTCGAGGCTGACTGCTAGTCCCTCGCTTGCTTTTAGAGGGGCTGTCTGCCAGCCCCTTGCGTGTTTCTCGTGGCTGGCTGCCAACCCCTTCCTTGCTTGTGTCGAGGCTGGTTGCCAGTCCCTCGCTTGCTTCTAGAGAGGCTTGCTGTCAGCCCCTTGCTTGCTTCTGTTGAGGCTGGCTGCCAGCCTCTTGCTTGATTTGTCGGGGCAAGCTGCCAGCCTCGTGTGTAGTGATTTGAATTATTATATATTAGTTTGCACTTATTTTAATGTTTTCAAATATATTTGGAGTAATATTGTGTGGATTCAAGTGTGAATAGGTACTCTAGTGACTTGGTTCATGTCCCTTGAAACTTCTAAGGTATTTTCGAAGTTAGAGGAAAGACCTAGAAGAACTCCACGTGGCAAAAGTCAAATGTGCCATTTATAGGTCAAAAGGACATGTGTACATTATTCTAGAAAGAGGTGGCAAGTTTTGGTTGTGTTGGGTGCCAACACATCAACATACACCTTCCGAGAAATTACTTATGTAGCAAGTATATAAACAAGAGCTAGAACATAGAAAGACATTCCAGAATCACTCTTGTACTTGCCAAATTCCAAAAATATATTAACTTTCAAGAAGCCATCTCTCTTTCAAGAAGCTACCACTTGTGTTCGAAGATCCTTGTCTTGAATAGATAAAGTATTACATTTCACTAAGTACTTTATCTATCTGTTTCACTACAATGGTATCGGAGCTAGGCCCTTTGGTAGCACAAGAAGATGGCCAATCCTCAAGACCAACAGCAAGCTTTCGAAGGAAGCCCTTCCTCTCCAAGAGACCCTCCTCCAGCGCCGATGGGAGAGCCCACTCAAGAAAATCTGCAACAACAAGAAGCACCACAAGGAGGAGCACACCCTCCTCCAGCGCCGATGGGAGAGCCTACTCAAGGAAATCTGCAACAACAAGAAGCACCACAAGGAGGAGCACCGTCAAATCCCGTGGCAGCCGCTATAGCAAAGTTGACCCCACCACAAGGAGTTCCCGCAAATGAGTGGGCAGCCTTCCTAATGACCGTCCACAACCAAGTGGGCTTGGCCACCTATGAAGCAACCGTGCAAGCGTCAAGAGAAGCTATGGCTGCCATGGTTGCCCCTATTGCGAGCAATGCTCAAAATCCAGCCCCGGCTCAAGCGCCTCCACAAGAGCCAACGAGAGCAAGGAAACTCATCAAGCCCGGCAAACCCGACACTTTCAACCCCGGGAAAGGTGCCAACCTGAATTTATGGCTCTACCAAGTGGAGACGTACCTCGCGTTCCTTGAAGTACCCGAGGAGGACTACGTTCCCTTTGCCGTTACCTTACTTAGAGGAGCAGCAACATCATGGTGGCGTAACTATCAAGCGGCTATATATCAAGCTATGGCGCACCCCATGCTCGGCCAAGAGCCCCCACCATCATATGCAAGATGGGCAGATTTTCGTGAGGCCCTCAAGAAGCAATTCATGCCCATCAATGCGGAGAAGATTGCCCGAGGAAAGCTCCACCATCTCAAGCAAACGACGTCCGTTCAAGAGTATACATCCAGATTTCACGCCCTCACTCTTGAGATCCCCAACATGTCTCTCGAGGAGAAGATTGACCGTTACATCTTTGGCCTCAAACCCAAGGTGGCAAAGGAAGTGGAGTTACGCGACTTGACGGACTTCTCAAAGATCATTGAAGTGGCCCAAAAGGTGGATACCTTGGATTTCAAGCACTCCGTGCCTTCATCTTCACGGGTACCGACGACGCGGGTGTACGCAGCCTCTTCCACATCCGAATCTGGACCTACACCCATGGAAATTGGAGTTATTAAAAGGGACCCCGCGGCTGCCCGGAAGAGTGAAAGACCCCCCAATGACACTTATGATGCAAGATACCAGCAAGGAGTGAAAGCAAGACTCTTCCCGGCTGAAAAAGAAGCTCTCACGAGGGCTGGACTACGCTTTATATTGCAAGGAAAAGGGCCATCGTGCACTTTCATGCCCCAAAAAGTTGTCAACAAACGGACAGCGCCGGTAGGCCAGGAGCCTACCACCCCAATACCCACTTCACAAGAAGGCAACAAGACAAGTGAGGTGGAGACTCCCGTTGAAGACGACGTCCCAGCCCCAATGAGTTTGAGAGGTAACCTTGGAGGAGAGAAGGTCCACATCTTGGTGGATAGCGGAGCTCAAGGCAACTTCATTGCTGCAGATTTTGCCACCAAGCACGGTATTACTATGCGAACTCTTGACCACGACGAGGAGATTATGATGCCCGATGGATTCTCCTATACTACCCCTTCCAAGAAGACGTACCCCTTGGCACTCTCTATCAAGTCCTTCAAGGATAGAGTAGTGTTCTCCCCCATGCAATTGGGCAAGTACGACGTCATCCTAGGGACGCCTTGGTTGACCAAGCACAACCCCCAAGTTGATTGGAGGACCGGTACTATCAAGATCAAGAATGACATCACTTCAAGAATCTGTATTTTGCGCGCAATCCAGAATATCCAGACCCACGACATCAAGAAGCTGGCACACGAGATATTATTGTCCGCCCTCCAACTCAAGAGACTTGTGAGGAAGGGACACGAGCTTCTTTTGGCCTTGATCACGCCAAGAGACATCAAGAAAGACATTGAGAGTCAAGAAGGCAGCCCCGTTCTCAAGGAGATACAACAAGTCTTAGAGGACTACAAAGAAGTTTTCTCCCCGGAATTGCCCAAGGGCTTACCCCCCAAAAGATTTGTAGACCACAAGATAGAGTTGAAGCCCGGAAGCAAGCCCATCTCTCGGCCTACGTTCAAAATGTCATACACGGAGCTAGACGAAGTCAAGAAGCAATCAAGGAGCTACTGGAGCATGGCTTCATTCGACCTAGCAAGTCGCCATTTGGAGCCCCGGTGCTATTTGTCAAGAAGAAAGATGGTACCTTGAGGATGTGTGTGGACGATGGCGCCCTCAACAAGATCACCATCAAGAATCGATACCCGCTGCCGCGCATGGATAAGCTCATGGACCGGCTGGTTGGAGCCAAGTACTTCACGAAGGTGGACTTGAGAAGCGGCTACCACCAGATCCGAATCGCTGAACCTGACATAGAAAAAACGGCGTTTAGGACAAGATATGGACTTTTTAAGTTCATGGTCCTGCCATTTGGACTCACCAACGCGCCAGCAACTTTCATGACTATGATGAACACCATATTTCAGCCCATGTTGGACAGATTTGTGGTGGTATTCATCGATGACATCCTTATCTACAGCAAGACCCTTGAAGAGCATGCGAGACACTTGAAAGAAGTCCTCGAAGTATTGAAGCAAAACAAGCTATTTGCGAAGGAGTCAAAGTGCGAGTTTGCCAAACAAGAAGTGGAGTTCCTAGGTCTCCACGTGACTGCTGATGGCATCAAGATGGACCCCAAGAAGACTACGGTGGTGGAGGAATGGCCAACCCCCACGACCAAGAAAGAACCCCAATCATTCTTGGGATTTGCCAATTGGTACAGGAGATTCATTCAGAGCTTCTCGCACATAGCAGCCCCCCTTGACAGATCTACTCAAGAAGGACAGGTTATATCCATGGACCGAGAAAGAGGAAGAGGCATTTCAAGAGTTAAAGCGAAGATTGACCACATCCCCGGTGCTCACACTCCCAAGTTCAAACCCAGATTGGCCCTTCCACGTCATCACCGATGCATCTTCTTATGCAATAGGAGCAATCTTGCTTCAAGACCAAGGCAAGGGACTAAAGCCCATCGCCTACGAGTCAAGGAAGCTAAATCCAGGCGAGCAAAATTATACAACCACGGAGCGAGAGGCATTGGCGATTGTACATGCCTTGAAGAATTGGCGCTGCTACGTTGAAGGACGCAAGGTGCTGGTCACTACGGACCACAAACCGTTGAAGCACCTCCAGACGCAGCCGTATCTCTCAAGGAGACAAGCAAGATGGAGCGGATACTTGCAACAATACAACATCACGATTCAGTACCAGCCCGGCAAGACAAATCCGGCTCACTCCCTCTCAAGACTGCAATTAAACGCAGTGATGACATCCCTGAAGACAGATCTGGAAGCTCTATTTTCAACCGCCTATGAAAGAGACCCTCACTACAAGAACGGAGAAGCAGCCTTGGACCCATACAAGAAGCAAGAAGGCAATTATTGGGTGAGGCAAGACACGGGCCAGAGATGTGTTCCTAATGACTTAGAACTCCGGCTCTTGCTTCTACGAGAAGCACACGACAACCCTCTTGGAGGACACTTTGGAATCCTAGAGATCACGGGCGTTCTAGCCAAGACTTATTGTTGGCCAGGCATGTCTAAGCAAGTCAAGGAGTACTGCAGGAGCTATGACACATGCCAAAGAATCAAGCCATCATCGCAAAAGGCGGGAGGACTCCTCCAACCACTANCGCAAAAGGCGGGAGGACTTCTCCAACCACTACCAATCCCCGAAAGACAATGGACGAACATCTCAATGGACCTTATCGTGGACCTGCCCGTGACACCTCGAGGCCATAATGCAATACTCACGGTGGTGGACAGACTTACTAAGGTGGCTCATTTTTATTCCCACGACAACTAAGGCTACAGCACCACAACTTGCAAGACTTATCTTTGATAACATCTTCCGACTCCATGGACTACCATCAAGAATTGTGTCAGATAGAGATCCAAGATTCACAAGCCATTTCTGGAATAATGGCTGCCCCTTGCCTCTTGGTTGCTTTTTGGGGGCAGGTTGCCAACCCCTTGCTTGCTTGTGTTGGGGCTGGCTGCCAGTCCCTTGCTTGCTTGTGTCGGGGTTGGCTGCCAGTCCCTTGCTTGCTTTTAGAGGGGCTGGCTGTCAGCCCCTTGGTTGCTTGTGTCGGGAATGGCTGCCAACCCATTGCTTGCTATTGTCAAGGTTGGCTGCCAATCCCTTGCTTGTTTCTCGAGACTGGCTGCCAGTCCCTTGCTTGTTTCTCGGGACTGGCTGCCAGTCCCTCGCTTGCTTTTAGGGGGGTTGGCTGCCAGCCCCTTGCTTGCTATTGTCGGGACTAGCTGCCAGTCCCTTGCTTGTTTCTCGGGGCTGGCTGCCAGCCCCTAGCTTGCTTATGTCGGGGCTGGCTGCGAGTCCCTCGCTTACTTTTAGGGGGGTTGTCTGCCAGCCCCTTGAGTGCTTTTTTTGAGGTTGGTTGCCAGCCTCTTGCTTGATTTTCTCGGGGCTGGCTGCTAGCCCCTTGCTTACTTCTGGTTTGTGTTGCTGCTTTCTTGTGCTCTTCTTTCTTATTTTGTGCAGGGAGGCTCATTGAGGCTAAGTACCCGCACATAACCTGGACCGCATGCACTGCCCATGGAGTAGATCTGCTGCTGGAGGATATGGCCAAAGAACCCTGGATGAAGGACCTGGTGGACAGAGGGAAGCAGGTGGTTATTTACATCCAAAATCACCACAAGCCTTTGGCCTTGTTTCAAAAAGAATCAACTATGGAGTTGAAGATGTGGTGTCAAACAAGGTTTCTCACAAGTGTCATCATGCTAGGTTGGGTCTACAAGGTAATCTTCATGAGTACAACTTCGTCTATGCAAGCCTTTTCATACTTTTGGTGTGTACTTATATTCATGTGTATAATTATGTTAGCACTTTATTTGGGTTGTAAGCTGCTGCTATTTGTTTGTCTTGTAAGCTGTTGTTGATTTTTGGTTTTATAGCAACTGTTGCTGTATTTTGCTGTAATAGCAGCTGCTGCTGCTTCTTGCTGTACAAGTGCTGTTGTTTTTAACTTCAATAGGAGCAAATGCTGTTTTTGCTTCAGTAGCAGCTGCTGCTGTTTTCTTGCTTAAATAGCAATTGCTGTTTTTTTCTTTAACAGGAGATGCTGCTGTTATTTAGTTTATAGAAGATGCTGTTTTTTTGCTTTAATATATGTTGCTGTATTTTATGGTGCTCAAGTGCTTTGTCTTCATTGAACTTTAATATTATTGCATGCGGGCTACCTATTAATGTCTGCCTTTGTTTGTAAATTGTTAGGTTTTTTTCAGGTGCAGCAAGCCTTGAAGGTGGTGCTGCTAAGGATTGGCTGGAAGGAGGACTTGCGCAGGCCTTCACCATCCCACAAGAAGGATTGCCTTGCTATGATGGTAGTCTTTTTTGATGACACTTTCTGGGTGAAGGTCAGGTTGCTGCTAAAGATTTTTGACAGGTTAGTGAAGTTGCTGAGACTTGTGGATGGCAATCAACCTACTGTGGGACTGGTGTACAACGCCATGGCGGAGATGCAAGAGCAGATCAAGAGCATGGAGGATGAGCTTGTTGAAGATGAGCGAGGCCGGCTGGTGGAGATAGTTGAGACGAGGTGGACCTTCTTCCACTCTCTTACGCATGCTGCTGGTTATATGCTTCATCCATTGTGGCAAGATCATGAGCAGCATACAAATGAGGAAGTGATGAAGGATTGGTATCTTATCCTGAATAAGCTAGTTCCTGAGAATATCATAAGGGAGCAGTATGAGCAGTACAAGAATAGGGTGGGATTAAGCTTTAAGAATCCTAGGGCAGACAAGGAAGCTGAGACCAAGTCAGGTATGTTTTGGTGGAAGAGTCATGGGTCTAGTATGCCTCAGTTGCAAGCTGTTGCCATTAAAGTGCTTGGCTTGGTCACTTCAGCTAGTTCATTGAACGGAATTGGTCTGAGTATGATTTTATCTACAATAAGAAGAGGAACCGTTTGAAGCAATCTAGAGCTGAGAAGTTAGTGAGGCTGCATTCTAACCTTAGGTTGATTGAGGGAATGGAGAGGGGAGGAGTGAAGAGAGCTCCAGGTAGGCATATTGCACCGATTTTTGAAGAGGAGTAGGCTCAGTCAGAAGAGAAGGTAGAGAAGGTGGAAGCTGGGGAGGAGTTGGAGGACTCGAAAATATGAAGATATTTTTTGTGCCCCATTTTTTTTGAACCCATGTGCAGTAGCAACAGCTTCTTTCAGCTTATTTCAAAGGCTACATATGCTTCTTTTTATACTTTGTGTGCGTGGCACTTGTTGCTGCTGCTATCTTCTTGCTGCTGTTATTTGTTGTTGAGTGCTGTTATTGTGTGCTACTGCTGTGCCATCGCTGCCATTGATTTGTGCTTCATACTATTGCTGCTATTCGTTGCTGTCCTAGGCTGTTGTTTTCATTTTAGTGCTGGTCTTGTGCTTACTTATTTGTTTTTTGTAAGTATTGAATATGAAGTGTTTAATTTAGTATGCACTGGATCTGTGTTGCTTAGATGTCATTGTCTGTTAAGTTTTGCTTAATCTGCTGCTAATCGTGCACACACATTTGTGACACTTATGAAGAATTCATTAAATGTACTGGTTTTTATTGCCTGCAAGGCTGCAGCCTATTAATGTACCACCTCTAACTTGTAAGTTGTAACATAATAAGTAGTTAGGGTTGCATTGCTTTCAGTGTATCCTGAACTTTATAATGACTTATTAGTTGCAATAGCAGCAGCTTCTTTCAGCTTATTTCCGTAAGTGTTGCTAAATTGTGATTGATCATTGAACTTGTGATTGAAGCCTTTGTGTGAGCAAGTTGTCGTACATTTCAAATTTTAACAGCAACTGCCAATATAGCAATGTTTGAGATTATACATAATGATGACGATTCAATTAATTTGTTACATCTTCAAAACCTAGTGCTTTAATAAGTAGTGGGATCATGTATGCAGAAATTTCTGAGTTATGAAGTGAGCGCATTTAGTGAGTTATCATGTATGAAGTATGCTAGATTGTAGATAAATTATGAGTGTTGCAAGTTTTCTATGCCATGAAGAAATTAACAAGTTACAACGCATTCCATTGCTTTGAAGCTCCTACCTTTGATAAAGGTAATGTGCAATGGAATGTGGAATAAAGTTTGTAGTACCCAGATGCATGTAATGGGTGTAATGGCAAATCATAGACTATCTAAAGACTAAATCTGAAATTACCGTGTACATATGTAATAAATATATTGTACATTATTTGTCCTCAAATGTTACTAGGTGGGCAAGATACTAGTTCAAGACCCAAGTGAAGCCAAAGTGTCGCAACAAGTTGCTTCGTCGAGACTGGACATCCGCTTTGTTGAGTTTTTTGAAACTGCCGAAGAGCGTGCACAGCCGCTAACATGGCCGCGCCGAACGTGCACGCAAATTGGTCTTACGCCTACGTGTACACACACGAAAACTTTATTTGAGAGTAAATACAAAAAAGCAAAACCGACAGGTAAATAGATCGGGATCGACCAATAAGTCAAATTCAATGTCGTATACACATATTTAGCGAATACGTCGTATTCACGCGTATAATCCGCACCCGACCGACCTATATGCACGTATCCCATAACTAGGCCACTACTCCTCCCTTGGCGCCCTTGCGCTCCGCTTGCGTTGCAGCCTCCACAACCTCAATCTGCTCCCCCTACAAACACACATCATAGACGCTGCGCTGGTGCTCCTTCGTGAGGGCAAGCTGATAGTTAAAAGCGGCACACAAAGAGGAAGATGCAGAGAAAGCATGAATGAACTTGACGCAAGCAGCGGTGACCTCCACGTACATGCCGTTGTCCTCACGCAATTGCCAAAAACGCTCATACGCCATGTTACGGGTCTCACGGGGCATACGCATGAAGTCACCCATCTCATCCTGGCGCGCCCTGTTGTTAGCAAGAAATCGCTGGCAAAACATCTGCATCAATGCATCAATGCGATCAAGCAAAGCACCAGGAGCAGGGCCATGGAGGGGAAGGACAATGCCGAGTATAGCCTGCTGCTGTGGTTGCTGGGCAAGGCAAGTGTGACGATCCTCAACGCGGGCCGCAAACACCTGCATTGGGGTGGCGTACGCAGGAAGAGCTAGCTCCACTAGATCTGCCTCCTCTGGGCCTCCTGCTCCCCCCCCGACCAACGCAAGCTTCCCCTCCACCCCGACTCCTGGCAGGGGCTCTTGACCTAAGCCCCCTAAACCCAACCCAGCAGCAGCAACGGCAGCTGCCGCCGCGGTTGCATCCAAGCCGGCAGCTACAGCAGCAGCTGTTGCGGCAGCCGCAGCTTCCGGAGCGAGTGGAACACTTCCAGGAGGGGCATCAACCATGGGAAAGATACCCACACCGTCCCCAGGAACAGCTAGCAGAGGAGCATCGAGAATCGTGTGGATGATATCTAGTCTGAAACTGGAGTAAATCAGTTCATTATTTATTTAATTAATTGCATACATAAAAAAAACCCTAAATAAGTATTATGTCAACATACTCACATGTGCGAGTTTGTCTAAATGAATGTATGTCGATATAATGCGAGTTTACTTACTTTGTCAAAAAGGTCAGCAGGATGACTTTTGTATCATGAGTGTAGTTTGCTCACTTTGTTGAAAAGGTCAGCAAGATAACTTTTGTATCATAGTATAGTTGGCTGACATTTATATACCAGTTATATATAGGACATAGTATCAGTAGGTTGATATGTAGTAAGCTCGTATAATGTAGTTATTATACTTGGACTTAGTATGCTGAGGATAGATATATGCATATAGATAATTATTTGTAGACTGGCACATGTGACCGTAGTATACTAAAAGTCGGGAGGTCAATTGAGATTCGGAAAACCATTGTCCTACCAGTGTGGTTAACTCCTGGTAGGCGGAGCCGTCGTCAGTCAACTGAACAGTTAGGACCTAAGTCAACCGACCAATTAATATGGTCGTTATACCTAGGTCCGTGGGTCCCAACTTAACGGGTGTCTCACGAAACGGCGCACCTTGCGCCGTGGTCAATCAGGTGGTCACTAGGCACATAGCAGGCTGGGATCTCGTGGTCCCTCATTCTGGACAGTAGGCTTCAGAGTCGGATTTTCTACTTGCAAGTCATGTGTGCACTTTTGGATTTGTTATTATGACCAGCTTTCACAGAAATTGACATGGCGTCTTCGTCTGTTTTATCAAATGGCGCTAACTAGGACTTTTCGAAAAGGTCTCGTCACGATGCGTCCGTTGCCATTAAGTGTGCTCAATTTGGAGTAGTATTGACAAACTATGCCCTTTGACATTTTGGGGTCACATAGCGAACAGATTCCATGGTTTTGCACCTAAGCCAGTGGGATGTGTTCTAGCTAAGCTACATTATGGTCATCTGAATGAGAGCGCCTTTGCTATTCTGTCCCCTGATGATGTGTATGTGCTCATACATTCTTGTATGCCTGGTAGGCAAGAGGCCATGAGTTTCTAAAAGAGAAGCTCTAGTCCTCAAGCTCGCCTCATTCTTGTGCCTTGTGTTAGTGTGCAACTATGGCACACTACGATGATTGAGTCAAGGGGTATAGATGAGTAAACGAGATTCATTATAAGGGCAAAGATTGCTCCCTCATTTTACACGCTTCCACCTATCTCTGATCTTATATATTTAAATGAAATATATTTATCTTGCATAAGCAAGATTCACTTCAAAAACGCTGGTACAGCAACAAAGCCTCCTCCCCAAGGTGCGTGGGCATTGTGTGGAAATAGTCATTACGCGACAATCGTTGGTTATGGGCACGCAACATGGCAATAGATGCATCAATCTTAGAGTCGAGTGCGAGCAATGACATGCCATCAGAATGTCCCATGTAGGTCTGTTGCAAAGACGAAGAGCTAGCCATGGCCGTAGAAGCCATCCCTATCTCTAGGTGCTCATGCAATAACACATTTGAATCAAGCAAGTAGAATGGCGCAGCTGGATGCAAAGCAGGTGGCTCTATTAGCGGTGCAAAAGGTAGTATCTCAGCAAGCTCAAAACATTCAGAGGGCGTAGAAAGAGACAAGTCCGGTAGCTCAAACGGTGTAACAATCGAATCAGGAAGTAACAAAAATGGAGAAACACAGGTGGCACAGTCTCCGGTAGATCCTCCTGCTGGTACGCAAGTCCACTCCGCGTGCAGCTAGGAGTCGGAAGCATGCAATCTTGCAAGGGCAGAGGGTAGGTTACACTCCACCTGGTGATAATGTTTAGGATGTGCTCTTCGTCGGGTGGAGCGCCTCCAGACCTTTCTAGCAAAATCGGCGATCCACGGACGTGGTAGACTCCTCCTCTCTCCTTTTCCTCCCCTAACTCCAATGTCTGACGGCTGCTGTCACAACCGGCCCACTAGGGCTCGGCCCTACCAAGACGTAGAGATGGAATGTCCGCTCTTTTGAAGAGCGGATGCTACTCTACTAACGCGCCACGGATGTGTGGGTAAATGTGAGCGCTCACACAATCCGCCGTGCACTAGTGTGGATGTGTGTGAGAGGTGTGTAAGCAATGCTAAGGCTTGGCCGGCCTCTAGTGCCTAACCCTCAAGGGATAGGTTAGCATTTGTATGTGAAAGAGGCGGAGACACAGCCGGGTCAACAACAACTAATCTAGGGTAAGCAAGAGCGAAATGAGTCGAGCTTGGGCTTGCAATGTTATGGCCAAATACTGCCTCACGAGCGTCACAATCTGCGCATCCGAAGCATGAAGGACAAGACAGACACTACTCAACAAAGTGAGAGATGTCGTGCATGTGCAATCAGCAAAGAGTACGAGGTTACAAGCTTGTGAGGTAAGCCACAAGAAAGTACAAGAAAGTACGCATGGTGTTAGCGTGCTTTCTAAGTAGCATGCTCGTGAATGTCGAAGCCCAGTGCCTACGAGATCGAACGAAACCAAACCTAATTCAAGTGACGAGTTATCGCGTCAATGTGGGGAAACAAGGACTCACTAATAATAAGCTAAAATAATGAAAAAGTCAATGGACGGACCGACCCCCTCCAATCCCTCACACACGCTCACCCGTACACTCCCTAACTCCTAACGACCCCGTGGACACATCCACGGGATCGCCTATTGTACATGAAGGCTCAGTCACGGACACTAAAGCTCCCACTTGGTACTAGCGCCGACCCAACAAGCAAGGGGAGTTATGGGCCGACCTCCACATGCGCGGGCGGCAGCAACACATGTGGAGGAAAGAGGTATGCGCGGGATCCGGGCAGTGCCTCACAGCTGCTCAATAGCAAAACCTCGTGAGCGGATCATAGGTCCAAGTGCTCACCCCAACTGCCTGTGAACCGAGCCTTCCTCACCTACCATCCCTAACCCAACTAACCACTAAGACCTGCCATCACCCTCCAACCCTCCCCCCCACTGGCTGGACACTTAACGGGCTCGACAGCATCAGCTATGACAGTGCTGCCCTAGTCATCTTTGCCTATTTCCTCATCTTCTTTCTAGGCCCGCCCTCACTTGCCATGCAGAGTTCACTTGTTGACTGTGTCCACATGTTACCTTGACTCCCCATTGCATCTGCCACCACCCCGCGTCACGTATATGTTAGATGTTTTACTCTAGCAACCAGCAAATAAATGTACATATTATGTACTGCTCGCTATCATCATCCCTACAATAAATTTACCCACATTGCCAAAGTTTAATCAGCTTATACAAACTGGGTGACTACCATTCACACTGCTGCAAGTTACTTACAGACTCTCTGGAGTCCCCCCACCAGAATGCTTTCTAACATCAGCAGCATCCGCACTTTCAACACAGCATAGCACATCAGTCGCACAATACTGCAGCACAGCATAGCAGCGGAACATCACTGCAGCATAGCCTACCAGCGCAGAGCAGCAGATAGTAATTCATGCAATTAATTCATTGTTCATTGCGTTTCTCCCTCAACAATGGTAATGTCAATACAAATAACCTTCCTGTCCCCGCTACTGCATACCAAGGAAAACTTTTTCTATATGCCAAGTTGTCCCATACAGTTACTTACCTCCTTGCGATGCTCTGCTGTCAACCACACCAAGTCTGCCTGCTGCAAGGTTCACAGCAGGTGTTGCAACTGGACTAATATCCAGCTTCTCCTGCACAAAGTCCCAAAGGCACAAGTTTAACCATTTATCAGCTAAACTGTATCACGCAATAAAATATTATATTCTTTATGAATTTTGACATGCAATTTTGACATGCATATTTTTAAAATAGCAAATATGAACACCCCCTCACCTTCTTGTCCTTGTAGTAGGCCATCACATACTTCACGCCTTCATTCTCCAGTGCATCTTTCTCTTTCCTTCCGGTGCTGTAGGGTACCATGAACTCCAAGGAAAACGAATACTGGGCACCCGCTTTGCAATGATTGTTGCGGGGCCCAAGGCAAGTATACCATCTTCTTCCCAGAAACTATCCTCAATTTTGTTCTCCTCCAAGGTGCAATCAAGGGTGATGTACTTGTTGTAGTCGCCATTACTTCGAGTCCCATTTTTGCACTCCAAGACATGAAGAGACAGTAGGCGTGAATATGCAACAGAACATACGCACACCCACAGTATAATCTGGCACTTAACACTAGATGGCCCGGTGTATCGTGCACTTTTGGGTGCTGTAATGAACCAGTATATTGGGTTGATATGTTATTCATTTAAATATAATAGTTATATAAGTTCAGTCTGCTGATCTTTAGTTAATACTAGGTCTGTTGGATTTTATATACTTAGTTTAATGACTTTGCCGGGAGCAGCAGGCTGAAGTCAATTAGGTCAGCCTGTTGACTTAGGTCAGCTTGCTGACACATTCTTTGACAGTCAGCTGACTGCCATACTCGGTAGCAGTGAACCGCCTAGTTATGCATCTAAGTGTGGTGTGCTAGATGGGTGGCCAAATGACACCTTTAAGGTGGATGGCAATTCGGGATGATGGGAGAAGGCTGTGGATTTGGTTAGCAGAGGTCCTACCAGCGTGGTTAAACTCCTGGGTAGGCGGTGCCATCGCACTTGCCGTTGAACAGTAAACTCATTCCATGTACATATGCTAGGGTTTGCTCTCGAGTTCGGCATTCGAAAATAAGGCCAACTCTCTTGTATAGCTTACTGAGAGATATCTGAAGCTAAGGCGAGAAGCCAATGATTTGAACTGTCTTCTAACCTTGCTTATGTACGAGTTTACTGATTGCATGATTGATGCTCATTTAATTGCATTTGAATTGTGAGTGTTGTTCACTGCTAGTGTATTGTCTTGCGCTCTTAAATCGGTTACTAGATTATACCATAAAGATTGCTCAGTGGTATGAAGATCTTTTATTAAATGTTAATCGCCTATTGGCAAGTCAATTTATTTCATTGGTTACCAAGCAAGTTATCACAGTAGTCTTGTATGGTAAGGACTAGGTCTTAAGCTAGCAACTCTCGGGAAATGGAGGGTGAGGACAATGATAACATTGTCGAAGGACTAGACGAAAGTCGCCTCTTTGGACCCCATACCTACTTAGAAACGTTGCACGATGCAGGAGCTAAAAAGGCTGCAGAGGAGGCAGCAGCCCTTATTGCAGTAGCGACTCAGCTTGCTGAGGATGAGCGTTTAGCCAAGGAGGTAGAAAGAGGCAGAAAACAGGAGGGCCCCTGACGGAAGGACGGTGGAAGAGTAGATGGCAGAGAGGGCCAATCTCCAAAACCAACCTCCTGTTGTGCCTCCTGTTATACCTCTCCCTTAGATTTGCAGACAACTGAGTGCAACAGGCATAGCCGGAGCAGCACAATTGGGAATGCCGAAGCTGCTACTAATCGAGCTAATGTTACAGCTGCTGCGTTTGCTGGGCTACCACTTCAAAATGTAGATCTGGGAGCTTTATTCATGCAAATGCAATCGCAAATGCGAGCATGTATCAGTCTCAACAGGAGGATAAGAGAATCATGTTAGCATTGCTGCGTGACAAAGACCAACTGGGTTCTCAAACCACTGGTGGTGGTGGCAGAGGGCCTAGTAAGCTTAAGCCAAAGCCTCTTTGTGATTATGACCCTGAGGGAAACAGAAGTAGTACCTGATCAAGTTTCTCGCTGATATTGAGCAGTGGCTGGAGAACTGCCCAAAACGGCAGGACTACAAGAAAGTCAGGCACACTGGTGCTCTACTGAAAGACAGTGCAGCAGACTGGTGGCTGTATTGGAAAGAAGAGCGTAAGGCTCAACAACTTGGTGACCCTACTTGGGTAGAGTTTGTCGAGAAGCTGCATGAGAAGTTTGATGTTATTAATCAAGAGGAGAAAACTATCTATGCAATGATCTCCTTGACACTGAGGTAGACCACTTCAGTTGCTGACTTTGCTCAAAAGTTCCAGGAGAATATGATGAAGCAGCTAGAATAGCTAGAGCGGTATAGGATAGCATACTTCAGGTATGGCTTGAAGTCCGAGGTCTCAGGTCATTTTGCTGTAAAGAAATATGAGAAACTGGCTAACTTGATCCAGGACGCTGATGCCTGGGATCAGCAGCAGTTCAATCACAAGCGCCATAATAATGCCTTGGTGTCTAATATTGTCAGAAAGCCTCATGGTTCTTACAATGCAATTGAAGCAGATCAGGCTGGGGACGATCAGAGTGATGAATATGAGTATGAGTATAATGCGATGCAGTCTAGAGGGAGAGGTGGATACCCTCGAGGTGGCTATGGAAGAGGTGGTGGTAGGACTAAGCCGAGACCAGCCTCAACAAAATCTATTTGCTACCATTGTCAGCAGTTGGGCCACTACAGAGAGTAGTGTCTTAGCAAGCACCTTCCAAAAGTCGAAAGAAAGGATGAGCCTTTAAAAGACAGCAACAGTCAGTAATCCGATCTACTGACTGTGAGGATGCTATAGGTAGTGAGTCATCACTAGCTGCCCTCGTAGCATGTATTATGGGCCCTGCTAAACTGGATTCACTATGCATGCCTGGCAAATAGATAAAGAGACCATCACCAATATAGATGTCAAGAGAGTGCACACTCTAGATGGTCTTGTTCCCCCTGGTGTCCAATATTACTTCGCTAAGTCAGGAGAACAATGCGAAAGTCAGGAAAAGTCAGTCTTCCCTATCCTACTGCATTACATGATTGCAGGTAGGAGGTGAGGGCATTCTTTGACGGAGGGACGTCACATACTTTTATCCAGAAGGACTTAGTCAAGTGGCTAAAGCTGCCTACTGCCACCCAAGGGAATAGAAAAATATTCCTTGGAGATGCCTCAAGTATCCCGGGAGGAATTAAAATTGAGCCTATTGAAATCTAGTTAGGTTCTGGCATTGCATTTCTAATTGAAACGTTTACATTTGAGGTACTCAACGCTGGCTTTTATGATCTTGTATTAGGAAGGTCCTGGCTTAATAGGCATCAAACTGAAGTGTGTTGGAGCAGAGGTACAGTTAAAGTGAGAGGAGCCAGTCATGGGCAGACTAACTTGGCACCCACCAGTGCTCTTCCTCTTGTCCTGTATAATTGGCAAATGAAGGAAAAGAAGAGGCTTCCACGCTGAATGCAACGGAGTTCATCGAAAGCTGGAACCAGAAGGAAGACATAATGTTATGTCTGCTGCTAAAAATGGTACCTCCTCAACCTGAAGAAGTGGTTGAGAAGATAAATTTTGAAAAGGCTCAAATTGCAGTGTACCAGAGTACAACAATTTTTAGGTGTGGTCATAGATTCCAGAAGCATTTTTGTGGACAAAAGCAGGAAGGATAAGTTGCTGAGAACCATAGAAACACTAATAGATAAACAAAAGGAGCAAGGGAGTGTCTGGTGCAAACAGGTGGCTACTGTAGCTGGTCAAGTGATATCCACGAATTTAGCAGTGGGAGAATATGCTGAGATGTTTTCAAGGCCAACGTTTGGCTTGCTCAAGACTAAAGAAGATTGGCATAGCAGACTGATTCTCACTAACAATGTTAAAGAAGAACTGAGCTAATGGACAAAAAATTTGGCTGTGAGCATTGGTTATCCTATCAGGGAGCACAAGAGTCCGGACCATATGGTCTAATGCTGGTGTGACAAGGACAAGACAACAGGAAGGTTGCATTCCAATATCAGGTATGAGCGTATGCAACCACATGATGAACATATATTGGAAGGACTGAGGAAGCTCTAGAGGATACTCTGTTGAGTGCATTGATCAGAGTCTGGGAAGGAGCTTTTTAGAGGACAACATGTTAGTATCAGGACTGATTCAAAAGAGGTAGTAAAGCCGATAAGGCAAGGAGGAGCAGAGGTGGAGGACCGGCAATGTCTTTGCATGATGTTCTTCAAATACATAAGCCAGACTGGAATCACATTTGATATTGAGTGGATGCCTATGGATATGAAGTAGAGGTTGGCCTATTCGATGAACAGCAAGGAAGAAGATGACTATAGCTTGACAAAGGCTGCATTTCAAATGGTGGAGGCCAAGTTTGGCCCTCATTCAGTTGAAAGGTTTGCTTCTCCTGCGAATAAGCAAGTGGCCAGGTTCAATGCAAAACTCCCCTATCAAAGAGCTGAAGCTGTGAACTACTTTACAGCTGATTGGTCTGCAGAAAATAACTCTGCTTTCCCTGCCCCCCAGCTAGTCCCTCAGGTGCTAGAACATGTTAGAAAATACAAAGTTGTATGTACTGTCATTACTTCTATGTGGCATACAGCATGTTGGTGGCCTAAGCTCATGAGGCGGATGCATATACCAAGTCCTGAGAAGGAGGGTCTCTACATCTGGATTCCAAAAATAGTGGATTCTTTATATTTAGGATACTGCATGGAGACACTAGTGCCTGGAACTGACAAGTTTGCTTTTGGTCAAAAAGGAATCCCTTTATGTGAAATCCAGGCAATAAGACTGGATGGCAAATGTTGTGAGCAGTTGGCATCATAGCAAGGTGCCCTGAGCTTCAGGCCCTGCAGAAGGATAGGTGGGAGGCAGTGATGAGAAGCAGAGTCAGCAAATCCATCAAGACATATGACACATACTGGTATGATTTCCAGAAGTTTCGTGAGAAAACAATCTCAGAGATTTGCCAGCTGGTTGAAGTTTGTGCTATATACCTGACCTCTTTACTTAAGCAGAAAATTTCTCGGCAAAGGTATTGTCTTACTAGTGCTGCAATCTATACTGCACACAGTATTATAGGCCAGTCCAGTTCTACTGATGACCTTGCTATCAAGAGCCTGAAAGATACAGCTAGCAGGGAGCTGCCTAGGCCTAACAATGAAAAGCAACCATTTGCACTGGAGAAAATTGTTGAGATATTGAGCATTTTTGCTAGCACAAAGGCAGATAGCAGGTTAACTATGCAAGCTGCTACTCTCTTATTCATGTATCATGGGTTGCTTAGATACTCTGATATAAGCAGCATCAGGCTGGAGGACATAAAGATTAAGGGAGAGGCCAGGATTGAGTCTGTAGAGCTCTTGATACCTAAGGCCAAGAATGATCAAAGGGAACTGAGTAGAATAATCACACCTTTTTGGACTGGTAAGAAGTGGTGCCTTGTGGAGATGTTTTGTAGACTAATGCAGCAATTTCCTGACTATCAAGCAGTAGGGCCACTAATACAGACTGTGAATAATAAGGGAGGACTAATTGGCAATGCACCCACATATGCAACAGTTAGGAATTGGTGCATGAAGATGTTCACAGTTGTAGACTCGAGTAAAGAAAACTTTGGAACACACTCATTGAGAAAGAGTGCTGCCACTAACATGGGTATTGCAAGCAAAACATCAAGAATTTAAGAGGATGGAAGAGTGACCAGGCCAGAGAGATGTACATCATTGAGGCAGATGACAAAGCAAAGATAGCAGCTGAAGTGATATCCATCCTAGAATTGGGAGGGCCAGGACCTTATACACAAGTGCAAATTTTAGAGGCATTCAAAAAGAACAGGAAGCATAGGTAAAAGCATGAGAAAATAGCTTGCAAAAACATAATTGTATAAGTTTCTGAATCGTACTTCCTAGCTTGCTTCTCTCTTGCCTACCTTGCTTTTCTTTTCTTTTCTGCCTTTCTCTTCTCCTGCCTGCCACCTCTATCCCTCCTAAATCTCCCCTTCCCTCAACTCCAGAATGTATGCTATTTTTGCAGCTGTACTATTCTTCTATCTCTTCCTACTTTAAATAATCAAGCGTGATTCTCACTTGAAATCTCTATTATGTATGTATGAATATGTAGATGCTATATATCTCAAATGTGGCTTATGAAAAGGAACCCCGACAATTGCGTAAGTAGGGCCACATCATTAGATGACAAGATAACAACTGCGTGTGAGGGATTGGGAACTTGGAAGGTTCCAAAATTTAAGGATGGACTAATTTTGCGCGGACGTTTTAATCCGTTGAAACGGGTTTTCGACCTTGGTTGACTCGGAAATGGTATTTTTTGCCCGTTCAAACAACTTTCATGTCAGAAAACGTTCAGGGAGGTAAAAGAAAAATCTAGAGTGCTCTGTAGTATGAATCGCGACGTACATCTATGTTGTACGGGACGTGTGTGTGTATGGTATGGCTACCTAACACTGGCTCAACGAAACCCATGTCATTTGTGTCTTTCAGTGCCCATGCCATCTGGAGTAGTACGAGACTACAAATACATGTTGGAATATTGAGGGTAAATTGTCAAAATAGGCCAGAATGTTTCAGAATGAAGGAAAGCTAAACCTCAACGTAGTACAATGGAGTTCCTTCTTTGTTGTTGTCCTTATTTGTCCACCGGAGAGGTGACTCGTGGGTGGCTGCAGGCTCAGGTGGATTAGCGATAGTGCTGATATCTCAATCAGAGTCTTCTCCACTAACCCCTTCGTAGTAAGGCTAATAAGAGACCCCACTAACAGTAGGCATACGCTGAAGATTCGAATTGCTTGCAGGCAAAAAGAGATCTTTTAGAAGTAAGGTGTGTGTACTCTCCAGATTGAGCACCTCAAGACTGTAAATTAGTAGGAAAACAACTGATGAGGTATGGCCCAAAGATCACTAGAAGCACATCACGATATTCAAGAGGAGTCCTATGGCAAGGGTTCAAGCTGTGACTTTGCTCACCACTTCTGAAATTCTTCAAGTGACTGGAAGCCAAGAGGGCTTGCTCTTCACAAGGGAGAAACTAAGTGGTCCTGAAAACACCCGAGGTAAAAGTGTAAGCTTTACTGATAATTCTATTTCTTACAAATGGCATAATGGACTTTTAAAAGATGTCACATATTCTTTGTAGTATAAGGAGGTTGCCGTAGCATGATATTGATATGGATAGTATGGAGCATCCTTTGCTTGATATTAAAGACATATGTTACTTGGTAGTTGCAGTAACTACGGCTAGAGGAAGCCGATCTACTTTTGAGGCACTATCTAGGTAGCATTGGTCAAGGCAAGCTCTGCCAATGAGGAGCACTTGGCATATTCTTGTATCTAGTATTTGATTGATTTGTATTATGCCTAGCATATATTAGTGCTAGAACATCCTTTACACACATTTGTGGACATAGGAGAGGCCTCCTGGAGGGACCTCATGCATTGAACTTGCGCCTGACCCGCCGGCTTTGCAAGAGTATAAAGCACTACAATGCCCCGAGTGAGGATCTTTTAGAAGTCCTTCATGGCAAGTTGTAAGTGACAAAATTATGAGTAAAGTTGACACTTGTATTTCTTGTGTTTTCAAGGCCACTAGTCTCTCTTGTGAGGAGCAAGCCAACCTCTCCTAGGCTGGTTTCCAATCTCTTGAAGAACTTCACAAGTGTTGAGCAAAGTCGCAGCTTAAACCCTTGCTTAGGAATACTCCTTCAACGATCTATTAAGCCTTACTTCATTAGCTGTTCTCTTTCCAATTTTCCGTCTTGAAGTGCTCACTCTGATAAGTACAAACTCCTTCATGAAAATATTCGACGCTTGCCTCCTTTTTTGGCTACAAAGCCATGTATGATAGACTCCATTGCAGCAAAGCCTGTGACTTGTCTTGTATTGCTTATGCCGCTTATGCACGCTCGAGCTCTTGAAGCACGACATCTGCTTTACATGTGCCGTAAGTAGATTCATGATAAACTAAGATTCATGGGTACTTTATGTAGATCTAGCAAAGTTGATACATGAAAGGGTAATTTTACGTAGATTTACATGTGTTGCACGCAATTTCGTTATAAATTGGAAGTTAATACGTACTCCACAAAAATGTGTAGACATAGAATCGTAGTCCTCCCTTTCAACACTACTATCGATGATGGTCGATATTGGTCGAGACTCAATACCCACTCTTCGTCAACTTGCTATTTGACCCAATTCTGGCCCGCCCACCTTCTACTTCAAGTTACGATGACAGGTACTCGTTAATTTGCTAAAACAACGCTAGGGGCGATTTGTTTTATCCTATTCCATCTAGCTAAGCCTGGGCCTCTTAAGCATGACATAAATCTCTCTCAAGGCAAAGTGCATCTCTCACCTTTCCATTACACGGAACATTTTAGACCAAAAGATTGTGGAATGGATGTACTACGTGTTGAAGGGTGACATGCATTATATAGCACATCAGGAAGTAACCTTACATTTCAAATATAGAATGAAGAGCTCGGTAAGTGCAACATAGATAAGAGCCTTGATGTAAAAAGGCCGTTATTAAGCCTACTAGTATCCTTGCGCAGAGAAAGAAGCACGCTCTATGCACAGCAGGCGTCATATGCGAAGTCCGCTTGCTCTTCTACATGACCAACGGGACCAATGTGACTTATTTACTCAAGACAGCATCATCATCACTTGGAGGCCCCAGGGGCAAGCCAGCCCCAAACACCGGGGGTGCCCTTCTGAGCTGCAGCAGCGGCGGCCTCGTCGATGGCAGCCTTTTGACGCCGTAGCAACTCCAGCTCGTGCTCCAGGGCATCCATGGTCTGCAGCCGCTGCCGAAGCTCTGCCACTTCAACCTGCGGCGACGACGAGCGCCCCAATCCGTGAGACGAGCGTACGCGCATACCTGGCCATAAGCCTCAAGCCTGCCTGCTATGCTGCACCCCTCATCGAACCCCACAACCCAACCTACAGAGGCGTGCTTCTCTCCAAGACCCGCATTCAGCAGCTACAATGGGAGGGAGGGAGGGAGGGGGAAAATAGGGAAGGGCAAAGGGCGAGAGGGGGGAAAGAAGAGAAGAGCACGCAGGGACGCCGTACCTCGAGCCGGAAGCAGCGTGCTTGTTCGCTGGCCAAGGAGCCTCGCGCGGACAAGAGCTCCTGCACAGAGAGAGCGAGCGCCCCGCCGCAGAGACAAAGTTCCCCCCGTCTGCCGATGAGCAGGTCGCATAGCAACACAACCTGGACTGCATGCACGCTGCTGGCTAGCTACAGCTTGTGGCCGCCGCCTGCTCCCTGCAGAGGCGAGGCTACCTCTCTTAGCCACCGAGGGGGTGAGCTTATCTGAGCTCGTCTGCGCACTCTTAGCCCACACACTGGCCAGGATGGGACCCCTTGCAAATATGGGAGGGCCTGCAGAGCAGCATTGAGTAGGTGCCGCTTTGCAGTCAGCTATGAGGGGCGACCTGCCCACCCATCTGGTGAGTTCCGCTGTCCTTCTCCCTCCTCTGGGGCCCGAAAGGAGCGTGGTAGTGCGCGAGAAAGACTCCATCCTACACGCCAGCACATCAGGCTTCGCTTGCAGGCACGAGGGCAACGGCAGCGTCGTCAGGCTCCAGGCAATTGACCTGCCCTGTCAGAGGGAGGAATGCGGGGCGGGTGCACCGCGGGCATATGCACGAAACCCACAGGTGAGGCAAGCTGCCGGAGGAACGAGCTGGGGGCCGCCCAGGAGGGGTGGGGGTGGGGGGGGAGCTCCGCAATGTATATGCATGGGCACCACATGCACACGCACAGGCCCTGTAACTCGTAACAAAGTGGAGCGAGGTGCCCTGTGCACAGGCACCGTGGGCCTACACATGGAGCGCACACCACGGGGCCTGCACGGGAGAAGAACGGGGCGGCGGCGGCGTGCACCTGCTGCGTGTCGGCGAGCGACGCCTTGACGGTGCTGTAGTCGCGCTGCAGCTTCGTGAGCTCCGCGTCCTCCTGCACCCGGGCCACCATGTTCTGTGCGTCCTCGAGCGCCACGCGCGCGTCCGCCAGGTCCTTGCGCAGCCGGCTGGCCTCCGCCTGTGCGCCGCTCGCCTGCACCTGCGCGTTCACCGCCGCGGCCTCCGCGTCGCGAGTCTCCTCCTCCGCCACCTGCTTCGACCGCAGCGCCGCCGCCAGCTTCTCCTTCAGGTCCTCCGCCTCCTTCTTCGCCTGCTCACACGCGCGCACATGCGGCCACATGCACGCACGTCAGAGCTCTAGCCTGGATAACATGTGCCAAGTGTCACATGCCGGATAGTCAGCAGCAAAATGCGGAGCCTCGAGAGCCCTGCTGATGGAGGAAAGCGTGGAGCTTGAACCTCCACCTCAATAAAGAACTAGAAGGTTTTGGGCAGCTAAGCCTGCTGAATGAGAACATGTGCGACCCAACCCAACCAATTGCTTGTTTCTGCAAAGGTTCTGAAAGGGGGCCAGATATATGATAATTTGAAATGTTCAGCGGACAAAAGGCGTTCCCTTGTAGTTGCACCACAAAGTGGCCACGTGCTGTACACATCACGCGTTGTATGCCAGCCAGTCAGCATGCTCATTAATGGATCAACGAGGTTGCTAAATATTTGCCAGAGTCCAGGACAGTCACCAGCGCATGCCAGGCTGGCCGCGCACCTTCTGTTTCATCACATTCATTGAGTTTAGTGACCCAGCTGAGCCTGATACCCTGCAACTTGGGTCCGCACAATACACTGGCACAGCTTACTACCAAGCGCTCCAAAACGTCAACGCCAATCACAGAAGAGAGGAAGACATGGACACCTCGCCAACCTGGGAGAGAGCTTCTCTTGAGCCGATGTGATGTGATGTTAGAGATGGCCAGGACAAGAGCGTGATGGGGCTTGACACTCTTTGGAGTACCAGCTGCGAAGCATACAGGCAGGCGGCAGGCAGAGGAAAGCAATACCTTGCCGACGGCAGCCCACGCATCCGCCTTGGCCTGTTGCACACCACACAGCATCACCAAGGAAGGCAAGCAAGCACCCCGTTCAGGCTGGCTGTGACGGCAAAGAAGCAGGAAGCCCGCTGGTGACAACAACTGGCTTTGCAAGCACTTTCTTTGCACAGCACAAACGACGGCAGAGCACCAAATCAGGCACACGCTAGCTTCATGGGCTCCTGCCCCGCTGACGAGCTCAACACTGAAGCCTTGAGTTTCGTCCGCCCTGATCCCCCCCTGAGCCCATCACTGGCTGCACCACTGCACTCCGATGCAAGCTCCATGAGATTGCTGTCCACTTGCTGGCGCAGCAAGGGCTCAAGACGCTCTGATGTTCTCACCAGATGTGGCACTGGACAGCCTGACCCCATTGGCTGTGGTTTGGAGCAGTCGAATTCCAATGGCCGCGCATACGGACACGGCTCTGAGCCCAGCAAGCCCGGAGAGCAAGGGTGGATGGGAGGCTAGTCACCTTGGCAGCCGCGTACTCCGCTTCTGCTCTCGCCTGCCATGCGAGAGAGAGAGAGAGAGAGAGAGAGAGAGAGAGAGAGAGAGAGAGAGAGAGAGAGAGAGAGAGAGAGAGAGAGAGAGAGAGG
>WELA01007315.1:0-23109 GCA_009602735.1 Mesotaenium endlicherianum
TCAGCAAGGAATACTTGTACAGTCGTGTGTTTTGAAGGCGAAGACGACTACAACAGCATACAAGCTGTGTCTTCAAGCCTGCTCGAAGACTTGGAGGAGGTCGATCAGACAGGCTTGCACGTGGGGGGTGGGCTATTTAGAGTAAAAGTGTATCAAGGTGGGGACTACAAGTTCAGTAATAGCTTGTACGGGCTAACAGGGGCAAACTCAACGTACCCGTGTTTGTGGTGCCTCGTGACGTTGAAGGACATCTACGACAGGTGTCAGCGCGGTGCGAGCGTCTCCCGCACCTTGGAGGGGATGAAGGCTGCAGCACATGCTCCTGGCATGGACAGATTGCCCATGACCTGTCCCCACTGCTCAAAGCACTTTGAGCACAAGTCAGACATGGGCAATGATATCATGAAGACGACACGGGGTAAGCCAGAAAAGGAGAGCACGAAGGCAAGGATAGACTACCAGCTGCAGCACCAAGGACAGAGGCACAAGAAGCCCCCTCTATTTAACATCCCGCCCAATGATTGCGTTGTTTGCATTTTGCATTTGAACTTGCGGATCTCTGCAACCTTGTACGAGAGAACTCTCCATGCATTCCTACCACCAGGACAAAAGAAGGAAGATGAGTTCTACAAGATTCTTAAAGATAAAGTGAAGGCGAAGATACCTAAGGAGGCGGTGAAGGCCCTCAGCAAAGGCGAGAAGAGAAACCGGGCGGCGAAGCCAAGCTTCATCGGTCGAGAGTGCCACCGCCTCCTGGAGCACTTTGTAGAGCTGGCAGCCTGTGTCTTTTGTGACCTGCCTACAGACGCAGAAAAGTTACAGGCAGTGTTAGAGACATGGGATGCATATGGAGTGTGTTTGGCTGCCCTCATGGAGCCAATATCCTCAGAGGACACATACGCAGAGAGAGAAGCAAAGGCTTCCCTTGTGGAGGCACTTGCTGATGACTTTGAAGATAAGTTTGTGGCGGCATGCGCTGCTGACCAGATTACAGAGTACATGCACATCCTCAAATGCCACATAGGTGACATGATACGAAGACACGGGGACCTTGACCAATTTAGTGGTGAAGGCATTGAGGCATTGCATCAGTGGAGGAAATCAGCTAAGACCAACAAGAGGCAGGTCATGGTCGACGCTACAGGGAGGGTGTATAGCAAAGGAAGGATAGGCCAGACTATGCACCAAGAGAGTGGGCAAAGAGCTCTGTCATCCATCATAGAGCTGCCAATAACTAGGAATGAAAGGGAGAAGAGAAAGAAGGTGGTCATCAAGAGACAAGCGCTGGCACCATTGGTAACAAGAACAAGAACGACAGAAATTGGCGATTGTAGTGAAAGCATGTAGAAGCACCTGCTGTAGACAAACAATAGAAGTAGCGCTAGGTAGAAGATTAGGTAGTAGCTATAGGCAGCTCACCTCCAAAGGTGGTAGCTTCCTCCTGCAGGCAGCTATCTCTCGAGCTCTCTTCATGAGCTCTCGCCCTGTCAGGTTCTCGCCTGGAACAAATAACTTTGGTGCCGCTTGCTCACGCTCCTTCTGCCGCTCTTCTTGCAATCTGTCCTCCTCTGCTCTGTGCACCTGCAGCTGCCTGACTTGCTCTGCAATCTTTTCCCTAGCATCTCTCATGACTTGTATAGCAGCTTGTCTAGCTACTTTAGTATCAGATGGAGGCAGAGGTTGAAAGGCAACATCAAAGTCTGCTTTTACTTGTGCGGGTGTGCGCATATCCTCATTCCTACGCATGCTTAATTCACGAGCTATTAAGTCAGCAGCTTCCTGCAACTCGCAAGCTTTCCTTAAGTTCTCTTTCTCTCGAGAAACTCTCTCTTGTTCCTTCTGTACAAGGCTTGCTCTTGCTATATCTGCAGCCTCTATCATGGAATCTTTCACACAAAGTCCACGAGCAAGCATCCTATGACAATAATCAACTAGCCTGTAGTGAATGTGAGTGCTAGTGTCTATGTTGTGAGGTGCTTTCCAAACTAGTCTGTCATAGCACTGATCAGGAGCCAGCACAACATGCCCCCCCCTATTTAAGATTGAAAATGAAAATTTTAAAGTAAGTGTTTTCTCTCTTGACTTGTTCATCCTCCAATCTATGAAGAAAGGGGGGATGATAGCAACAACCTCCCCTGACTTTGGTAACAACTTTGCTGCCCCATAGCCCAAATCGGCATTCACACTTTGAAAAGATAGGAGGGCATCTAAGTCTTCTACAGACCAACAAACTCTTCGAATGCTCCTGGACACCATAGGCTCTGTTTTGGTGATATAATGTGAGACTTCTGTGCCTACTCTCTCAAACAGAGTCTCAAACAAAGCTTTAGGGACATTCACATCAACCATGCGAACACCTGCCTGAGGAGTAGAATCTAACCTTGCATACAGACGTCTCCTATAGTTTGAATGCCACTCCTGAGGGTCCACCTCAACGGCTCGCATGAAGGACTTGCTGCACCTCTCACAGTAGGAGAGTCCTCTTCCTCTTTGTAGGCCGCAATTGCTGCAGTAGTTCGGAAGTGAGGCCATGTTGTACATGGCTCACCTGGCAGACTTACTTGGCTGCCTTACCTGTCAAACCCCCACTTAATGGTAAACCAAACCATAAGATATGTAAGAAGATATAAAGGACAAATTTATGGTAGTAATTACTGTTCTGCAGCTCTTGTTGCAAGGCATATCTCCATCTGGCCGCTCATAATGACTTTTAGTGCAAAACTATGTTAACCCTCATACTGGTCAAATCAGCCTGCAATCCTAAATGATGAAAAAGACGTTGAAAATGGCCCATTTTACGTTTCAAAGAGGCCTCTTACTCTTCCGTTTGTATACAGGTTACTTGAGCCCGCTAGTACCCCTCCACACAATTATAACTCAAACCGTAAAAAAACTTATCTATGCAAGAAAGGCCACGGTGAGTACCGGAGCAACTCATTTATGCATCGTTCAAAAGAAGAACAGAACATTCTAATCAACTACACAGAGAGTTAACGCGGCTGGTATAAAGCAAAAAACGCCATGTTCTTACTTTTAGTAGGCTAAGTACTTGCAAGTCCGGCGGTTTGTACAAGCGTGGTTGTCTCTATAGTTTACGATAATCCCCACTGTTTGTCTCGTTGGGTTTGCCTACAAGTATATTATAACTTTCACTAAGAAGACTAGAGCTATAAGAGCGTAAATAAGAAGTTAGGAACTGACAGCAGAGAGGTTAACATTCGCCTTCTTAACTTCCTCAAAGTGACGCGAAACGAACGAATCGGTACTTTTGAGTAACCCCTGCGCCAAATTTAAGTGTCCGTCAATTTACCCGCGTGTGTTGCATGTGTTGTCCATTCAATTGGCGGGACACGATGAGATTGGAGGATGTCGTCAAAATATTTAGAGGTATTTACCATCGTGGGATTCAAAATATACATTGATGCATTTACCGGACACGAAGGCGTCAAGCATACTTCTGCCCCACGACCGCATGATGTGTCGCCATCCTAGCCGTCACAAGAAGAAACTAAGTTTGTCACATTCTACAAGTCTAGATTATTAGCCTTCAACTTTGATAGGCACTCTGGCTGCTTATGAATTGACAAGTCCAAGGAAGGGTGACATAGATGTAGGGGTTTCTGTCGAACTCCCAGTCTAGCTTCATCCAGGAATACGCCGTATGCTAGTACGCTAAACACGCTTCATACGCTAGTTCGCTAAATTCGATATGTAAAAAGTTGGCTCCGTTCGTTTAGTACGCTTAGTACGTGCTAATGTCAATGTCACGACGTTACATTTGAACGTCGACGGTAAGTCCTGATGGCCGCACGTGTAAAAGTACATTTGTACTTCTTTTTTAGTAAGCCGGGTAGCAAAAAACTTTTTTTACCAGACCAAAAAAACTTGAGAGAATTTTTTCTTGAAAGAAACTTCAACCTTTTTTCTTTTTGCCTCATTGGCTAGCGATTGCTAGCAGTGCGTTATGATCTTGCGTCGCTACGGATTATCATGAAAGTAAGCAACCACTACGTCAAAAAGTGATATAACTTTTTAGCCATTTTGATTCGATCATCCTTCATTTGTCGATTCCGCAGCTAATTTTGTCTGAAACTAATTTACCAACTAGAATACGAGTGGCTTTTGAGCTTATTATGAAGGTGGCAATGTAACATGCATAGCAGTGTTCCAACTTCCATTATCAAACAATATGTATAATAATGATATTTTTACAAACAATAAAACCCTACATAATGATTGAGGTTGTAAATTCTTGATGGTTAATGTGCTTGTATTGCCAACTAAATTTAATGTAAGAGCTAAACCTTCAACACTTTCACATTACAAGCATGACCTTGCTTGCCTCTTTTTTGCTTGCATAAACACACACATTCAATTCAAGTGGCCAATCAAAGAAAAACAAGTGTTCAAAAGTCGAGAGCAATCAGACGTCGAGCGATACAAAGAAAGCAAGATGGAGAGGAAAAAAAGTGAAGAGAGAGGAGAGAGACAAGCCCGCAATTGCAGCCTTCATGACCCCCTGAGAAATGGAACCTGCCGCAAGCACATGTAAAGGGGGAGAGAGATGTCGAGAAAATAGTGGGGAAGGGAAAGAGAGGGCAAGAGGAGAGGGAGCAAGAGAGAAATAGGGACAAGAGAGACAAGCGTGCTGCTGCTGCAGTCCCAATGACCCCCTGATGTATGGCAGCACCTGCCAGCACACACAAAGAGAGAAAGGGAGAGGAACGAAGAGGGTGAGAGAGAGGAAGAGAGGGAGAGGGAGAGAGGGGGAGAGGGGGAGAGGGAGAAAAAGCCCCCCAACAAACCCCCCGACAACGACTCGTGAAGTGGCAAAGACAACAAAAGAACGGGAAAGAGAGAGGCATAGAAGGGCCCCTCTCGCTGGCTCCCCCTCCAGCTGTGGCATTCAGGAGCCCAAGGAGGCACTAGTGGCACGTCAAGATACAAAGGGAGGGTGCATAAGACACCGAGGTGGTAATGAACCAAGGTGGAAACAGGAAGCACGTAACAGGCGACAGGTGGCAAGGGTACGGGAAGCAGCATGTGGCAGGTAGCAGTTGGCAGGCTACAAGAGGCAAGCGGCCACTGAGCAGGTGGCAAGCAGACAAGAGGGCGAGCGACAGGTAACACACACCAAATCTACACCGTCAGAAGACACAGCTGCTTGTTGGGCACACCCCCAACTGCGTTGGTGCATGGACAAGGTAACCATAGGCGGGGGGGGAATGCGTACAACTTACCTCCGGCTCATCAGGAAGATGACACTGGACCTGGCGCATTGACACACATGCACCAGGCGCTCATCGTCGTTAGCTGCCCATACACATGAGCAAAAATGCAGACACGTGCTTAAACGCACGTGTACACGCACATACCTCCGCACAGGCCCAGTTGCGCCCCCACGTGCGCGCGCGTGCGCCGCACTCGCCCATCCGCTCTCCTGCCCTGCTCGCGCAAGCACACACATTGGTACACAGGCACAAACGCGCCCCCTGCCCGCCCGCGCGCACGTGCACACAAGATTGCTAGCACGCCAGCACGCCAATGAGCAATGGGGCCAGCAACAAGCTCCCCACCTTGCAATGCGGCCTGCGGCGCGTGCCGTTGCGGTGGCACACTTTTGAGCACTGTGGGGCAGATGTCCAGCGCCTTGGCGAACGCGTTGATGGGCAGGTGGAAGTGTTGCGCCAGGTCGCCCATCGCGAGCTTGTCGGTGTGCTCTTGCTGCGCGCCCCTAAGCCCCCCCCCACCCCTCCTCTCCCCCCCCTCCCTCCCCTCCCCCCGCAATCCCCATGAATGTTGACAGCTCACACGTTAGGGGGGGTTGACAGGGAGGACGGGCACCAGGCACACAGGCCGGGATGTATACGTGCAAACAGACAAACCGACAGGCAGGAAGACACAAGCACGCGGGCGGAAAAACGGAGGTGTAGAGAAGGACTGACGAGCTGCTGGCACCGGGAGACAGGCAGCAGCATACACAAGCACCCCAGCACCACACCTCGCACAAAAAGGTACAGGCAGGAGTGGACACACGCACACAAAAATCCACACACCTGCAGGTGCGCGCCCGCAGCACACGTGCATATGGTCCAAGCCCCCCCCCCCCCCCCCCCCCCCCNAAGCCCCCAACCCCCCCTCCCCCCCACTCCCGACGCACCAGCACCAGACCAGAGGCGTGCAGCCTCAGCCTTTGACCCCCGCACATAGAAGACGCCCGAAGACGTCGGGCGATCATAGCCATCAGCCGCCCATGCACGCGCGTGCACGCAGACACGTGCACAGACGCACGTGTACACATGTACACACTTCCTGCACAGCCCCATGTGCGCACACACGCGCGCAAGAGTGCACCCACTTGCCCACCCGCTCTCCTATCCACGCAAGCACACACTTTGGTTCACCCGCACCCGCCCGCCCGCCCGCAAGAACGCAAGCACACACACTTGTGCGTGTGCACGCCACACACACACACACACACAGCCATGCTTCTTCATGCAGGTGTGCGCCCCATGCCCGCACACGCCCCCACCCCCCAACATCCCAGGTGCCGCCGCAACCGTCAGACTTGCGCATACACCCCCCAAAAACAACTCGCCCCCCTTGCACACGGAAGCAAAAGGGTGAGAGAGAGGGCATGCATCCAGACCCTTGACTAAGAGGGCCAGGAAGAGGGCAAGGGAAGCAAAGAGGGGGGAAGAGTGGGGCAGAAAGTGGCAGGCTGTGTGCACTCACCGGGTGTCGGTCATATCCACGCCAGCTGGCGGCAGGGTGACCGCGTGGCTTGCATGGTAAGGGCCACGCAGGCGTGCACCCCAAGGCCTGCAATGCCTTGTACTCAGGTGCAGCACGTGGGGAGGCCTTGATGCCAAGCTGCGCCCTGGCCATCTTCCCACTTCCTGCATCCTCCCTGACATGCCATCTGTCATATCTGCAGCTCGGGAGGACTTGCATGCCGATCTGCTGAAGTGTCCCTGACCCAGACAAAGTCTTGCCAGGTGGCGCTGGCGGGACGATTTGTGTCCTATACACTCTCTTTCCCTACCCGCTCTGCATAACCCCATGGGGTCTCCTACAGGCCCGTGCTCCCGATACCACTCCCCATTCCCGCGACACTGTAGCCTGGAGGGGGGCCCTGTTAGTATTGAGAGGAGGCGAGCAGGAACTTGAAGCCCAACTGAAGCTTAAAGTCCACCCCACGATCTCATCTCCACCCTGCCTGGCTTTGCCGGATGCCCACCAGGGCCCCAGAAAGAACTCCCACAAAGACAGGGGGGAATAGAGAGAGAGAGAGAGAGAGAGGGGGGGAATGTGGAGGGACGATGAGTGAGGAAGACCTAAAGGGGTCGCAGCGCAGCACCTCCGCAAATAACATGGAGGGCACCTTCTCGCGCAAGTTGAGCAACAGCAGCTCGTCCTCCGGTGCGTGCACGATGCATAACAGCCCCTTCTCGATGAGGAAGCACACGTCTGCTCCCCCCACCCCCATGTTGGCACACACATAGACACCCACCTCCATGTTCGCACACACATAGACACACGTAAGACAGCATGCCCTGCGTCCGGTGCCCCCTTCCCTTCCCTTTTTAGGATTCCTCACTCTCCTTGGCTGGCTTGTTGCCCCCGCCTCATCCACCCTCATCCATATCTCCAAGCATTTGTCTGCTCTTCACAAAAAGCGAGAGACTCCAACTGATAGAGTGTAAGACCTTAAAAATGTCAATTGCGAGCTAAGTCAACTATCGTTTCTCAATACGCTGCTTGATTGACGGGCATGCACATGCACAATTTCATGCCTTGACTTGCTCAAAATGCAGAGGTTTCTAAACTAGCTCTGTGAGGAAAGCAACCGCGGGTTCTACTTACAGGTAAAATGAACCATGGCTCAAGACAAAGTAGTCTATGGGCCGTATCAGCCTTTTCTTCAACCCTTTCTTACGTTGTACATGCTTTGTGGCTGATAAACAACACTCATGCTCAAAATACGTTAACTTGCACTTCTCACATCAGAGAACTTTTCTTTTGACACTCAACCGTGACCCCAGAAGGGATGCTCACTCCGTGAGGCAAGTGTAGTGCCATGTTTGACAGGGTCACAGAACAGACAAGGAGTGGGTCCCGCCCCTCAGTTGCATGTGACCTGGACTTCCCTTTCTTGAGCCTTACCACAATAGCCGTTTCTAGCCCTTGTCGGCAATCGTAGCAAAGCCCATTGGCGCGAGAGACATTCAAACTTCAAACCTTTCCAAGCGCCAACGGCGTATAATATCATTACTTTGCACCAAATTTCACCCTCCCAACATTGCTCTCAAAGAGGTGTCGCTCGTCATCAAGAGACAAGCATACAAGGCCAGAAGTAGCCTGTCCCGTCTTGACTACTAGGTTTAGGGCTTAAGTTCACCCTGACACAAGTTATACAAACTCTCACCAACTGGTAGCAAGTAATGGTAGATGAGTTTATGTTTGCCAAAGCAGGCAAAACGCATCAACACTGAAGATCCCGCCCTTGCTGCCAAAAAATTGTCGATTCATTATTTTAAGCCCCGTTGCACGGTGGCAACTTGAAACTTCGAAAATAAAAAGCTTAACTTGCGGACTAAACGAGCGTCGGACGGCGTCAAGGCCCAATTCACACGTGTCTAAAAGGGTACGTACGCTTAGTACGTGCGTACCGACTTAGTACGCTTAATTAAGCGTTCGAAGGTCGGCTAGCACGGCGCACGGCGTAACCCTGGCTTCATCCTCCAAAAACCTGGGTAGGTCAACGTGGGTCTCCGACCCATTTGAACCTTTCTCAACCCTAAATCTGTCCACCGTCACGAGCAACTTTACTAAGGCTCTAAACACAAAGTCACCTGCAATCACTGCATCTTCCCTCGAAACCTTACCCCCTAGCAACCACAGTCACCCTCTCCTTTGCAGCAACACTATTGGAAGATAGTAATAAATAAATAGATGATTTATTGATATCAAAAATGAGAGAACTATCATCGACGGTTATTAGTGCTATCTAATGTAACTTAGACTATAGTCAACTAAATTGCCTAACCTCTGAGTTGACCACTCAAATTGACCAAGTGTCATAGAGCGATTAGTGACTCCTAGTCAGACTTTGAAGATAGACTAGAATCGCGAGTAGAAGCGTCTAGATTACACCCAAGGGATAGTTTGACATGATATAACAACATGTCGACCTGTCCCTGTGTACTAGATCCGCTCACAAAGCAAGGAAACATTCATTCCAAAAAAGGATAATTTTGAGAAGCTATGACTACACCTGTGATAACAACAATAATAAGCTAATTGTGCAGCCGTGGCTGTCCTATTAAATCCACAAAATGGTATCAAAGCTGCAGCACTCCGATCTTCACCTCGAGGTGGCAAACATCTTAGCCAACAGATAGAAAAGTTGGCAGACACTGATGGCTTTCCCATGTGGAAATAGAAGATGGAGCTGGTCCTGAAAATAACAAAGCTATACAAGGTGGTTAGTGGAGCAGAAGCCAAACCTGCAGCAGCTGGCCCAGAACAGAAGAAGTGGCAGGACAAAGATGATGAAGCCAAGGCTCATCTATTCCTAGCTTTAAAAACCAGTCAAGTGGCTCAGATCTTAAATTGTAGCACAAGCAAGGAAGTATGGGACATGCTACATGCTCTCCGTGATCAGAGAGGCTTTCAAGAGCATATGCGAATCAAAGACCAGCTCATCTCACTCAAAAAGAGCTTCACAAAAACAATCACTGAATATAGCTGGCCAGGATAAATAGACTGGCACAGAAGCTGGTGGCTCTGATGGCCAAAATGGACGAACCAGACATGATCATTTACATCATGAGAGGATTACCCCTAGAGTCTCGCACTCACCGTGTCTCCTTCAACCAGATGGCAGAAGGCACACTGACCCTTCAGCATGTTCAGAAAGCATTGGTGCAGGAAGAAGGGAGAGAAAGAGCTGTCCAGGCTTAAGGTGGCTCCAGCCATGACTCTGCCCTGCTGTCCAGAGCTAAAGATTCCCAGAGACCCAGCAGGCTAAGAAGACCAGTTGACAAATCAAAGTACTGCTGCCACTGTGACACAGATGGCCATACTCTGGAAGAATGCTGGTATGCCTCCCCAAGTCAGAGCCAGTCCAGCAGAAGAGGAGACTCAGGCAGGAGAGAGAGCTCAAGAAGAGACACCTCCAGCTACAGAAGAGAAGGCTCAACCCAAAGGAGAGGAGACTTTAGTGGCTTTAAGAGAGAAGACTTCAGCTACAGAAGAGGAAACTCCGCAGGAAGCAGAAGGGAAGCATCCAGCCAGAGATCAGGCAGGAGTTCTTAGAGATACCACGGCAAAGGCAAGGGGAAATGGACTTATCAAGCTCATTATGCAGAAAATGATGCTGATGAAGACTTTGAAGCCAGCAGCTATGAAGAGCTCCTAGTGGCACAAGCTCGATATGCTTTCTCCGCCACTGTTGCGGAGGACAAGGCCTGGCTCATAGACTTTGGAGCATCCTGTCACATGTCAAAGAACAGGGATTGGTTTACTGATTTCACAAAAATTGCAGACTCCATAAGATATTTACATAGGCGACAACTCAGTACTAAACGCAATAGGCATAGGGAGTGTCCCACTTACCCTACTAGCAGATGGTAAAGCAGTTAAGAGAAAGCTTCAGGAGGTCTTATGTATCCCCAAGCTAGCAAAGAATCTCTTCGTTGTGAAGCAGGCACATAAGCAGGGATGCTCAGTGATCTTCCATCTAAAGTCCATCAGGCTTCTGAATCCCCAGCAGAAAATAGTAGAAGAAGAAGTTGCAGTTGGAAAGCTGTTCAAACTGAGAGTAGCAAATAGCTCTTCAGCCCCATCAGGCCAAAAAGGTCAAGCCCTGTTAGCAGATAGCATCCCAGCAAGCAGCCGTTAGGCTCATCATGCCTCTGCAAATCTCTGGCACCTCAGGCTATGCCATATCTCACAGACACAGATGTCTACACTAGTAAAAGAGAGCATGGTAGAAGGGGTAGAGTACCTCCGCCATACCACCCTCCCCAGTTGAGAGACTTGCATCCAAGCCAAACTGACTAGAGCTCCATTCCTAGCCAGTCATGTGTCCACCAGAGCTAAAGTCCCACTAAAGCTGATTCATTCTGACATCTGTGGCCGCATGCCTGCTCCCTCTATTTAGCAAGAGCAAAGTTCTTTGTGACCTTCATAGACAATGCTACTGATTACACCTGTACTTACTTCATGAAGTACAAGAGTGAGGCCTTTGAAAAATTTCAGATATGCAAAGCTATGGAAGAGAACCAGCTAGACCTCAAAATCAAACGTCTCGAGAGTGACAATGGGAGTGAATATACCTCCACCAGATTCAAGCAACTCTGTGCTGCAGCAAGTATTCATCAAGAGCTAACCATGACTTACTCCCCTGAGCAAAATCGCAAGGCAGAGCGCTAAAAAAGGACCTTGCTGGAGCTCACAAGGGCTATGCTCCTGCACAAGGCCCTGCCAAACAAGTTTTGGGCAAAAGCCATGTCCACTGCCAACTACCTCAAGAACAGGCAACCCTGCCATGCAGTAGCAGGTCAGACACCTTTTGAGGCCTCGACAGCAAGAAGCCCACCATCACTTCAAAGTGTTTGGAAATTGGAAGTAAGTGCTAAGCTCTGATCCTCAAGAAGCTCCGTCCAAGCAAGCTAACAACAGTCAGCAGGCCCTCAATCTTCACAGACTACAGTGACAATCAGAAGGGATACAAGCTCTATGATCCCAAGTCCAGGCTACTGTTGCATAGCAGAGATGCTCAGTTCCTAAAGAAGAAGGTCCCTCTCACTCACTTAAAGTCATGCCTCAGTCAGCAGCACCACCAGAAATGGCATTCTTTCCACTCAACCAAAGATTTGCAAAGTCAGCTCCTCCCCAAAGATTCGAGCAGCAGCCTCCTCCAGGTGCCCACTGTCATCCTCAGCATGAGGTTCAGCAAAACTTGCCCCCACAGGCCCCAGCAGCAGAGGTCCAGTCTCCTCCACCACAGGCCAGAAGCACACAGCCAGAGCAAGTATTCCCGGTTACGCCGTTTACCGAACTGGCCAACCTTCGTACGCTTAATTAAGCGAACTGAGTCGCTTCGCTCAAACTAAGCAAACTAGATGAGCTTCACTCGTGCGCGCCGCCCATTGACGTTTCGACGTAGTTTACGTGTGTGAGCGTCGGCTTCTTTCACTTGTCAGTCCAAACAACGCGTCGATCGACGCCATTGAAGGTTTAAAGTACAATGTGGCAAGTTTTGCACCAGCGTGAACTTTCAGAAATTTGCAAAACTCAGCCACCAATATTGTGCCAAACAATACCCTCGCTTTCAAGTTTCATCTTTGCAGGTGCAAATCTGGTTCAGTGCACAGGCACGAACCCATTTGAGGGCAAAGCCCGAGGCCTACTTAAACATCTTTGCAGCAACATTCATGTCATTCTTCAGCTTCATTTGGTGGTAAGTTACTGTTTCTACTCGTTTTACGACCTCGGTTTTTGTCCGCTCCTGTTCTTTGCTCTTGTTGTTCCCTGTTGCTATGCTTACAGGTTGCTGTCATCTGCTTCTGTTTTGTCAATTAGTGCTTGTTGTCTCGTCCTATGCTGCTTGCTAGAAGCTAATTGGTTTTTCTGACTTCTCCCCGTGCTTTGCTTTTGTGGGGAGCAGGCCAAGACAAGGAGTCCTCCGGCAACCCTTGCGACTTTTGACGCGCAACTGTCCTTCCTCCTAAACGTGCATCAGGTTCAATTTGCACTCTCACTCTCACAGGCTCGGGAGTAACTGTCTGTGATGGGCCGCTGCCTGCCGCCTGCTTGTTTTGTCGACTTTTTAGGTAGCAACTGCCAGCACCTCGCTTGGCCCTTTCTTGTTTCAGTCGCGGCGGGCTGGCTGCTGCAGTGCTGCAGTCGCCCGCCCCTTGTTTGCTTTGGTTGGGGCGAGCTGCCTGCCCCTTGCTTGCCCCTTTCTTGTTTCAGTTGGGGCGGGCTGGCTGCTGCAGCTGCCAGCCCCTTGCTGGCTGTTGTTCTTTTGTTCTTGCTTGAGTCGGGGGAGGTTGGCTGCTGCAGCTGCCCGCCCCTTGTTGTGTCGTTTTGCTTGAGTCGGGGCGGGCTGGCTGCTGCAGCTGCCCGCCCCTTGCTTGCTTGTTCTTTGGTTATGTCGGGGCGGGCGGGCTGCTGCAGCTGCCCGTCCTTTTCTTGCTTGTTTGTTGGTTTAGCCGAGCCGGGCGCGCTGCTGCAGTGCTGCAGCCGCCCGCTACTTGCTTGCTCCTTGTCGGGGCCGGTTGCTTGCCCCTTGCTTGTTGGTTTTGTGTTTCAATCGGGGCGGGCTAGCTGCTGCAGTGCTGCAGCTGCCCGCCGCTTGCTTGTTGTTTGTGTGGTTTCAGTGGGGCGGACTGGCTGCTACAGTGCTGCAGCTGCCCACCCCGTGCTTGCTTTTGTGGGGGTAGGCTGGATGCTGCAGTGCTGCAGTTGCCTGCCACTTGCTTGCTTGTTTTTGGGTTTAGTTGGGCACCAGCCCGCCCGCCCCTTGCTTGCTTTGGTCAAGGCAGACTCCCAGCCCCTTGCTTGCCCCTTATTTGCTTTAGTCTGGGTGGGCTGGCTGTTGCAATTTCGGATATGCTCGCCCCCGTGTTGCTGTTTTTTTATAATTTTGCTTTCTGGGGGCGGGCTGGCTGCTGCAGTGCCGCAGCTGCCTTCTCCTGTGTTGCTGTTGTTTTGGTTTAGTCGGGGCGGACTGTCTGCTGCAGTGCTGTAGATGCAGGCCCCCTGCTAGCTGCTTCTTTGTCTTTGTGCTTTAGTCGGGGCGGGTTGTCTGCTGCAG
This sequence comes from Mesotaenium endlicherianum, assembly GCA_009602735.1. Classification (NCBI taxonomy): domain Eukaryota; kingdom Viridiplantae; phylum Streptophyta; class Zygnematophyceae; order Zygnematales; family Mesotaeniaceae; genus Mesotaenium; species Mesotaenium endlicherianum. Next base: position 13,829 of record WELA01007315.1, read on the forward strand.
TGCTGCAGATGCCCGCCTCCTGCCGATTTGTTCCTGTTTTTGTGTTGTAGTTGGGGTGGGCTGGTTGCTGCAGTACTGCGGTTGCCTGCCCCCACGTTGTTGTGTTTTTGCTTTCCCGAGGCGGGCTAGCTGCTGTAGTGCTGCTTCTGCTTGCTGCTTCTGCTCGCCCCCATGTTGCTGTTTTTTATATTTTTGCTTGCTCGGGGCGGGCTGGCTGCTGCATTGCTGCAGCTGCTCGCCCCCGTGTTGCTATATTTTTGGTGTTCTTTTCCCTCTTCTACCGTGTCCTACTTGTTTTTGCCTTATATACTAAATCTTTAGTTTTTTTGATATTTGCGTCGGGTAGGACAAGATCAAGAGGAGCAAGGTGGCAGCCCTTGCGCCTACTGACGCGCCACCGTCATCCGCCTCAATTAACTGGTCCGTTGCCCCCCCCTCCCCTCTTGTACATGGCCCCACATGCTTGGGGCTGGCTGGCTCGCTGCAGTGCTGAGTTGGCCGCCCCCTTGTTATTCTTCTTGCCCGGGGCGGACTGGCTGCAGTGCCGCAGCTAGCCGCCCCTATATTATGTTTCTGCTTGCCCGAGGCGGGTTGGCTGCTGCTGTGCTGCAGCTGCCCGTTCGTGTCCTTGTTTGTTTGCTTGCTTGGGGCTGACTGGCTTGCTGCAGTGCTGCAGCTGGCCGCCCCCCTGTTGTGTTTCTTCTTGCTCGGGGCGGGCTGGCTGCTGCAGTGCCGCAGCTGGCCGCCCCTGTATTGTGTTTTTGCTTGCTCGGGGCGGGCTTGCTGCTACAGTGCTGCAGCTGCCTGCCCCCGTGTCCCTGTTTGTTTGCTTGCTTGGGAGTGGCTGGCTTGCTGCAGTGCTGCAGCTGGCCGCCCCCCTGTTGTGTTTCTTCTTGCTCGGGGCGGGCTGGCTGCTGCAGTGCCGCAGCTGGCCGCCCCTGTATTGTGTTTTTGCTTGCTCGGGGCGGGCTTGCTGCTACAGTGCTGCAGCTGCCTGCCCCCGTGTCCCTGTTTGTTTGCTTGCTTGGGAGTGGCTGGCTTGCTGCAGTGCTGCAGCTGGCCGCCCCCCTGTTGTGTTTCTTCTTGCTCGGGGCGGGCTGGCTGCTGCAGTGCCGCAGCTGGCCGCCCCTGTATTGTGTTTTTGCTTGCTCGGGGCGGGCTTGCTGCTACAGTGCTGCAGCTGCCTGCCCCCGTGTCCCTGTTTGTTTGCTTGCTTGGGAGTGGCTGGCTTGCTGCAGTGCTGCAGCTGGCCGCCCCCCTGTTGTGTTTCTTCTTGCTCGGGGCGGGCTGGCTGCTGCAGTGCCGCAGCTGGCCGCCCCTGTATTGAGTATCTGCTTGCCCGGGGCGGGCTGGCTGCTGCTGTGCTGCAGCTGCCCGCCCCCGTCTCGTTTTTTGCTTGCTGCAACCCTCGTAATCCTTTTTTGTTGCTTTCCCGGGGCGGGCTGGCTGGTGCACTGCTGCAACTGCCTGCCCTAGTGTCGCTGATTTGTTTGCTTGCTCTACTGCTGCTCCTATGCTTACCTCTCTTGCTGTCTCGTTGTTGCTCTCTCTGTGCTTGCCCCTGTTGCTGCTTGTATATGGTTGCCTTCACTATTGCTCTGTTGTTGCTCTCTTTACGGAGCCTATTTTTTTACTGCTTTATTTATTTCCTTTGTTATTGCAGGTTTCACGCGCATCATGTCTCAACCATCCACTTTGTATGGAGCAACGCTTGCTGGAATGAGAGGGGCTACTGGAGCAGTCACCGCTCGTCTGCCCCCTAGAGCAGTTGCTGCAAGATCTGGTCCAGAGTGGGCCCATGTATCCATCATAGCGGAAGCCAAGACGAAGAATTCACATCCGAAGGTCAAGTGCAACTATAGCTTCAACGAGTTTGTCGCTGGGGTTACCAGGATTCGTGGCCATCTCACGGGAGGACTTAAGGATGTTAGTCAGTGCGAGGAGGTTCTTGATGAGGTTCCAGATGTCATGATTCCTCGTTTTAATGGTTTGTCTAGTGGTGTCTTGGGAAAGCGACGTAATAAGAGTCGGGCTACTGGAGGATGTTAGTCAGTGCGAGGAGGTTCCTGATGAGGTTCCATCCAGATGCCATGATTCCTCGTTTTAATGGTTCGTCTAGTGGTGTCTTGGGAATGCAACGTAATAAGAGTGCCATGCAAGCTGCACGAAAGCGCGTGTTTGAATGGTTTCTGGTGCTAGTGGCTCCCCCTCCTTAGGCAGGGAGACTGGACAGACCTCTATAAGTGACATGTTCCAAAACATGAATGCTGATGCTGTCCATGAGATTGTCGCTCGCTTCTTCTATGATACTGTCTCATCATTCAATGTTGCTCGTAGCGAGTTCTTTAGGGAGATGTTGGTTGCAGTCAGGAAATACACCCAAGAAACGGGTGTAGTGTATGTCTCGATGAAGGATAAGCCGCTTGGAAGTACCCTACTAGATAAAAAGGTGTTGAAGATAGAAGCTTGGGAGAAAAAACAGAAGATGGGGCTACCAATGACAGGTTGTAGCATTGTAGCAAATGGGTGGACTGATCCATGCGGGCATCCTCTTTTTAATGTGCTTATGGTTGTGGGAGGCACTGAGATGTTCATGGATGCTATCAACACAGAGGGTGAAAGGAAAACGGGTGACTACATTGGTAACCACCTGCTTGCGGCCGTGGAGAAGATAGGCGCCGACCATGTCGTACAGCTTTGCACAGACTCTGCAGCTAACATTGTAGTTGGTTGTAATGTGGTTCTCGAGAAGCACCCGCACATATACTGGACCCCTTGTGCTGCGCACGTTTTGGACCTGCTGTTGAAAGACCTAGGAAAGATAAAAGAGCTAGAGGGCATAAGTGATAGCTTCAAGCACTTGGTCTAATTTGTTGCAAACCACCACATCCCTCACGCTCTTTACCGTGAGCATGGGGCTAAAATATAAACTAGAGTTGTTGAAGCCAGGACCCACGAGGTTTGCTAGTAACTTCCTTTGCTTGCAAAGACTCATCGTTGTGAGGGATACCTTACAAGCTATGGTGTCTGACAGTAGGTGGCTTGAGTGGGCGGGAAAGAACGGTTGTGTAGGTGAGGCTACAGGGATTAGGGACCTAGTTCGTGACGATGAACTTTGGAAGCGAGTGAGGGTATGGGTAGCCGTGTGTGAGCCGACTGTAGTTCTTCTTCGACTAGTCGACTCTCCACAACCTTCTCTTGGGAAGATCTGGGCTCGCATGAGTGCCATTAAAATTCATATGCATGAGGTTGAAGGACTCAAACCAACACAAAGAACCCAACTTAGAAAGGACGTGAAAGCTCGCTGGGAGCAGCTTCACAGCCCCCTACAATCTGCTGGTTAAAGTCTATTTTGTTGTTGCTCACCTTTCTTGCTCGACGACTGCTGTTCTCTTGCATGCTTGTTGTTGTGTGTTGGTCATTGTTATTGTGCTTGTTATTGTTATTGCTCTCTTTTTTGTGTTAAGTGCATTCTGTTGTCGATCATATATTGAGTTTGCTTATTGACTTTGTGTGGCTACAGGATACTATCTAGACCTCGAGTTCCAAGACCATGAGTCTTGGGCGGTTGAGAAGTGTCTACTTACCGATTGGTCTGACGTGCGAATACCCTTGTCGGAGGAGGTGTGGCTGACCGAGCGTTGGTGGATTGAGAGTTGGCGCTCTACCGGCAGAGCGGTGACATTTTTGCCGATGATGTTTGCAAGGCTAATAAGACCATGATGCCTGCTCACGTGTGGTGGGAAACATACGGAAGTCATTGTCCTAATCTTCAACTTCTTGCTATGAGAATATTGTCGCAACCTGGTTCAGCAGCTGCATGTGAGAGAAATTGGTCTGAGAACGGGTTTGTTCATAGTCCACTTCGCAATAGGCTGCTCCCTACTTGAGCAAGGAAGTTAGTGTACGTGCATTCTATGTTGTGACTTCAGGAGAAGAGTTTGGACTTCCTTGGACCAAGTGTCGGCGCGACTGCATGGGTTGAAGAAGCGGATTTCTTGGAGACACCTCAAGAGGAGGGTCTCATTCTTGCCATGCATGCCTTGTTGAGTGAGGAAGAGGAGATGGAAGTCGAGGAAGAGGAGGTAGTGGAAGAGGAGGTGGAGGAGCGACCTAGTGTTGCAGCTTCAGGAAGACGAAGACCAAGAGCAATTGGTTACTAGGTAGTAGAAGTGTTTGTCAACTAGCTTGTACGTAGAATTAGCCTGTACTCAAAATTATTGTTAAACTCACTTTTTCTCACTAAGCCTTTGGTCACTCTTAATGTCGCATTAGTAAGTACTTCTTACTTCTTATACATGCTTGTTAAAAGGCTTAATCCTCTGCACACTTATTTATTGAAGGTTTTTATTCCAATGAAGCAAAGATGCCTTTTGCATGAATTAATCAAGAATATAAGATATACTAAAAATATTCTCTGCTAAGCAGCCCTCCCAATGTCTTCTTACCAATTTTTTTGGTTAGTCTAAATTGCCTTTTTTCACACAAAGAGGCAATTAATAAGAACCTCTTAATTCTTATGCGATTGTTGATTATGAGTGTCAGTGCTTTTATTAGCTTTACTTAACCTTATTAGTCTCAAATATGATGAAGAAGTGTTCTTACATCTTATGCCTGAACTAGTCAAGATGTTAAGAAGTACCAAAAAAAGGCGCTGCTAAGCGGCCCTCACAATGTTCACCCCCAGCTTCTCTCCCAAGTCTCTAAAGGTACTACTAAAAGTAAAGCACTACATTGGTAAAGACTACTTCATGGCCCTTAGGTAAAGTTGCGCTCACTGCAACTGGTGGTGGGGGTTCAACCCCGTCTGCTGTTCTTGCTTCCGTCAGACGTGATCTACGTTTTGCCATACAAATTTGAAGAGCAGCTTGCAATTTGTTATATTTAAGTCAAAAACTAAATGCGTGAACAAACCCGTGTGGCTCTTTGGTACGTCAACGCCCCCTGTAATTAGTGGCGGGGGTTCAAACCCGTCCGTTGACGACCAAAATAAATGTCAAGAGTGAACGTCCTTTTTGAGACTCGTCGCTATACAGCGGGCAACAAAAACTTCCGAAAGCGCATTTAATAAAAAACCAGCCAAAAAATTGCCTGACACGACGTAGAGTTCCACACGCGCAAGCATCATCGGACGTTGACGTCGGAGCTACATGACGTCGACGCCGTCGCGACTTGGCGCACTAGGCGAACTAAGGTTTCTTTTTGAATTCTGAACTAAGCGAACTTGCGCACTTGGCGAACTAAGCCAACAAGCGAACGGCGTAACCCTGCAAGTATTTGCCCCTAGGCCCAGTAGGCAAAGTACTAGGCCCCTCAAGCTAGCAAATTATGAGTGTCATATGGCCCTGGCTGCTGAAGAAAGAGAAGGAGATCCTAGCACCCTCAAACAGGCCCTGGCACGCCTAGATGACCAGTAGTGGAAGAAGGCAGCAGTTGCTAAAGTGGCCGCCCTGCAAGACAACCAGGCATGGAAGCTGGTGCCTCTGCCAGCAGGCAAGACTCCCATTACCTGTAAGTGGCTCTTTAAAATAAACCAAGATGCAGCAGGCAACACGGTGAAGCTCAAAGCTAGACTTGTGGCCAAGGGATTTAATCAGCAGAAAGGCATAGATTATGAGCAAACTTTTGCCCGTGTTCTCAAGCATGCCTCCTTTTGCCTCATGCTAGCAATTGCCACAGAGAAAGACTATGAGATTCACCAGATGGATGTACAAACTGCCTTTCTAAATGGGTTTCTCTAGGAAGAGGTTTACATGGTACAGCCTCCTGGGTATGCTAACCCCAGTTATCCAGAGCATGTCTGCAACCTACAGAGGTCCCTCTATGGACTCAAGCAGAGCCCTAGAGCATGGAATCAGAGGATTGACCAATTTTTCAAGCAGCTAGGCTACAAGCAATGTGCATCAGACCACTCCGTGTATGTTCAGCAGACCCCTGCAGGCATGACTTACACAGGCCTGTATGTAGATGACCTCATTCTGGTCTCGCTATCCCTGGGGGCTAGTCAAGAGCTCAAGACATTCTTGTGCAAGGAGTTCAAGATCACAGACATGGGTGAAGTACAGTATTGCCTGAGTGTTCAGATAACCAGGGACAAGGATTTTAGAATACTCACCATGAGTCAGAGCCATTACCTCCAGAAGGTGTTGGAGAAGTTTGGTATGGCTGACTACAGAGGTCTGTCTACTCCCCTTTCAATAAATGTCAAACTTTCAACAGGAGATTGCCCTCAGACAGCAACAGAGAAAGCGGAGATGGCTGACATCCCCTACTGTCAAGGCATTGGCTGTCTCATGTATGCCACAGTTGCCACCAGATCAAATCCTGCTCTAGCTGTAGGCACTCTAGCCAGGTTCATGCATAATCCAGGTTGAGCTCATTGGGAAGCCCTACAGCATCTCATGCGTTGTGTTAAAAAACCAGACTATCACCTTACCTTTCAGGCAGGCTCCTCAGGCACAGTTCAAGTCCAAAGATACTCAGATGCAAGCTATGCTAGTGACAAAGACAGCTGCAAGAGCACTTCAGGATTCATTATCCAAGCAGCACAAGGGGCTATATCCTGGAAGTCTAAGATGCATAAATTTGTCACCATGTCCTCCACAGAAGCAGAGTATGTCGCTCTAGACCTAGCAGTCCAGGAGGCTATCTGGTTCAGAGCTTTTCTGCAGGACTTGCACATATCGCTGGCCCCATTCTTGTTTTCTCTGACACCCAGAGTGCCCCCAAGCTCATTGACAACCCAGTGCATCATGAAAGGACCAAGCAAATTGATGTGCGCTTTCATGCTATTCGCAAGGCCAAGGAAGCAAAGATCATTGCTCCAAACTACTGCCAGGCAGACAGAATGGTGGCAGATGCCCTCACCAAGCCTGTCCCAGCCCCTAAGACAGCCTAGTGTGCTAACAAGATGGGTCTTCTTTGTGTCAAAAGTGGCTAAGTTAACATTCAGAGAGAGTGGCCTTGCTTAGCTAGCCCTTAGCGCCTAATACTCAAGCATTTCCTTTGAGAGAGAGAAATGAGCAGCAGTTAGACAAGCATGTAGTAGATGAGCGATAGCAGTTAGGGCAAGAGAGTGTAGAGAGCAAGATAGCTAGGGCTCAACCTGTACATGCTACTCTACAGTTGTAGTAAAGCACATGCACAGCTGTGTTGACGCGCTGAAGTCTGGCTGAGTAGATGAAAGAGGTTCTAGAAATCCCAAGTGAGCCCAATCAAGTGATGCGGATTCAATCAAAGTCAGTATGATTAGAGCATTCGACATAAAGCATCAGATTCATCGATTAAGAGAGAGTGTTGGGAAAGAGTAATAAATGAATAGATGATTATTGATCTCGAAAATAAAAGAATTATGATCGACGATTATTAGTGCTATCTAATGTAACTTAGACTATAGTCAACTAAATTGCCTAGTCTCTGAGTTGACCACTAAGGTGACCAAGTGTCATAGAGCGATTAGTGACTCCTAGTCAGACTTTGAAGATAGACTAGGATCGCAAGTAGCAGCTTCTAGATTACACCCAAGGGATAGTTTGACATGGTATGACAATATGTCAAGCTGTCACTGTGTACTAGACCTGCTCAAAGGGTAAGGAAACATTCATTCAAAAAAAGGATAACTTTGAGAAGCTATGACTACACCTGTGATAACAGCAATAAGAAGCTAACAGTGCAGCCATGGCTGCCCTACCAGATCCAAAAAAAACACTCGCCCTCTCACATTTTGTGGATAGTTCATTGTGCATTCCAGCGGTGGCTTGCAGCTAGTGCTAGATACTCTCCTCACGTGTCTGTAGGACCCCGTTCTCAAGAGAACTATTGTAGATGCATAGGTGTAGTTGTGTTGGATCAATTTTGTACCCTGAGGAGGCTAATCCCATATCCAATATTGCGTGTTACTGAAGATCATGGTTTGATTAGTGGGTTGCAGCCGTGGTTAGTTAGAAATCCGGTGGGATGAAGAGGAATCGTCCACCCAAGGGTCACAATTGTCACATGTGCCATGAGCACATTGAAAACCCGACCACTAGGAAGGTAGAAGAACACAGGGCACTGGTTCATGGTTTAGTGCATAGATGTCAACATTGCCACACCACTTTCACTACCTCAGAAAGCAGAACACGCCATCAGGAAGGGTGCCGCCACGGCCGGCTGGTGAGCCCTGTTATCTCAACTTCATGTTTGTTTCATGCTTCAACATCATGTTGTTCCTCAAGAGGACTTGCTTACCGGGTTGGGCTGTCTGGGTTAGGGTGGGCTGAGAGGAGAGCGTGCAGCAGAAGCTGGCGGGAGGCGGGGAGCAGCCGGAGGAGCAGGTCAGAGAGGACGCCACATCAAGCATGGCTCGCACGTACCCGCAGGTGTGTGTTGCAGCCGATTGTACTCATAAGCTGGGGCAGCATAATATGTACCTGCTTTTACAAAGAGCAGAGATTTTTAGTCGAGTTGGCGACACTCTTGTGCTTCCAGTATGGGGGATTATTGCTCCATCTCTTGCCACGGAAGTGGAGGTCAAGGGCAGCCCTTTCATCAGACGTGCGCAAGAGGCACTTGGCTGCTCTATTCTGAAATGCATGAATCAGCTCAGCTCTGGTATACTACATGTGCCTAGTATGCGGTGCTACTGGATATGAGGCGCACAGAGGGGATATGTTCAATAGAGGTTAGTCCAGGGTTATGAGTTGGACTCAAATTTGTTGCATTTTCCTGAGCTCTTGCTAGTAAAATACTTAGCAACACATTTACCAATGTCAACGAGATGCTTGTAGTGTAATACAGGGTTACGCCGTACGCCGTATTGGCCAACCTTCGTACGCTTAAATAAGCGTACTGCGTCGGTACGCTCGTACTAAGCGTACGATTAACTTTTTATTCGTGCGTGCCGCCCAGCAACGTTTTGACACCTTCACGTCCGCCACCGCACGCTCTGTTTCACTCGTGACTTTGCATACATCGTCGATCGACGGGATTCAAACTACCAAGTGCATCTTGACAGGTTTGTGGAGCAACGGCGGGAACTAAAAAAAAGTCACTAGCCTTTTCACCAATATTTTGGCCACCAGCCATTTCAATTTTCGCCTCCAACGTGCATCTGCTTGAGTTGCTGCCCATCTTACAAGCTACAATCCTTTTGGCCAATTTCGCGGAGCCTACTTAAGAGACTTCTAGCGCCTTTCTTTGCATTTCGCACCTGCTATTCATCGTAAGTTTTCTTACTTCCGCATTTAGGACCTTGCTGCCTTGCATTCCTCAGGCTGTAACACATCCAGGCCAGCAGCGGA
>WELA01007315.1:29170-41360 GCA_009602735.1 Mesotaenium endlicherianum
GAGTTCCAAGACCATGAGTCTTGGGCAATTGAGAAGTGTCTACTAACCGATTGGTCCGACGTGCGGAATACCCTTGTTGGAGGAAGTGTGCTTGACCGAGCATTGGTGGATCGAGAGTTGGCGCTCTACCGGCAGAGCGGTGACATTTTTGGCGATGATGTTTGCAAGGCTAATAAGACCATGATGCCTGCTCACAAGTGGTGGGAAACATATGGAAGTCATTGTCCTAATCTTCAGCTTCTTGCTATGAGAATATTGTCGCAACCCGGTTCAGCAGCTGCATGTGAGAGAAATTGGTCTGAGTACGGGTTTGTTCATAGTCCACTTCGCAATAGGCTGCTCCCTACTAGAGCAAAGAAGTTAGTGTACGTGCATTCTATGTTGAGACTTCAGGAGAAGAGTTTGGACTTCCTTGGACCAAGTGTCGGCGCGACTCCATGGGTTGAAGAAGCGGAGTTCTTGGAGACATCTGAAGAGGAGGATCTCAATCTTGCCGTGCATGCCTCGTTGAGTGAGGGGATGGAGGTGGAGGAAGAGGAGGTGGAGGAGCGACCTAGTGTTTCTGCTCCACTAAGAAGAAGGCCAAGAGCGATTGGTTACTAGATATGTTAGTCAGTTAACTTGTATGTACAAAAGGTAGCATGTACATATTAAAGAAAAAAAAGGAGGTTGAGAAAATGAATATATTTGAAATCAATTTTTTGTGCCCTATGTCTTCATGGAATGTGGTACTTTGTGAATGACTTACATGGTATGGATTACCTCTAACTTCTTATGCATGCTTGCAAAGAGTATGAATCATGTTTATACTTCTACATTAAAGCTCATTTTACTCGTTTAAGAAGTAATGAAACTCCTAAGTGTTCTTATTGAATCAATAAGCTAGTTAAAATGTACAAAAAGAATGCTCTGCTAAGTGGCCCTCCCAGTGTTAGTGAGAAAAAGAGAGTACGAAAATAATCCTTAATCTATCTTCAATCACTCTTGAATGTGGCATTTATAACTTCTTAGTTGTTAGACATGCTTGCTAAGATGTTGAATTATATTTATACCTCTTCATTGAAGCTTGTTGTACTCGACTAAGAAGTAATGATGCTGCTCAATGTCCTAATTCAACAAATAAATAAATTAGGAAGTACAAAAAAGAACTTTGCTAAGCGGCCCTCCCAGCTTTGACATGATTGAATGTCGTATAGATGGTACATAAACAAAGCGGTTACAAGACATTTCATTAGAGAACAAGAATGCGGGTTGTCATAGCTACTTATAGTGAATAATTGGTAAATCGTCGCTTCCGGCAACTGGTGGCGGGGGTTCGAGCCCGACGGTTGGCGCCCGGGGCCATCCATTTTGTGGAAATCCGTGATTTCCTTTTCGCCAAGCGTTTTCGCCCTTATAAATACGTAATTACCGACCGCGAAGTAATAAGAAACGTGCATGGTTGGTTGGGTAGTGTCTTATCCATGCACTCGGCGGTGGGTGTTCAAATCCGCTTGCTTCCATCCCTAAATAGAAAAAGTTCGAAGTACTTTTCGAAATTGTCGCCGCAATCCGGGCAGAGAGCAGATCCGAAATTGCCCGAAAAAAGTTACCGGTCATTTTGAACGAAATAAACAGTCTGACATGACGTGCTTTTTGTCCACATGCGACCGACATGTAATGTCAACGTCGTCGCTACTGGACGTCGACGCCGTTGTGACGTTGGCGTACTAAGCGTATTAAGCGAACTAGTCCATTTTTTTGAACACCAATCTAAGCGAACTAGCGTATTAGTCGACCTAAGCGTACAAGCATAGGGCGTAACCCTGGTGTAATATGAGAGCATAAAATGCCAACAGGCTGCAGTGGTATAGCTTAAAGAATCTCCAGGTGTCAGATGATGAAGCTGGGCTGGGGTGGGCTGGGTGGGGGGGGGAGGAGTGTGTGCAGCTGGTGCTGGCAGGAGGCGAGAAGCATCTCGAGGAGCAGGTCAAAGAGGCCACCACATTCAGCAGGAACCCCTCTGCTGCTGCTCGCGCGTACCCGCACGTGTGTGCTGCAGTCGTGGTGTACCCTTCTTCTGCTCCTTCCCCAACCCCCCTCTTCCTCCCATGCCCCCCTCCCCCCCCCGCTTATACGCACCATGAATGAGGTGTGGTATTGAGGCTTCCGCGTAGGCTTTCATCTGCAATCGCTCCGTGGGCGACAGGGTGGGCAAGAGGGGTGACTGTGGGGGTAGTGGGGTGGCCCATACTATACACATACTTGCTTTTTTACGTCTGTGAAAGACCTGAGCCTGCCTAACCAGGGCCTGCCTGATCTGAGAGCGCGTTGGTACGCTTCTTTTCGCACTTCACTCCGCGTGATCCGCAGGGGGCTGTAGTTGACGTCGCTTTTTCTCGCTCATTGCGCAGGAGGTTCCTCCAGGTGCTGGACATGTGGGAGAGTTGGGCGGGCGTTTGCCTGTGCCGTTGACGACATCCCCTCTTCTTTGGGTCGAGCATACACAAGGTACCACCTTTGGCAACAAAGAATCCAGACATCCGCGTGCTGGGGCAGGTGCTAGTGAGCCTCCTGATTGCTCTTCTTTGAGGAGTAGGGACGGTGACGTGCACGGTGACAGGCACGTGGGCAAAAACACAGGAGATGCTACTGGTAATGAAGGCAAACTTGACCACTTTGGGTTCATAAATGATAACTTTTACCTGGACGAGTCCCTCTTGAGCGAGGAAGAACCCCCCAAGGACAACGTCGGGAGTAGCGAGGACGGCATGTCTGTCTCTGACGATTCTGCAGTGGGGAGCCCTGTGAGGTTGGATGACTTCGCTTCTGGCAGGGAACACAATTTTTTGGCGGGTGGCAATGAGGACAGACGTCACGGGGACAGCTCACAGGGACTGCGGGGCAGGGGTGGTGGCGAAGAGAGCAGCATGGAGGGGGGAGGCGGCGACGGTGACGTTGACGTCGACGTCGTAGACGCGGGGACATACGACGAGGAGGGGATCGTCAACGGAAAGTTTTGCAGCTTCAGCTTTGCCTCAAAGTTCTGCCTAGATCTCTTCATGGACCCTACTGCAAGGCGTGACACGAATTGCGAGATGCAACTATGTCAACATCCTAGGTTCTTGCTAGGGGAATGGCTGCAAGACAATTCTTTTGAGCACAAAATGGAGTTGGAGCACTTCTTGGGCAAATTACGCCTGCATAAATTCCGCTTGCGCACGAATCACGAGGTGACGTACAAGCCCATACAGGATCATCTCTCTCGCTTGTTGGGTAATCTTGACCTAGGAAGGGCAATCCACTACAAGGCCGAGTCCCTTGTGGGCGGGAAGGTCACTGCTGTATACAACGCGCGATTTGTCACGGACAGGGAGTTCTTCATGGATTGCGGAGTGCAAGTGGTGGACGCTGGGGGTGTGGAGACCTGGCTGCCAGTGGGCGGGTGCTTCACAGTGAGAGACTTCTGGCTTGGCGGGCAGCCTGAGAGTCAGGGGAGGTTGCTAGGTTGAGCAGGGTGTTGGGGATCAATGTGACCCAAGGGATACACGCATATGCTGAGCTAGAGTGCGATGGCTTCGAGAGGGTTCATAATGTGCTGCTAGACATGCCCGGTGTTTCTAACGAGGTGCTTCTCTGCCTCCCTAGGGTGAAGCTTGGGGTAGATAACTTTGGAGAACACTGCTCTGTGGTGTCGTTTGAGGAGTGGCGGGAGGCTGGTCTCAGGTCCCCTGCGCGGTACGCAGGCTTGGGAGGGAGGATCCATTTGGGGCGTCTGACCTTCTTCTGTAGGCGTCAGGTCGACAGCGGGGTGCCTGCTTCCGATCTCGTCACAGAGCCCGTCTCTTGTTTGGAGCTGGACGTTAGTCCTCTTCCATGTGTTCGTAACCCACAGGGCCTCCCAATAGTGAACCTGGTGATCGCCGTGTTCATCGACAACTTTTGCATGCAACGAACAGGCCATGCAGGCTTGGGGGGGGTGTACTAGAGGCTCGGGTCGCTGGAGCCTAGCCTGGCGCGACGCGCCACGTCCATCCACCAGGTTATGTTGGTCCCCCAGGGTGCACCTCAGGATGATGGCCTTGAACTCATGGTGCACCTGGACCTGCAGCCACTAGCTCGGGGCGTGCCTATGTTCTTTGCTGCATTGGACAGATATGTCCTAGTACGAGCAAAGCCTATCTTCATTCAGGACTTTATGCAGAGAACTAAAACCATGAAGGCTGTGGGGATCGGGGCAAATAGCCCCTGTCCAAACTGCCACGTGTCTGCTAGGGGTGGGGATCACAAGTTGGGTGATTTGGATGTGGTTGGCGAGGCGCGGACTGATGAAGTTGCCCGCCAATTTGTGGTCAACACCGCCGGCTTGGGTGAAGCTAAACTCAAGGCCAAAGTGAAGGAAACCGGCTATACGCGGAGCATCAGCCCGCTGACAGCCCTTCCCAAGTACGACAGGTACTGGAATAATCCTTTTGACCCATTTCACGCCTTGGGCATCGGCCTGCCGAAGCTTCTGTTGAAGTACACTAACAGGCTCCTCTCGAAGGGTGAACAGCTCAGTCCGGACCTGCTTGCAGCTTCGCTAAAGTACCCCCATGGCGTGCCCAGGGTTTGGAAGCCGAGGACGCACCAAGACTCAATGATCGGTATGCAGCTCTTGCGCATGGTGAGGTACATGCCCCTCATTGTGCAGCCGCTTTGTGAACCTCTGAACCTAGCTCCAGCCTAGTGGGGACAGCGTTGTGAGGTTGTTGAGCTGTGAAAAGCGCTGCTCAAGCTCACTAACTGTGCGCTTGAGACCCACACAGATGGTGACCACATCCGTAGGTTTGTAGACTTTGCACGACAATTCCACACCCTATTTAAAGAAGCCTGGCCTAGAGACGGCAATGCGCTAAACGCAAAGAACCATAACATGCACCTCCTGGTACACCTACCGCAGTATAGAGAGCTTGGGCCCCATGCTTCATCTTTGGGCACAAGAATTTGAGTCAAAGCACAAGACGGTGAAGCGTAACATAGCAAAGACGAGCGGGCGGGTCACCGGGGTGATAGACATATGGGCGCTTATGCGCAGAGAGGCAAGGGCTAGCGCAAGGGCTGCTGTGAAGGACATGCACAGATTTCATTAACCAGCTGGAGATGAATAGGATCGCGATGTTGGAACTGCGATGCGACGCTGTCATGTCTGTGTTTGAGGAGAGTCAAAATGCGCACAGGATCTTCCAGGTGCGATGCGTATCTAGCGAAGGCTCCGTGGACGCCAAGTACCAACGCCGCAGCAAGAGGTTCGACGTCGAGCGGACCATCTTTGGCGGCATACCTTCTAAGTGAGCCTCATTCTCTACCCTCCCGCCCGGTCCCTTACACACTTTGCGCCATTATTTTTTCGCTGAAGCTATCTTTTGTTCTGTGTGCCTCACCTTCTTGGGCTTCGCTTCTGTGGCTGTAGCCCTGCTGCGTACGCCCTTTGCGCCACACACATATTGGGTGCTTGCGCGTGCATGCCCTTTGTTTTAGGAATTTGCTATTTTCCCGCTTCTGCTGCTCTCTCTGCCTCTCTCTCTCCTCTTCCTTCTATTCTGGCCCTCTTCTCACCCTTTTGTTCTTGTCTCTATTTTTTTCCTTTCGCTGCTTCTCTTCTAGCTCTCAGATTGCCTCCAGGGGCGCAGGGAGAGGGCTAGGGTTTGGGTCGGGAGGGGACGATTAGGGTTAGGATTTTGACTCGATACTTGGCGAAGGTTACTAACGATTGTAAGGTTCACGATTTAAAAATTAGGGTTCAACTATAGCATCGGCATCGGCCGCAAGGGATAGGAATTAGCTCAGGATACAGTCCAGGGTTTTGTGCTTATGTTCAGAAACCAACTCCCGCATCCTAAAATCAACTCTCAAATTTGAACTTTCAAATCCTAAGAGAAGTGCGAGAAGCCATCGCGTGGAGAAGCAACAGGTTTACAAGTGTGTGCCGCATGTCTGCATGCAGATGCCGTGTCAGAACGTGCAAGCACGTCTGATCCTCTCTGCCTGCCTCTGTCCCTGCGCACCAGGCGCCTTCACGCACGTGCTCGCCTGCCTGTGCGCCTGTATGGGTTTGAGTGTGCCTGCTTGCGCGCGCGCCTGCATATGTGTGTGAGAGCGTGCGTGCGTGCGACCAAGCGTGTGTGTGCACGTGCGTGGGTGCGTGCGTTCTTGCGCATGAGCGTGTGCTCTGACCTGCTAAGGAGCTAAGAAAAGGACCGTATCTTGTGGTGCTCGACTCGTGCAGGTGGATTGACACAGGAGGCAAGGCCCGCAGCATCCAGCTTGTCACCGATCAATGCGGACTCTCCAACAATGAGCTTCTTGCGAGGTACAACGACAGCGTTACACTAAACGGTCGTTGATCAGTGCTTCATGCTGCACTTGTTCGTGTGTGCAAGCGAGTGGGGAAGAGTGCAGGTGAAGTCTTTGACGTGGGCCACGATGTGGCCATCATGGCGAGCCCGGCCTGCAATGCTGTCCTGCCTGCACACGGCCCTATATGGCTTGCTAAGGTGGCCAGCCTCTTTCTCCACAGAGGTAACGACGAGGTCGACTACACGTGGGCCCAGGTACGCTTTTATGACCTCGTTCGGGGTCCTGGAAGGTCCTATTACCGCGACGTCAAGTGGACCGGTTACCCCATCCTGAAGTTGAGGACGGAGCGCACCCTAAGCCTGGTGCCCTTGTGTGGAGTTGACCGAGGGTGGCACATAGTTCACTACTGTTGGCCTCAAAGAGGTGCTGACGTCACCGGACTGCAGCACGAATTGACAAGGTGCAAGCTGCACAACTGTTGTACGGAACACGGCAACAACAAGGCTGAAGAATGCCGAGGCATGCCTCACGTACTCAGACAGCCGATAAGGAAGCTCTTCTGCCACGGGCATGATGATCAGTACCTCCTCAATCTGGATGCGGGAGGGGCTCCTTCCATGAGTAAAATGCAACAGTCACCTCCGGTCATCGTCTATATTTAATGAAGAAGCTGCACGTTCTTCAAATCAGCAAGCAGGTACCCACCCACTCCACCCACCCACCCCTTGTCACATTCTAATATTTATGTTGCAATCAAGCGCGCGTGTGCGCAAGTCCATTCGAGTCTGTGCGTGCATGTGTGAGCTCGTTATTATTTTGATTTCGTAGGTGCACATGTGTGTAAGGAGCCCTCTTGCCATGCAAAGCCTTACCCTCCCATTAGAGGCTTGCCGTACGGGCAGTGCACACTCTTAGCCCTGTCAATTTTGTCGAGGACAACATTCTGTGTGGCTGCTCTTGGCAACTCTATATTGCCGGCATTTCTAAGCGCTGGTTCCAGGCTGGGATGGGTTGGTAGCACTAAGCAGCACCAAGTGGTTGTTGCCGCTGTCAGCAGGGTGGCTGCCCAGGGTGGTCAGGTCCCACGGGCTAGCTTTTAATTTTAGGCAAGGCAATGTGGGAGGGCTGGGAAGGACTTCAAGGGGTAGGGGGGGATTTTGGGTGTGTTTTTAGGGTCTGGGAGGGTATGGCGCAGAAGAGTGCAACACAGAAGGTCCAATTTTGAAATAACTTAGTGGCAGAAGCTGGAGTCTGGCGCTCCTCCCGCTTAGACTGTTGGGTGCTCCGTGGGAGACACATTCCCTTGCTGATGGGGCTAGGGTGATAGCAAGGGTGCATGCTACCGGCTGATTGATGCAACGAGGGGGGGGGAGGGGGGGGGGATGGGGGTCCTTTGCTGTCTGCGCAGTATCAGCTACAACAGCTGTTGCCTGCAGTGAGCAGCGCAGCTTGCTGTCGACAGTCAACGCACGCGACAGCCGGCAGCCAAGGGGGGTCTTGAGCTGTGGGCTCACTGTCGGCTGCAACAGCCATTGCCTGATTTGCTTGCTTTGCCTGCATGCAGCACCGCAGCTTGCTGTCAGCAATCAACACACACAACACTCAACAGCAGATAGCCGGCGCATGATGTGTGGTGTGCTGTGAGCCGAGTGACGAGTTTGCGCTGTGCTAGCGACAAGTGGCTGACCCCTGCTATAGAGCACCCTCACCCCTGCTATGCAACACCTTATGCAAAGTTGTGATGACCTGGCTGGCCCGTGCGAAGGTGGTGGTGACCCCTGACATGTGATGTTGTGCGTTGTGCGTTGTGCGTTGGCATTGCTGGCCTATGCCACACTGAGGGCTGGTGGTGCTGACCCGTGGTGTGCTGCGCTCAAACAGTGCGCGCGTGTGCAGGATCAGGTAGAGCCGGCCTCCAGCATCATTCAATTTTGCATCGGTACGCGCTCGCTCTTGTTGCTCTCACATAGTAACAACGGCTGTCAGTGGCCTTTCCGGATGGCACAGTAGTGGAGGGAGGTGCATGTGCGCTGTGCAATTTGGCACGTAACTGGCTGCAGCACACATTATCCTCATCATCAACGCTGTTTTGATGTCGAGCCCAAGAGGTTGGGCTGAGGACAGACGATCTGTCCATCCGTTGCATCAGCATTGGGACTGCATGTGTTGATGCATTTGGTTGTCTGTGTGTGAGTAAATAGTTAGCTGGTCTAGTTCGCTCGTGTTTGGCAGTAGTAGCCAAGTGAGTTGTTGCTCAAGGGCTGCTTCATGATGGCGGTTCCTGTTTGCTGCTGTTTGTCGCACAGCGTCGTCGTCATGTGTTGCTCTCTGCATGCATGTTGCAGCCTTAAAAACTCCTTGCAATGCAAAAAAGGCAACGTCATTATGGGAGTCTAACGTGTGTCTGTGGATGATTTGTACGCAGATGTAACGTCTCTCGTGAGTGGAGAACCACAGGAACTCGGAGCACTCAAGCCATGTCAGGCTTTTGTCACTGAAATGAATGCCAAGGTGGGTTGACAAATATTGACATACACAGTAGCTCATACATATGTACAGCAAATGAGGGCTTTTGTTACTAGGGTATGAGTTGGTCATTTGGTAAAGCTGACGATTACATAGTAGTTGATATGCATGCACAGTGAACATGGGCCAAACATATGGCTTCGAATAGTGGAGGATATTATGGGGGTCTTTTGGTAAATAAAACATTGCATAGTACCTGATATGCATGCACGGTGAACATGTGCCAATAATGGGCTTTTGATAGTGGAGTGGAAGATGGGGGGGTCATTCGGTAAAGGTTAACAATACATGGTAATTAGTATACATGCATAATGCTTTAAAGGAAAAAGATTGGGGTCATGTGCAGTACAACTTGACTTCCATATTGTAATTGGCGCACTTGTATAGTCAATGATGCACATAAAGCACTTACTTGAACAATTCTGGCTCGTCTTAAACTACAGATGAAGAAAATCAAGACTTCGTGTGCCTCAGTAGGTCACCCAAACTTGTGTGACTTAATTGCCGGATGCAATTTGTGATAGAACAGCACATTGAAAACGGCAGACATTCCTTGCAATGACACCAATAGAACCTTCATCAGGGGCATAATTGAGGGTGCCATATTGCACCCAAAATGGAACAATATTGCCATTCACTTTCGCGACCATCCGGGTACACGAATGGGCCGCGCCATGCCAAGTTGCGTGCCATTGTGTCCCATTCAGTATGCCATGCGATTGGAGTCTTGCCATTTTGACTGCCATTTGTTCGTACGTCTGCCACTTCCGCGCCAATCTGGCTCGTCATTCTCTCCACGATCTCGATCGCATGGCGCGGCAAAAATAGCAGGGCCATTTTTCTGCCATTGCCGTTTGGGGCCCGTTGTGTTTTTACAATGTTGTACATAAGAGGTCCTCCATATGTGTCATGCCGTGCCAGTGCTGGGCTGACATCGGGACCATTGTATATACACTCCCACAAGGCACTTGAGCTCTTATCCCACGTGCGCGCGGGAAAAAGCACTTGCCAGCTGAGACAATTACACGGGGGCAAGGTTGCGTTGTCAATATGCCCGCAGACATGCGCGCACGCATGCTATCCCAATTCAGACACGCAAAAGGAATAAGAGAGTGACCAGCGGGGAGGAGTTACAAAACCTCGGGAGGGGTAGCTACTAGCCATGACAAAAAAGCAAATTGAAGCAAAATCACCGACGAAAAAGCACTGAAAAATGTAACAAATAAACAAGTACTCACGCGGCACAGACGCGCGCACGCCCGCACAAGTGCACACTCACATGAGACCGCGTTGCTGCAGCTCTTGAAAGACGGCCAGCGCACGGTTGATGAGGTACGCATGGCAGTTCGCCAACATGAGGCAAAAATAGTGCGGCAGCCGCGGGCCAGCCTCTTCTCCCCCTGGCCTGCCCACTTTGCCGGGGGCAGCGCGTGTGCCTCTGTGTCTCCATCTCCGCAAGCAGCCCCTCTGCATGCTGCCACATGCGGGCGTGGCCCTATGCATACAGCTGGTGCAAATACGTCATATTCAACGGCTGCACCCCGTTGTCCACCATGCGCTCAAAGGTGGCCTGGACAAAGCTGGCATCCCCGGCGTGGCCGTACGTACTGATCATTGTGTTGCACGCCACCTGGCGCTGCACCCATGCAAGAGCGGAGACAGGGAAATAAGCAATTAAAAACATTATAGGCAAGGGCGCTTCTCCCACGGCCCTCTTGGCGCACGTACAAGTTTATGTCAAATTAGTCATGCATGTCCTTGCGCCTCAGTCTTCATGTCGCAGCTCAAGAGGGGCCCACAATGAAGCAGTAACAGGAGCAGCAGCAGGAGCACCAGAGTTGCCCCCATGCATACATACCGCATGCACACGCGCAGAAGGACCAAGCAAGAAAAAGCACTGCTTCCTTGGGGACAGGTCTTGTGGGCCCCCCAGATGTCGCCATCATGAAGTAGCCTCGGCTCAATTGCTTCTCATTGCGTTGGCTCAATCGCCCGCTTCCGGCAGCGCTACGCCCAAGCAGAGGAGGCAAGGCTGTCTGCTGGTCTTTGGAATATTATGCTTTGCGCTGGTTACATCACCTGAGTGGGTCGAGAGGACCAGAGCTAATCCAGATCGAGGGCTCCTTGCAACCCGCCTCACAGCACAAGCTGTAGGCCGGGCAAGTATATTTATGCAATGCTTAAACTGCTAGACTGTAGGTTGCGTGAGATGGACAAGGCAAAGCGGCGTGCATACCTTGGTGGCTTGATGACGGCCGCAATCATCTCCTCAAACTGCTCTGCCGCCCTTGCCACCTTGCCTGCCGCACGTCCTGAGACAAGCATGACAGAGGGAGTCAGCAGGCTAATCGTTGGGACCAAGGAGGATTGCTACCACAGAATACACACATGCGTCACATGTCAGCTCTCCTCAAGCGGGCAAATGAGTTGTGACTTACTACAGGGAGGGGGACAGGGCAAGAATGCTTAGGCAAGCCCCAATAGGGCTATTGGGTGCCGGCTATCTGTGGGGGTCGTGCAGTGCTTATGACAAGAGGGCGCCAAGAACGTATCCATGGGGTAGCCGAGGAGGCACACACGCTCGAACACAGGGTTGCGCCGTACGCTTGTATGCTTAGTTTGACTAATACACTAGTTCGCTTAGATCGGTGTTCAAAAAAATGGTTTAGTTTGCTCAATACGCCTAGTACGCTAACGTCATAACAGCGTCTACGTGAAATAGCTACAACGGCGACGTTCCATGTCGGTCACATGTGTAAAAGAATTACGTTGTGTCAGTCCTTTTTTTACTTCAAAATGGCTGGTCTTTCTTTTCGAAAGCTTCCGGAAGTTTTCGCTGCCAGCTTTGTAGTGAAAACTCGTGAAAATATACTGGTCTTCTTTCAAGACATCTAGCGTGAGATGGCGGGTTTGAACCACCGCCACCGGGTGCAAAGAATGG
The DNA here is from genome assembly GCA_009602735.1 of Mesotaenium endlicherianum. Lineage (NCBI taxonomy): Eukaryota > Viridiplantae > Streptophyta > Zygnematophyceae > Zygnematales > Mesotaeniaceae > Mesotaenium > Mesotaenium endlicherianum. The sequence continues at coordinate 40,956 of WELA01007315.1, forward strand.
AGCCTAACCAAACTGTCGTGGATAATAAGTCGAGAGAAAAGAGTTCAATTTTTATAATAAAAACATCAATGGGATGATTGAAGTAGGAAGGTCGCTCAGCAAAGCTTCTTTGATGTACTTAACAAACTTATTACTTGAGACACTATGTGTAAGATATTATGAAGATCTATTTTGAAATTAATGAGGTCTGCATAAGAAATTAGAAGCACTCATAATTATCAAGAGGAAAGAGATGTCAAGAGAAGAGAGGAAGAGTAAGGCTGGGAAAGAGGGGAGAGCGAGAGAAGTAAGGATAAGGAGAGAGAGTGTGACAAGCATGTTGCTGCTGCAGCCCCAACGACCCTTTGACATATGGCAGCAGCTGAAAGCGCGCACCCATGAGAGAGAGAGAGAGAGAGAGGGGGG
>WELA01007315.1:41785-86079 GCA_009602735.1 Mesotaenium endlicherianum
CCCCCCGCACACCTAAAATACAAGACAAGAGGGTTGGCAGCATTGCTGTTCTCCCTCGCAACAGCCCTTGCACTCTCATGCACGCAAAAGTAAATGAGGACAGCCGCTACTGCCGCCTGCACACACCAGCCCCCCTGCACACCAAGACAAGGGGACCAACCTGCTGCCATTGTCCCCCTCACACATCAGACCGTGAGAGAGCCGCAGCGGCTCCTACTGCCGCTGCTGTTGCCCCGCACACTCGAGACACCAGGCGAAGCGTGACAGCCGTCGCTGTCGCCCCCGCCCACCTCACACCATACCAAAGGGGGGAAAGCAAGAAAGGAGAAACTCCTCAATTACACACACCCCAAGCACGCACTCAAGGGCTGGGGCGAGGAAAAAGGGCAAGTAAAGAAGGGAGAGAGGGACAAACGTCGGAGTAGTTCTGCATGCTGTTGCTAGTGCAACAACCTTGGGGGGACAGCAGAGGAGGGAAGGGGACTACGCAAGGGAGGGGGAGCAAGAGAGGGGAGCAAGGCGGGAGGAAGAGGCGGGGAAGAAGGGGCACACCAGGTTGGCCTTGGAGAGGTACACTTTGAGCGTGTGGCTGAGGTCGGCCAACTCCAGGTACTAGCAAGGAAAGTCAGCAGTTGGCCTCCATGCACGCGTGCAGGGGAAGCCCTAAAACGTGAGAGGAAGCACAAGCATACAAACACCCACAACAACTCACGCGCCTACTTGGGGGGGCACGCGCACACACGACCCCATGGTTGTTCCCCCCCTCCCCTTCACCAGCAAACAAAAGTGTACACGCGTGCGCGTCTGCCAGTTGACACACGCGCACACAACCAAGCGTCTTTAGGGATGCAAGTGTGAGTGTGCGTGCCACCCTCTGCACACCCGGCTAGGTTGGGTGCCGTTGGTGTCGTCGGACCCCCGCGCACAATCTTCATACAGCCAACACCTCCTTGCCCATAGAAGCAAGAGGTATGACTCTACCCAGAAGCACACGTGAAGGGATGAGAGAGAGAGAGAGAGGGGGCACGAGGTCTCATACCTGGGGATTGAGGAAGGCATGCTCTCTCAGCCTGGCCACTATTGTGCTAAACTTGATGGCCGTTGTCGTCGTGCACATTGCATATACCACCTGATGCAACCAGCCAACTAGCTAGCCCGCCACGTGCCAGCTGCTCAGGGGATATATTTAGGAGCAAAATAGCCCATGCAGGACGTCCAAGGAGCCCCCCTTCCTTTCTCCTTCCCCTTTTTAGGAGTAGGAGGGTCTGCAGGATAAGAAGGACTTGCAGGAGCAGGAGGAGATGTGGGCATAGAGAAGGAATAGGAGCAAGAGCAGGTGCAGGAGGAGGAGGAGGAAGAGGTGCAGCGGAAGGTTCAGAGGTTCAGCAAGACAAAGAGCAGGGAGAGGAGGCGAAAGATTAGCAAAAGCAGAGACGAGCTACAACCCAGCCAGTCCAGGGATGAGTCGCCAGCCCGGGGGTAAGGCCCAGAGAAAAGCTACCGCCGGCCCAGCCTTGATCTGCAGCCCAACGGCGAGCCACAGCTAGCCAGTCCAGGGCAGTGGGGGGGGCTACAGCCTAGCCCGAGATAAGAATCACAGCCAGTCCAATTGTGAGTTGCAACCCCGCATGCCCTTGCCGGCAAAACCTAGGCAACCAGGACTCTCTCTCCTCTCTTTGTCCTCGGCAGCTCCCAAGCAAAACAAGCAAGATAATTCTGAAACAGCAGCCCTGACAACACCTTGACACATGGCAGCAGCTGCCTGACATATAGCACCTGTGTGTTTTTAGCACCTATCGCAAACACACAGAAAGGGAGTGTCTTTGAGATAAGAGAGGGAGAGAAGAGGGAGAGGAGAGGGGGAGAAAGGGGGAGAAAGCGGGAAAGAGCAAAAGTGCAATGAGATGGGGGGATGGGGTGAAAAGAGAGACAGTGTTGGAAGACAAACTAAACAAACCTAGGACGGACATGGTTGGGCTGCACACATGTCCATGGTTTCTAAGTTCGAGTTGATGGGGGTTGTGCAGTGAAGAAATGTGCAACTGCACTGATGCGAGCGACGTTGCCGCTGCCTTGCCAAAATATTGACAAAAGCCAAAACATTGGCGATCGAGATTTGCAAAAATTCACAGTTCTCGTTAGTGCTGCAAGAACGTGGCACATAGACCTGTACATGTTCGATCCCGTCGATCGACGCGTTTCTTAGACTCACAAGCGAAACAAGTCGACAGGAAAGATCTGACGGCGTCGAACTTGATTTGGGCGGCGTGCATGCGTTTTACTCGTACGCTTAGTACGGGCGAACCGACTCAGTACGCTTAAATAAGCGTATGAATCTCGGCCTGTACGGCGTACGACATAACCCAGCTCGAACATCCCCTCTAGAGCCGTCTACTCACATGTTGGGAACGTTTAATGGAGGGGCAAAGCGGGACCAGCAAATCCATTTGCACAGGAGTTGCTGGTGTGCAACGTGGCCAATTGGCAATGTGCACGAGGTAGGAAGCTAACTTGAGGGGGAAAAAAGTGGGATGTCTATTGCGGGTGTGGCCTCCTCCATTCAGGCCAATCTGTGCTGGGTTGAGTGTCCTGCATGTATCACTCCCCCTAAAGAAAACAAATATCTCCATCATCCTCTCAAGCATCGTGATATCCACCTTGGCAATCTTCCGGAGGAGAGAAGGGAGGGGAGAGAAAGAGAGAAGAAACAGAAGAGAGGGAGTGGGGCGCGAGTCGAGAAGGGACCTGATGAGGGTACTGCACGTGCAGCGTGGGCTGCTCGCCCTCCGCCACGAAGTGCGTACACTTCCTCCGCCTCCCTCAGCTTCCCTGGGCACCCTAACGGTCTCCGCAAAAAAAGAACAATTATTGTTCTCCAGTTGCCGGCACGAGTGGCCAGCTATCTCGCCCGAGGGGATGCACCCCATTAGAATGCCAGCACTATGTTGAGGCCTTTGGCCCACTTCGTTAATGCAACAACTTCTTTGGGCTGCGCCACGCAGGCCTTTTGCTATTGCACGACTGCCAGCTCGAAGAGTCTCACCCGGTTTGAGATGTGCTCCGAGAGCTCACAGAAAGAGGCACAGCACGAGCCCCTCTTTTGAGAGACATGGCTGCAAGAACGGGTCAGCCAAAGAGCATCGCACGGGGCAGCTACCACACATGTGGAAAAATGCTTATTTTGGCCCTTTGGTGATTTAAATTTTGATTCTTCCCCTACATTTTTTGCCCTTTGCTGCATGGGCACAATCTGCAGCATCTGCGCACTACTCCAAAACCCTCTGCTGGTCAACTTCTTCAAAGCCTTGAGTGGTCTTCCATTACCTTCTTGAAGGTCAAACCCTCCCCCCGTTCCACTTCGCATCATAGCAACCACTTTCGCAGAATTTGCAAGCGTAGCAAAACGAGGCGGCTGGGGCCCAAGAGACCACTGCCCCCCTCCCTTCCCTTCTCCCACCGTGGAAGCAAGGCGGCGTTGTCACTCTCAAGCCTCAAGATTTAGCAGCAGCAACAGAGTGCCAGTCAAAGTGCGAGTGCTAGCCGGCTCAGCTTGCTGTACATACAATCAATACTATACTGAAGCATGCATGCACTTGCATTCATGCCTTTGCGCGACCTCCACTTCTGTTCTAGCGACTGCATATGGCCAAACATTCCCAAGCCTGCTCCATTCAACCACAAGTGAGTGTGAGGAACAAGTCAAGGGGCAGGGGCAGGGGATGGGGGGGGGCGTATGGGGGGGCGGGGGGCCTGCAAAAACCTCTACCAGCATGCAGGATCTGCAGCACGTCTTAGTGGGTGAGAGCCGATGAAGGAGAGAGAGAATGCTCACACCACCATGCAGAAAGATCTGCAGCATGCAGCTGACAATGACGGCGTCCACAGCTAGCGATTGTCGGCCCTCGCACGCCGCAGAAGTGCTGCCGCATTTTTGTGCATGCTTGCCAATACACATAGGCAATTGAAATGAATCAACTTACCAATAGAGATCAACAATTAATAAAGATCTTCATATCAGCAAGTAATCTTTATGTTAACTGCGTAAATAGCAAAAGACAACGCACTAGCGGTGGACAATACTCGCAAGTCAAATGCAAGTAAACGAGCATCAATGATGCAATAAGTAAACTCATACATAAGCAAGGCTAGAAGACTGTGCGTATCAATGGCTTCTCGCCTTAGATGCCGATATCTCTTAGTAAGCAATATAAGAGAGTTGGCCTCGTTTCCAAGTGCCAAACTTGAGACCAATACCTAACATACGTACATAGAATGAGTTTACTATTCAACGGCAAGTGCGATAGCACAGCCAACCCGGGAGTTAACCACGTTGGTAGGACCTCAGCTAACCAAATCCGCAGCCATCTCCCATCGTCCCGAATCGCAATCCACCTTAAGGGTGTCATCTGGCCACTCACCTAGCACACCACACTTAGATGCATAGCTTGGCAGTTTGTTGCTGCCAAGTACGGCAGCCAGCTGACTGTCAAAGTATGTGTCAGCAAGCTGACCCAAGTCACTAGACTGACCTTATGAACTTCTGCCTGATACTCTCGGCTGAGTCGTTTAACTAAGTATTAAGTATCCAGCAGATTTAAATTCAGCAAATTAAATATTAAGTAAAGTTTGACATGCTGAACTTATTTAACTATTATATCTAAATGAATATTATATCTATCCAACATTTTGATTTATTACAATCCCTGCAACTTAAATTGTCATCGACTCGACAACACTTCTATGTTATTTACAGTCAAGTAACACAACACAACTAGCTGAATTTAAAACAAAGACAACAGCAAACTAAGTACCAGGGGCTCGGTCTTTTTGGGGAACGAGACCTGCAATCGGATCTCCTTCTCTTGTTTGATGGTCCCCTAAAACATGGAGGCTCGGACCAGGTCGAACTGAGGGGTGAACGCAGCAACTGGACAGCCTGCTCTTGCACTGTCTGAGATGACATGCTGGTTGCCTCCTGGCTGCCTCCTTGGCAGCCCTTTTATCTGCTCTGTCTGACTGAGTCTCACCTCCTGAGATGGTGCTCCTCCTACTAAAACTCCCCTGCCACTGGAGGTCTAGGTCTCTGGGTGGGCTGGTATTCCCAAGCTGCTGCACGGCTTCTTGTACAAAGGTCCTTCCAGTGGGGGATGTAGCAGGGGTCTGTGCCTTAGCAGGATCAGATTCCTCTCCGACGCCTTCCTCTTCTTCGTCCTCCTGTTCCTTTGAGATTTTTGGGGTCTCTCTAGTCATCTTCTCCAACCGTTCCCGAGAAAAAGAGTATCCCATTGACCTCCCCCTTTTGGGTGCAAGTGGGGATTGCTGGGTCTTGACTGCATACAGGTTTTTTTTCCCTCGCTTACGTGCCCATTTGGCATAAGCATGCTTCCCCTTAGAGAAAGAAACTGTAGCCCTGAACTTATCCTCTTGTATTTCCTGACTTATGCAGTCCCTGACTCCATCCAGTCGTGGATCCCATGCTGCAATGTGAGGTGGCAACACTATCTTCTCCTGCAAATCTGCCAGGAGTCGTCTTCCTCCACTTTGTGATTTTGCTGGTCCTTCATAGTGATGGTCATCCAGCGCCAGTCAATGGGCTGTAGAGAGAAAGCACAATCCGTCCTTTTTGAAGTACAAGGGTATCAGTGAGCAGAGAAATCCAGCTGGCTGGTCTCCCTTGCCAAGAACTCCCAGCTTCATCTCTCCACCTCGTTATACATGGCCTTGAATTGGTTGTAGGAAGTGGCATCCTTGAAGTTGTTTGTATGCATAAAGATCAACCTGATGATCCTGTCTGTGCCCCAAATCCCAGGCGTTGGCACCGTTTCAGATTCACCTATCTTGGCCAATGCTTTGGCCTCCCGGATTGTATATCCCACCAACCTGGCATAGTCATGGTACAGTACAAGCCCTGTGCTGACTTCTATGTACTTGTCAAAACCTTGGGTTGTCTCCCCTTCCCGCTGGAGTATGTGCCTCTGTGATTCACTTTGGTTGCTCTGGGCGTACTTGAAGGTCTCCTCCAAAAGATCAAAGCCCTTGCCCATTACTGTGGAGCGGTAGCTTTTGATTCTCCTCTGTTCCTCCTCAGCCTACTGCTTCTGCCTCTCCTCAACCAACCTTTGTTCCTCCGCAATCTTGGCTTCCTCTGCAGCATTTTGGTTTTGCTCCTCCTGTCACAACCTGGCCTGTTCTTCCTCCTCTTTCCTCTTTTGAGCCTCCCGCTGTAGTCGGAGTCGCTCTGATTCTTGAGAAGAGATGGAGGATGATTGGATGTCGCCATGGAACTCTTTGTACTCCGCCTGTGCCTCGTCCGCCCTTCTTTTCCTCTTGAGTTCAGACAACTGAGTCATCCTGCTCATTTAAACCACAATGGGGTGAGTGTGGTCATGACTCATGATACCATGCACAAGATTGAGCACTTTGACAGGGAAGAACGTAGTACAGGGAGTTAGGGCATGCAAAACCTGGCGTAAGTAAATTAAAAGTGCAAGTGTGCTTGAGAGAGAAGTGAGTGTGAGCGCAATTGAGTGTCAAGGATTAATGTGCAACGGCAACTGGTAATCGGCTAGTTTCCGAGATGTTCATCCCACTCCCTACAACTTAATATTTAAGGTCGGTTGCCAATTTCAACTGTCTCTGGGCTGTGTGTCACAAGTGTCACTCACTGTCCACTACTCTCACTTTCTGTCACTGATTATCACTTTAGGCCACGTTTGGCCACATTTCCCCTCCAACTCAAATGGAGACAGGACCTTCTGTCACCTTCCCATATCAACTGAAATGACAGTTAGGGAGGTGTCCCAGCCTGCCAAAGGTAAAATTATTTCAGCGCCCCTTTGGCATTGGTGAAATGGTCCTTAAATTCCCAAGTGTCCCCAGAGGCATCGTGACCCTTCCATCTGACCAGATACTTCATGACATATTTAGATGATCGACGGACAAAGCGAGCTTCTAAAATTTCATCAATCTCATATTCTTCAGGGTCACCGTCCCTGACAACGAGGACCGATCCAGTTTGGACAAGTAATTGACTTGTAAACAGTGTGTCACCTTTGATGTATGGTTCTAGGAAGGAGACATTAAAGACTGGGTGACCCTTGTATTCCACTGGCATGTTTAGTTTGTAAGCATTCTGACCAACACGTCGCACCACCAAATATGGACCGACCCAAATCAGACCAAGCTTTTTGTTGACCACACCCGGCAGGTACAGGTGTTGAGAATGCAGTTTGACCAAATTGCTCTTTGAAAATGTCAGCTCCCGACTGTGTTGATTAGCGTAATTTTGTTGATTTTCCAGGGCTTTGTGCAGATTGTGTTGGAATTTTGACAGGATGTCAGCAAAATTCTAAGTAAATTGGAAAGCCACCGGATTGTCAATTCCCTCAGGGTGAGGTAAAACCTCCCCTAGTACATCTAAAGGAGACTCAGGGACTCTACCAAGACTCAATTCAAAAGGAGTCTTTCCCGTTGACGCATGCACCGCATTGTTGACCGCAAACTGAATTTGAGGCAACAGGTCATCTCAAATATCTTGTTTTGGGTTAATGTATGCTCTCAGCACCTCTTGCGGAACTCGATTAGTTCTTTCAGTTTGCCCATCAGTCTGAGGGGTAATTTGCTGTGGTCAGCAGCTGTTTGACTCCCATTAACCCCATTAAAGCTCTCCAAAACACGAAGTTAAACTTTGAGTCTCTGTTTCAAATAATATTAGAGGGTAGCCCATGTCGGCATACTCCATGGTTGTAGAACTGCCTCGCAGTTACGAGTGCAGTTCCTTTGACAATAGTGGGGATGAAAATGGCCATTTCTGTCAATATATCCACTACTACCAGTGTCAAATCATGCCATTGGCAGTTCTTGGTAGTGTTACCACCCAGTCCATGGATATTGTTTTCCAGCGTCAAGCTGTATGTCCAAGCGTCCAGCTAGATGGGTAGTGGTTGTAATTCCCCCCCAGGAGGTGTGTGCCTAGACATATTGTTTTGACACTGATCACAGGACTTAACATATTTCAAGACCTCCCCAGGCAACCCATCCCAATGATAATGTTTTGCCATTTTGCCAACAGGTTTGGCCTGCCCCAAATGGCCACCCAATAAACTGTGAGGTGCTTGACTCAGTAAGAGTGACTTGATTTCCAAGTTATTATGAATGACCAGCTTCGGGCTGCCTGAAGTGGTTTCAGACTTCACTTACCAAGATCCCTCGCTTTAGCTTATACCCAAGTGCAGTAGCAGGACAGACACCATCAGTGGGGCTGGGCTCAAATGTTGGGTTAGAAAAAGAGGCTTTCCTAAGTTGTACAAGGAAGGACTTTTTCACCTTTAGTGAAGTGAGTGCACAAAGGACTTTATCTACAGCATGCTGATCAAAATTCCTTTCTTGCAAGTCAGGTCGTCTAGAGAGTGCATCAGCAGGATTGAACTTCCCTGATTTGTAGTCCACCAAGGCTTGGAACTGCTCCATCATCTGGATCTGGCGGTTCTACCTCCTCGACAGCTTGGACTTCTTCTGAAAGTGAGTCAGAGCTAGATGATCTGTAATCACCTTAAAAGCTTTGCCATGTAAGTATGCTCTCCACTGTTTGAGACAATAAATAATAGCCACCAGCTCCTTATAATGCACAAGATAATCAATCTCAGTTGGATTGAATTTCATATACTCATACAGCACAGGATGCCACTTCTGCTTTGCCTTACCATCCTTTCTGGTTTTGTCAGCAGGCTGCAACAAAATAGCATCCATGGAAAAGTCCAAAGCCTCACTAACCACCTGCACAGGTTTGCCGGGGTCATACACTGCTAAGACTGGGGCAAAACAGAGGGCACCCTTAAGGGTCTGGAAGGCAGCTTGCTGCTCTTTCCTCCACACGTATTGAAAGGGGCGAAGTGCCCTAAATGAAGCGTAGTGACTCACGAGGAAAAGAACTAGTTGCAATTATACTAAAGAGTGCAGCAGCACATCACTAAGAAAGCTTAGAAAAATTACTTAACATTTTGACTAGCAAGAAACTGCTCACAAATGATGTAAGATGGAAGACCTTGTCATTACAAACCAGTAGAAATTTACAAAACTGACAAGAAACGAAGAAGTTATGCCTATTTATAGTTTTCTGCCTAAGTTCTTCTCTCTAGGAGGAAGCTACAAAATTTCCTAAGTGTTTGTCATTTCGTCCCATCCAGAATATTCGTGAGTATGCCAAATCAGTCTCATCTGAGTATGCCAAATCAGTCTCATCTGATGTGTTGGGTCGTATTGACGTCCACATACATGCATCGACGTTGTAAGGTCAATGGTTTATATAGTGCACTTTTGAGTTACTTAAAAGTATGTTTTGATTGCATAGAAGTGTAAAGTGCATTCTTGTGGTCATTTTGATATAAAGTTCATCGAATTTGGTTAACTATTGAGAGAGTTATGGATTTCCAAAATTTAACTAGTTTTGAGGTCGTTTGACGACTGTCCTTAATTCGCGGTGAGCGCGACCGTCGGATTGACCGACAGCGTCGAGCCATTTGGGCCATTAAGAGTGAATTCGAACCTTCACGTAAGTTCGGCTGACGCGGAGTGCCGACTAGGTCAATTTACTTAGAAGTTTCGGATTAGCCTAACGTGTCTAAGTTAGTATATTCTAGATAGTTTGATGCATGTATGTGGACGTCAAATCGACCCGACACGTCATATGAGACTGATCTGGCTTACTCACGAAAATTTTGGAAGGGACGTATTGACGAACACTTAGGAAAATCCGTTAAGCGGCCCTCCCGCCTACGGGCGAGCGTTCGTCGTAGAAATTATAACATAAGACATAACTACTTTATTTCTTATCAGTCTTCACTTCTGTAGATTTCTACGGGTTTGTAATGACCAGACCTTCCATCCTACATCATTGGTGAGCAATTTCTTGCTACTGAAAACGTTGAGTAATTTTCTCAAGTTTTCTTAGTGATATGCCGCTGCACTCTTTAGTATGATTGCAACTAATTTTTTTCTTCGTGAGTCACTACGCTGCCACTGGGGTACTCAGCCCCTTTCATCTGGTATCGGAGCGAGGCTAGTTTGCATATTCTATTATGGATTTGCAGCCGGCAGCTCAAGGAGGCGCGGGGCAGCAGGCAGCACCAACAATGACCAGAGGGCAACAAGAGATGCAGGCGATGCTAAGGCAAATGGCGAATGCAATAGGAGGAGAAGTCTACGCCCAATTTCAACAAAATATGCGCGCGGAGGTGGAGAGAATGGTGCAAGTTGTTGTTGGGAACGCCGCTTTGACGAGTTCGGCACCTGCACCTGTTGTACCACCAATCCATGATAATCCAGTAGTGCAGCCAATTATTCCACCCACATCGGGAGTGCGTGCGCCTAAGCCTGAAGTATATACTGGAGTGCGTGGATCGCCGCCTGTTCATCAATGGATTTTTGGAGTGAAGAAGTTTATGGAGTATTTTGCGCTCACGCCCGACAGGAAAGTCGCCTTTGTCATAACTTTGCTGCAGAAGAGTGCTGGAGCTTGGTATGAACAAAAAAAGCAGCTGTCTGGAGTTCATGCTACTGTTGATCAGCTATGTGAAGGCTTGAAGAGGCAATTTCAACCTATTGCGTCCGAGGCTACCGCTCGAGATCTATTGGTGCTCCTTCGTCAACGACCAAGCGTTCAGGAGTATGTTTTGCGCTTCAACGAGCTGGTGCTTCAATGTCCATCCATGCACGAGTCGGAGATGATGGACAAGTTCAAGAGGGGACTCAAGCCAACTGTGGCCAAGGAAGTGGCGCTCAAGGACCCTACCAGTCTTGGAGAAATGATGGCATTGGCAACGAGGGTCAACGCTGTGGAGTATAGTCAGAGGCAGTGGGGCAGCCACAACTTTGGAGGATATCGACACTTTGGTTCTCAAGCGCCAAGCACAAGTGTTCAAGGTCCAGTACCTATGGAGTTGGGACTTGTTCAGAATCAGGGCAGGCAGCATAATTTCAAGCCGAGAGGACCCTGCTCTCATGTGGCAAGCTTGGACATCTGGCTCGAGACTGTCATGTGAAGGCGAAGCAACCTCAACGACAGGAAAAATGGGGACGCCAGTAAGTCGTTATGGGGTGTCTACTGGCGTGAAGAAAAGAACTCAGAAGGAGGTGATCCCCAGAAGCATGCCGAGAAGCGAAAGACAAGATGTTGACAAGCCTATCATTGTGGAAGGAGTAGTCGACGGCAACAAGGTGAACTGTATGGTTGACAATGGCGCAAGTGCAAAATTTGTGCACAAGAAGCTGGTGAAAGAGTGGCGAATCCCTGTGCAGAAGAATTATGAGCCTAAGGAGGCAATTTTGGCGAATGGGCAGAGACTCAAGTGTAGTGCACCTACGGAAGCTATTCACGTGGAAGTAGCGGGGCAGCGGAGTAAGGAAGTTATGGAGCAAGGAGAGTGGGTCATCATGACGTGATATTGGGCCGACCATGGCTAAGAAAAGCCAACCCTCAAGTGCATTGGAGCACAAGACAAGTGAAAGTCCAAGGGCGTGATGGTTGAATGGAGACAGCGAAACAGGTGGAGGTAGATACGACCACAAGTAACTGTCTTCTGTCGAGCCTGCAAGTTAAGAAGCTATGCAGGGCGAATCAGGTGAAGGAGATGTACCTTGTTTTGGTGGCCCTGGCCAGGTCATCAGATGGAGCAAGCGTGAATCCTAACAGCCTGGGCCAATGTACATCGCCGGAGGAGCAAGTAGTGGTGTCTGATCCCCTTGCTCAGAAGAAGCAGAGCCCAACTGCTCAAGCGAAGAAGCCTGCTGAGATGCCTGCCCAAATTAAGGCGCTGTTGGAGGAGTTCAAGAGCGTGTTTCCTGAGGAGCTACCTGCAGAATTACCTCCACAGAGAGCTATGAAGCACAAGATCGAGTTGGAACGAGGGAGCAAGCCACCAGTGAGACCCACCTATCGTCAATCGTGTGCGGAGTTGGATGAGTTGAAGAAGCAGCTGACGGAGGTATTGGAGAAGGGATTCATCCAACCCTGCGAGTCTCCATTTGCAGCGCCAGTCTTATTTGTGAAGAAGAAGGATGGAACTATGAGGATGTGTGTTGACTACCGGGCGCTCAACAAGATCAGGTACCCACTTCATGAATAGTATCTTCAGACCCTACTTGGACCAGTTTGTGGTGGTATTTTTGGACGACATCCTGATCTATTCGAAGACCTTGGAAGAGCATGTGGAGCACCTGAGGAAGGTGTTGGAGGTCTTGAGAGATCAGAAGCTGTATGGGAAGATGAGCAAGTGCAACTTTTGTCTCAAGGAAGTCGCGTTTCTTGAACATATAGTGGGAGCTGAATGTCGAAAATAAGCAGTCCTAGCTCTAATTGCTTAGCATGTGCGTTCACATGTGTGGAGGTTGACTGAAGTTTGTGGTCGATCGAGTCCAGCTAATGTTGACTGAGAGTGTCGATGTGGAGGGCTTCTGATGACTAGGACTGTCGATTAGTTCAAGGTAGGTTAGCAGCTGCAAATGTGAATATAGAAGGGCAGAGAAACTTGTAAGGGACACACTTGAGTAAGAAGGAGTTGAGCCCCCGAGAAAGAGAGTGCTCCTCTTGGTGTCGTGTGCATGCTTATATGTGTTGTGTATGAGCTACAAGTGAAGTATTTGTCTTGCTATAGGACGAGTAAGCAATGACAGATGAAGATTTTCAACATGGTATCGGAGCAGGTTCTAACTCTTGGCTCCCGCACTTCGATGGGAAGGGTACTGAGTATCTTGTGTGGTCGCGAAGAGTGTGTGCAGAGTTAGCCAGACATGATCTCAAGGAGATAGTGCTTGGAAATGAAAAGATCCCAGATCCACTCCAAGTGCCCGCTGCAAATGCTGATGCAGCAACCAGAGAAGCGTATGTTGCGAATGGAGCAGCTAGAGTTGCATGGCAAAAGAGGGAGGCACATGCATTTGATCTGCTTACAAAGAGCTTGGGTCAGGAGACTTACATGAGAGTGCTGAATTTAGAGACCAGCACAGCGATGTGGGAATCGTTGAAGAACCTGCACCAGCAGTATAGTGTTGCTAGCAGAGGCACCTTTAAGAAGAAGTTTGCTCTGTTGAAGCAAGAAGAGGGAGAGAGCGTGCAGTCTTACTTCTCCCGCATCAGAGAAGTGTGTGAGGAATTAAAAGCCTTGAATGCCGAGGTGAATGAAGAAGATCAGGTGATTCAAGCTCTGAATGGATTGGATTCAAAGTTTGAGACCTTCAAAGACTCCCTGTCAGTGTTGACAACTGCTGAACTCACCATGGAGAACATTGAATCCAAGTTGCTCATTAAGGAGGTTCAGTTGGAGACCAAAGAAAAGGCAAGCTCATCCACTGAACAGGCTCTACTCATGTTTGGAGACAGGAAGTTTCGTCTGGTGGGCAATCAGCTAGTGGAGCAGATGGAAGAGCTTAGCGTGGCCAGTTCCAGTCGGCAAGGAGAAGGATGGGGAGAAAGGAGGTCAGGATCTCATAGAGGAGGCTATCAAGGCAAAGGAGGTGGAAGCAAGAAAGGGAGATGCTTCATTTGTGGGAAGACAGGACATTCTGCACCAAGCTGCGAGGATGCAGTGTGCTTCACGTGCAACAAGAAGGGACATCTGGCCAGGGATTGCAGCCAGAAGAGAGAAGGTACTTCCCTTCACGATGCTGAAGAAAATGCCAATGCTGTTACTATAGAGGAGTCACTGGTGTGCAGCGAGCAGGATGAGGATGCCTGGTTTGTTGACTCAGGAGCTTCAAGACATGCCACTCCCAGGAGAGAGATCATGCTCGACTACAAGTCCTGCAGTCCAGTGCCAGTCAGAGTTGGTAATGGCATGCTGCTGCAAGGGATTGGAACTGGAAAGGTGGTAGTCATGACACAGCTAGGCAAGAGGAGGCTCAAGTTTACGATGCAGGATGTGCTTCACTGTCCGGGACTAGTGAAGAATCTGTTTTCAGTGCCAAAGACCACAGCCCTTGGAAACACAGTGGTGTTTGAAGGAAGNAAACACAGTGGTATTTGAAGGAAGTGAGTGTCGAGTCATGGACTCGGACGGTGATGTGGTAATGAAGGCTGTGAAGTCAAGTGTTCAAGGCAGCTTGTTTAAAATCCAGTGCCAAACGGAGATTGCTCTATCGGTAATGGACCAGGTTCTTCAGGTTGAGTTTGCACTTGGTGCACAGGGAGGTGCCAAGCTGAAGAGTGACATCAACCTATGGCACCAGAGGCTGGGACATGTGAGTGAGCAGAGATTGAAGCAGATGGCACAAGACAAGGAGAGAGGGTTGCCAGACTTTACAGGGCAGAGTTTAGAATTCTGCAGGGATGTCAGATGGGGAAGCAGGCCAGGAAGGCATTCCTAAAGGGAGAAGCTTCAAGGGCTAGTGAGCTGCTGGGGTTGGTTCACTCACATGTGTGGGGACCTGCTAGTGTAACAGTCAGATCGTCAAGAAACTTGTATTACATCACCTTCACAGATGACTACTCCAGGAAGACTGAGGTGTATTTCATGAGAACCAAGGATCAAGCGTATGAAAAGTCCTTGAAGTACAAGGCATCTGTAGTGAAACAGATAGATAAAGTACTTAGTAAAACAGAATACTTTATCTATTCAAGACAAGGATCTTTGAACACAAGTGGTAGCTTCTTGAAACAGAGATGGCTTCTTGAAAGTTAATATATTTCTGGATTTTGGCAAGTACAAGAGTGATTCTCGAATGTCTTTCTATGTTCTAGCTCTTGTTTATATACTTGCTACATAAGTAATTTCTAGGAAGGTGTATGTTGATGTGTTGGCACCCAACACATCCCAAAACTTGCCACCTCTTTCTAGAATAATGTACACATGTCCTTTTGACCTAAAAATGGCACATTTGACTTTTGCCACATGGAGTTCTTCTAGGTCTTTCCTCTAACTTCGAAAATGCCTTGGAAGGTTCAAAGGACATGAACCAAGTTACTAGAGTACCTATTCACACTTGACTCCACACAATACTACTCCAAATATATTTGAAAACATTAAAATATATGCAAACTAATATATAATAACTCAAATCACTACATCACCCCCCCGATAGAAAAAGCGACGTCTCGGCGCGTCAAGTCAGGTCTTACACATGTGGAGCAAACTAGTCAACAGTTTCAAGTCAGATGCCACACATGTGAAGAGGACTAGTCAAAGGCGCCAAGTCAGGTGCTACACATGTAAGGTAGACTAGGCAAGGTCGTAGGTGGTGTGACCTTATTGGCTAGCCTACTCCTTAATGATAAAGAAAATTGTACAAGTTGGCCCAGAATCTGCCACGAACTCAAAAATTCATAGCGGCCACAGAACTGCTCCAAATCTGAAAATTCGAGTGCCAGACGGACCGCGTCGGAGAACTCTACCGGGTCACCAAATTTGAGAGCATTCTCATTTCTGGAGTGTCGTTGAGAGCTGAGAGAGTAGGCACTCCTCCAAATCTGTGCAGAAACTTCTGAAAATCATAAGTCCTTCTATACTTCTCCAAATTCTGCAAACTAAGTCTCAAACTGGGCGCTGTAAGATGTTCTACCAGAGTCTTGAGTTTCAGAGCATTCCAAGTTCAGGGGAGGGCACAATGTCAGAAGGCATATTCTGCCCTAACAATGCCAGCAGCCTGACCCCCTTCTACTTAGAGCATCATATCTCTCTCACCAGTGCTCCAAATTGAGCAAACTTGGACTCTAAATGACCGGCTACTCATGGACTACAGCCAGGTAAATTTTCAGAATTTATTATGCAGAGACCTATTACCAGTAGCAGTTTTAGTTTTCTGTCCAGAAACTGCGAGAAGAGAAGAGTGTCTAATGTCAATTTTTCCTCTTTCTTGTTCTTGCAGGCTGCCTCCAAGGGGTCTTCTGCTGCTTCTTGATGGTGGCAGGCTGCCTCCCTGAAGTCTTCGGGCTTCTAGTAGA
This sequence comes from Mesotaenium endlicherianum, assembly GCA_009602735.1. Lineage (NCBI taxonomy): Eukaryota > Viridiplantae > Streptophyta > Zygnematophyceae > Zygnematales > Mesotaeniaceae > Mesotaenium > Mesotaenium endlicherianum. The sequence continues at coordinate 57,717 of WELA01007315.1, forward strand.
GAGACTTGGGGCTGGTCCAAGATGGGGGTTGGCGGCATGGAAGCGCTTCAACTTTCTCTGAACTTTGTCAAGGTAGTGCGCCGCCACCCAACTATTCTCCGAATCTGGATATCCTTTCCACTTGATCAAGTATTGCTGCTGTCTCCTGAAATTTCTCATAGCCACTATGTCTTCCACTTCGTACTCCAAATGATCATCCACTATTGTTGGGGCTGGTGGGGTTGTCACACGTCCTGGGAACTTGTTGTCGGGTTGCACATATGGCTTGAAGAGGGAAGCGTGGAATACGGGGTCGATGTGCATAGTCTGGGGAAGTTCTAGCTTGAAAGCAACGGGGTTGACTTGCTGGATAATCTTGAAGGGTCCCAAATACTTGGGAGAGAACTTGCTGCCGGCAGGCCTGTTGTTCAGGGAAATGTTCTTGGATGATAGTAACACGTTGTCACCCACTCTGTACGTAATTTCTCTTCTGGATCTGTTCGCCACTCTTGCTTGAGCATCTTGCGCGTGTTGTAGAGCTTTCTTCGCTGCTGTAAGGGCTGCTTCTAATGTCTCCATAAAATCTGTGGCTGCAGGTACTTCATCATGGCCAGCCGTGAAGCTCAGTGGCGTGGTCGGATGGAAGCCATAGTTGAGGAAGAATGGGGACTCTTGGGTAGAGGCCTGCGTAGTGTTGTTGTAGGCAAACTCGAGGGGGGTCAAGTACATGTCCCAGTCTTGCTCGAGGGTAGACACGTAGGCCTTTAGAGAGGTCTTTAGGGTACGATTCATACGCTCGGTTTGCCCATCTGATTGTGGGTGGTAGGCAGTAGACATATCCAGCGATGTACCCAAGTTCTTGAAGAGATTTTTCCAGAAATGGCTTGTGAATCTTGGATCTCTATCTGACACAATTCTTGATGGTAGTCCATGGAGTCGGAAGATGTTGTCAAAGATGAGTCTTGCAAGTTGTGGTGCTGTAGCCTTAGTCGTCGTGGGAATAAAATGAGCCATCTTGGTAAGTCTGTCCACCGCCGTGAGTATTGCATTATGGCCTCGAGGTGTCACGGGCAAGTCCACGATAAGGTCCATTGAGATGTCCGTCCATTGTCTTTCGGGGATTGGTAGTGGTTGGAGGAGTCCTCCCGCCTTTTGCGATGATGGCTTGATTCTTTGGCATGTGTCACAGCTCCTGCAGTACTCCTTGACTTGCTTAGACATGCCTGGCCAACAATAAGTCCTAGCTAGAACGCCCGTGGTCCTTAGGATTCCAAAGTGTCCTCCAAGAGGGTTGTCGTGTGCTTCTCGTAGAAGCAAGAGCCGGAGGTCTATGTCATTAGGAACACATCTCTGGCCCGTATCTTGCCTCACCCAATAATGGCCTTCTTGCTTCCTGCATGGGTCCAAGGCTGCTTCTCCGTTCTTGTAGTAAGGGTCTCTTTCATAGGCGGCTGAAAATCGAGCTTCCAGATCTGTCTTCAGGGATACCATCACTGCATTTAATTGCAGTCTTGAGAGGGGGTCAGCCGGGTTTGTCTTGCCGGGCTGGTACTGAATCGTGATGTTGTATTGTTGCAAGTATCTGCTCCATCTTGCTTGTCTCCTTGAGAGATACGGCTGCGTTTGGAGGTGCTTTAACGCCTCGTGGTCCGTGGTGACCAGTACTTTGCGTCCTTCAACGTAGCAGCGCCAAACCTTCAAGGCATGTACAATCGCCAATGCCTCTCGCTCCGTGGTTGTATAATTTTGCTCGGCTGGATTTAGCTTCCTTGACTCGTAGGCGATGGGCTGCAGTCCCTTGCCTTGGTCTTGAAGCAGGATTGCTCCTATTGCATAGGAAGATGCATCGGTGATGACGTGGAAGGGCCAATCTGGGTTTGGACTTGGGAGTGTGAGCACCGGGGATGTGGTCAATCTTCGCTTTAACTCTTGAAATGCCTCTTCCTCTTTCTCGGTCCATGTATATAGCCTGTCCTTCTTGAGTAGATCTGTCAGGGGGGCTGCTATGTGCGAGAAGCCTTGGATGAATTTTCTGTACCAATTGGCAAATCCCAAGAATGACTGGAGTTCTTTCTTGGTCGTGGGGGTTGGCCATTCCTCCACCACCGTGGTCTTCTTGGGGTCTATCTTGATGCCATCAGCAGTCACGTGGAGACCTAGGAACTCCACTTCTTGTTTGGCAAACTCGCATTTTGACTCCTTCGCAAACAGCTTGTTTTGCTTCAATACTTCAAGGACTTCTTTCAAGTGTCTCGCATGCTCTTCAAGGGTCTTGCTGTAGATAAGGATGTCATCGATGAATACCACCACAAATCTGTCCAACATGGGCTGAAATATGGTGTTCATCATAGTCATGAAAGTTGCTGGCGCGTTGGTGAGTCCAAATGGCAGGACCATGAACTCAAAATGTCCATATCTTGTCCTGAATGCCGTCTTCTCTATGTCCGGTTCTGCGATGCGAATCTGGTGGTAGCCGCTCCGTAAGTCAATCTTCGTGAAGTACTTGGCTCCAACCAGCCGGTCCATGAGCTCATCCATGCGCGGCAGCGGGTATCGATTCTTGATGGTGATCTTGTTGAGGGCGCGATAGTCCACACACATCCTCAAGGTACCATCTTTCTTCTTGACAAATAGCACCGGGGCTCCAAATGGCGACTTGCTAGGTCGAATGAAGCCATGCTCCAGTAGCTCCTTGATTTGCTTCTTGACTTCGTCTAGCTCCGTGTATGACATTTTGAACGTAGGCCGAGAGATGGGCTTGCTTCCGGGCTCCAACTCTATCTTGTGGTCTACGAATCTTTTGGGGGGTAGGCCCTTGGGCAATTCCGGGGAGAACACTTCTTTGTAGTCCTCAAAGACTTCTTGTATCTCCTTGGGAACGGGGCTGCCTTCTTGACTCTCGATGTCTTTCTTGATGTCTTTTGGCGTGATCAAGGCCAAAAGAAGCTCGTGTCCCTTCCTCACAAGTCTCTTGAGTTGGAGGGCGGACAATAGTATCTCGTGTGCCGGCTTCTGGATGTCTTGGGTCTGGATATTCTGGATTGCGCGCAAAATACAGATTCTTGAAGTGATGTCATTCTTGATCTTGATAGTACCGGTCCTCCAATCAACTTGGGGGTTGTGCTTGGTCAACCAAGGCGTCCCTAGGATGACGTCGTACTTGCCCAATTGCATGGGGGAGAACACTACTCTATCCTTGAAGGACTTGATAGAGAGTGCCAAGGGGTACGTCTTCTTGGAAGGGGTAGTATAGGAGAATCCATCGGGCATCATAATCTCCTCGTCGTGGTCAAGAGTTCGCATAGTAATACCGTGCTTGGTGGCAAAATCTGCAGCAATGAAGTTGCCTTGAGCTCCGCTATCCACCAAGATGTGGACCTTCTCTCCTCCAAGGTAACCTCTCAAACTCATTGGGGCTGGAACGTCGTCTTCAACGGGGGTCTCCACCTCACTTGGCGTGTTGCCTTCTCGTGAAGTGGGTCTTGGGGTGGTAGGCTCCTGGCCTACCGGCGCTGTCCGTTTTTTGACAACTTTTTGGGGCATGAAAGTGCACGATGGCCCTTTTCCTTGCAATAGAAGCATAGTCCAGCCGTCATGAGAGCTTCTTTTTCAGCCGGGGAGAGTCTTGCTTTCACTCCTTGCTGGTTTCTTGCATCATAAGTGTCATTGGAGGGTCTTCCACTCTTTCGAGCAGCCGCGGGGTCCCTTTTAATAACTCTGATTTCCATGGGTGTGGGTCCAGATTCGGATGTGGAAGGAGCTGCGTACACCCGCGTCGTCGGTACCCGTGAAGATGAAGGCACGGAGTGCTTGAAATCCAAGGTATCCACCTTTTGGGCCACTTCAATGATCTTTGAGAAGTCCGTCAAGTCGCGTAACTCCACTTCCTTTGCCACCTTGGGTTTGAGGCCAAAGATGTAACGGTCAATCTTCTCCTCGAGAGACATGTTGGGGATCTCAAGAGTGAGGGCGTGAAATCTGGATGTATACTCTTGAACGGACGTCGTTTGCTTGAGATGGTGGAGCTTTCCTCGGGCAATCTTCTCCGCATTGATGGGCATGAATTGCTTCTTGAGGGCCTCACGAAAATCTGCCCATCTTGCATATGATGGTGGGGGCTCTTGGCCGAGCATGGGGTGCGCCATAGCTTGATATATAGCCGCTTGATAGTTACGCCACCATGATGTTGCTGCTCCTCTAAGTAAGGTAACGGCAAAGGGAACGTAGTCCTCCTCGGGTACTTCAAGGAACGCGAGGTACGTCTCCACTTGGTAGAGCCATAAATTCAGGTTGGCACCTTTCCCGGGGTTGAAAGTGTCGGGTTTGCCGGGCTTGATGAGTTTCCTTGCTCTCGTTGGCTCTTGTGGAGGCGCTTGAGCCGGGGCTGGATTTTGAGCATTGCTCGCAATAGGGGCAACCATGGCAGCCATAGCTTCTCTTGACGCTTGCACGGTTGCTTCATAGGTGGCCAAGCCCACTTGGTTGTGGACGGTCATTAGGAAGGCTGCCCACTCATTTGCGGGAACTCCTTGTGGTGGGGTCAACTTTGCTATAGCGGCTGCCACGGGATTTGACGGTGCTCCTCCTTGTGGTGCTTCTTGTTGTTGCAGATTTCCTTGAGTAGGCTCTCCCATCGACGCTGGAGGAGGGTGTGCTCCTCCTTGTGGTGCTTCTTGTTGTTGCAGATTTTCTTGAGTGGGCTCTCCCATCGGCGCTGGAGGAGGGTGTCTTGGAGAGGAAGGGCTTCCTTCGAAAGCTTGCTGTTGGTCTTGAGGATCGGCCATCTTCTTGTGCTACCAAAGTGCCTAGCTCCGATACCACTGTAGTGAAACAGATAGATAAAGTACTTAGTAAAACAGAATACTTTATCTATTCAAGACAAGGATCTTTGAACACAAGTGGTAGCTTCTTGAAAGAGAGATGGCTTCTTGAAAGTTAATATATTTCTGGATTTTGGCAAGTACAAGAGTGATTCTGGAATGTCTTTCTATGTTCTAGCTCTTGTTTATATACTTGCTACATAAGTAATTTCTAGGAAGGTGTATGTTGATGTGTTGGCACCCAACACATCCCAAAACTTGCCACCTCTTTCTAGAATAATGTACACATGTCCTTTTGACCTAAAAATGGCACATCTGACTTTTGCCACATGGAGTTCTTCTAGGTCTTTCCTCTAACTTCGAAAATGCCTTGGAAGGTTCAAAGGACATGAACCAAGTTACTAGAGTACCTATTCACACTTGACTCCACACAATACTACTCCAAATATATTTGAAAACATTAAAATATATGCGAACTAATATATAATAACTCAAATCACTACAGCATCCGTGGAGAAGCAGTTGGGAAAGAAGATCAAGACCCTGAGGATTGACAATGGGTCTGAGTATGTCAACGGCTACTTTGACAAGTTTCTGAGGGACGAAGGAATCAAGCATGAGCTGACTATCACTTACTCTCCTCAGCATAATGGAGTTGCTGAGAGGAAGAACAGGACTCTTGTGGAGGTTGCAAGAGCGATGATCTTTGCGTCTGGTCAGAACGTGAGCTTCTGGGCAGAAGCTGTAAGCACTGCTGCTTATGTGAGTAACAGGTTGCCATTGGCTGCTATTGATGGAAGGATTCCTGAGGAGGTCTGGAGTGAGAAGAAACTCTCTGTGCAAGAGTTGAGAGTCTTCGGGATAGAGGTGTGGTCCCATATTCCCTTGGACAAGAGGCACAAGCTGCAACCCAAATCTGAGAGTTGTGTACTCGTGGGCTATGACACCAACAGCAAAGGGTACAGGCTGGTGAAAGTGAGAACAGGAGAAGTGATTGTGAGCAGAGATGTGATCTTCAACGAGAAGGTGCTGGACCCTGAGAGCTCTAGACTCTATGAAGAGTTTGTACCAGAGGGAGAAGAGCAGAGCAGAGTTGAGACTCGGCTTCAAGCTGCTGCAAGAGCTGCCCCTGCTGCTGGAGCTCAGGCACTGCCAGAGATGCCGCAACCAGGCATTGAAGCTCAGGAGGAGCCTGAATCAAGGATTGATGAGCAAGAGGGAGCAGCCTCTGATTCTGAGGACAAGGTCGAGTTCATTGGGGAGAGAACAGGACCTAGACTCTCTGAGGGAGCAGCACAGGAGAGGAAGAGAACAAGTCCACGACCTCAGGGAGCGACAGCACCAGATGAGAGAAGATCAAGGAGCCAGGCAAGCAGGGAGCCAGAAGCAACAGAGGGAGCTGAGAGGAGCTCCAGATCACCTGCAGGAGGAGAAGCGTCCATTAGTGGAGAGAGTCATGGCTCATCTAGACACTCAAGAAGAGAGAGTGTGCCACCTGCTAGATTTGACTTTGATGAGTATGTAAGTGTGGCTGAGTCGATGGCTGAGGAGGATGCTGTAGAGAGTGAGATGGTCTACATGGTAGATGACTCAGAGCCCAAGACCTTTGAGGCTGCTATGCGAGCAGAGGAAGCAGCTAAGTGGAGAAAGGCTTCTGAGGAAGAGATGGAGTCACTGGCAAAGAATGAGACATGGGACCTGGCAGAGCTGCCACTTGGTAAGAAGGTTGTGGGAGGCAGGTGGATCTACAGGGAGAAGAGGAAGGCAGATGGATCAGTGGACAGATACAAGGCGCGGTTTGTGGCAAAGGGCTACTCCCAAACAGAGGGAGAAGACTATCATGAGACTTTTGCACCAGTTGCCAAGATTGCCACAGTGAGAGTCGTGGCACAAATTGCCGCAGTGGAGGATATGGAGATGCATCAGATGGACGTGAAGACTGCATTTCTGTATGGAGAGCTGGAGGAGGAGGTCTACATGGAGCAGCCAGAGGGATTCATTGATGAGAAGTTCCCGAAGAAGGTGTGCAAGCTGAAAAAGTCCGTGTATGGAGTGAAGCAGTCTCCAAGAATGTGGAACCAGAAGATAGACTTCTTTCTTCATGGTGAGGGATTTGTGAAGTCCAATGCTGACAGCAGTTTGTATATGAAGGGAGCAGGTGATGACAGGGTGATGCTGGTACTATATGTTGATGACCTGCTGCTTGTTGGCAAGAAAATGGTGGAGGTGCAGAAGGTGAAGGATGCCCTGAGTTGTGCCTTCGATATGAAGGACTTGGGAGAGGTACAGTTCCTGCTTGGCATTTAGGTGAAGAGAGATAGGGCCAAGAGGATTGTAATGCTGGGTCAGCCAGCCTACTTGCAGACAGTGCTGGAGAGGTTTGATATGATGGGCTGTAAGCCAGTCAATGTGCCCCTTGATCCTAAGCACAAGCTGAGCTCGAGTATGTGTGCTAAGGATGAGCATGAGTGGGAGATGATGTCTAAGGTGCCCATGAGGAAGGTTGTAGGTAGTATCATGTATCTGATGGTGTGCACACGTCCTGATATTGCTAACGCAGTCAGGATAGTGAGTCAGTTCATGGAGAATCCAGGCCCTGCACACTGGGAGGCTATGAAGAGGATCCTGAGATATCTCAAGGGGACACCAAACCTGTGGTTGCACCTTGGAGGAAGTGATAGTGTGAGGCTAGAAGGGTGCATTGATGCTGATTGGGGAGGAGACATAGACACTTGGAAGTCTACAACAGTTTATGCATTCTCTCTGGCTAAGGGTGCTGTGACCTGGAAGAGCAAGAGACAAAACGTGGTGGCCTTGTCGTCCATGGAGGCAGAGTATATGGCAGCCTCACAGGCAGTGAGAGAGGCACTGTAGCTGAGAAGACTTCTGGAGGACCTGGGCTATGAGCAGAAGCGACCCACTATTATTTTAAGTGATAGTCAGAGCTGCATTGCATTAGGAAAGAACCCTGTTGAGCATGCTAGGAGTAAATATATAGATATTCAATATCATAAGTGCAGGGAGTGTGTGCTTAATGGTAGTGTGGAGTTCAAGTTTGTTAGAACTGATAAGATGGTGGCTGATGCCTTGACAAAGGCTGTTCCTAGAGTAAAGCACCAATGGTGTGCTGAGATGCTAGGACTAAAAGAGATAGTGAGCAAATAGATTACAACTGAGAGGGAGTGTAGAAAATAAGCAGTCCTAGCTCTAATTGCTTAGCATGTGCGTTCACATGTGTGGAGGTTGATTGAACTTTGTGGTCGGTCGAGTTCAACTAATGTTGGCTGAGAGTGTCGATGTGTAGGGCTTCTGATGACTAGGATTGTCGATTAGTTCAAGGTAGGTTAGCAGCCGCAAATGTGAATATAGAAGGGCAGAAAAACTTGTAGGGGACACACTTGAGTAAGAAAGAGTTGAGCTCCCGAGAAAGAGAGTGCTCCTCTTGGTGTCGTGTGCATGTTTATATGTGTTGTGTATGAGCTACAAGTGAAGTATTTGTCTGGCTACAGAACGAGTAAGCAATGACAGATGAAGATTTTCAAAACTGAAGGAGTCAAGGTGGAGGAGAATGACAACCACCAAATAGTGAGAGTCAACGATCCAAGTAAAAAGGGAACCAAAATAACCAACTGTATCATAATTTAGATGTTTCAGGATACTCCCTCCTTCAGGCCTTACTGCGTGAAGTTGCCTGGACGACAGGTGAGGAGGCATCACGTGGCAGCGTCCAGCATGCCAACTCCTCGGCCTCTCTCGACCTGTACGTCACCATTGCTTCACACTCTGCTTGCTGGTCTCAATCCGTCAAAGAGACAACAAGCAAGTGTGTAAGTTGCCTTCCATGAGCTTAGCTACGCGTGGTAACACTACACCATAGCTGCATCAGTCTACTCAAGATCTGATGACTCCATCTTACATAGTTCCCGGGAGGGCGAGGCAAACATCGATATCACATAGACATGACCAATGACAATGGGCAAACTCATTATAGCTCAAAATTGAGTTCCTCTCTTGAGGCACATACATGGCACCTATTGCAATTGCAGCAAGCACTTAGCAAGCCAATAACAACAGCGTGCATAAATCATTGGTAAGACTTTTGCACTGTAACCCCAAGCTAGCAAGAAGAATGTTTGTGCATCAGACTGAACAAGATCATTCAAGCCATGCATTGCGAGAACGTCTATAATGTCGATGGTCTCTTCTGTCTTTACTCAGGTGTGCATAGTGAATCTATTACAGCAAGGCCCATTTTACACCTGCTCTACGGTATGCTAACGGCAATCCACTACCTCTAGCACCCGAGATGCAAATTCCATGCACCTGACGCATATACAAATGCACCTTGCATGCTACCTAGCATGCGCCTCTAGCGAGCTCAGTTAGCTGCGAGGCCGGCAGAGACTTAGCACACTGCTAATATGCCCAGTTCGTCCCTTTGACGAAGACACAAACCTCCTTACACTTGACCAAGTGTACAGGTGGCATCCAAGAACAAATTGCCAACTGGACCTAAGGCAAGTAGTCAAACCCCCTCTAGTATCCACGTTGACTTTCCATGCGTCAGTCAACACACCGTACAACCTAAGTCCCGATATGCTGATCTATAGCCTGGCAACACCCGGAGCTCATTTATCTCAAGCACTCAAAGTACTCATTGTCCGCGGCTGCTCTCGGACCCTTAATAAACCATGCAAAGTAAAAGCGAGTCAAAGAAAAGCCATTGCGTCCATGAACCCAATCCCTTAATCCCTTTAACCACATTAGGTCAAATAATCCAGCAGGCTGACTTGACCTAAGTCAGCAATCACATAAGACCCGCATCCATAAACCTCAGCACACTGACTAAACCCGTCTTAAGCTCACACCCAAGCTCCTACGATCCCATCAAGTACCACAAAGCACCGTCTAATACATAGCATTCAAGCACAAGGCACATACCCTAAACCCTCCGAGCACAAATCAATGTGACAAACGAGAGAAGCACACAATGTCACAGCCACGGTTGGGAGTAGGGGGTAGCTGTAGGATACCATTGTTGCTGCCGAAGCCTCTTCACATAGAAGTTGTAGCTAACTGAAGCTTGTGGACGACGTAGAGCACTTGGACCGTGGCGAGGAGAACCTGTTGTTAATCCATACTTAGAAACTTAAGTTAGTAAATCATGTGTGCACGTACTGTCTCAATGTCTCCACACATGCAGCCATACTCAAGCTCCCTCAACCGAACTGCCACACAAATAATGAGAGAGGTACGTCTTTTGCAAAGCAACAAGCTTAAACCCGAAGGGATAGCACAACAGACCAACAAGTCCTCTAGCACCGCTGGAGTGCACACCCCTCTCTATACTAGCCGTGGATTGCATATAACAACACACAACGACTATGATCAAGTGAGGTAAATGAGTCATATCCAGCTTGCTATGATGCAACTCCCTTGAGGCTGCCCTTGATGCTTGCAGACACCTCTTCCATCAAGCCTCCACTTCAGACTTTTCGTTGCGTGTAACTGTACACAAGAGGCTAGGAAAGTCAAGTTAGTATGCCGCACAGTACATTGAGCCCAGAGACACACTACGTGAGCTAGGGAAAGATGTTGGGCAAGATGTGCAATGCTCTACATTCATACACTTCCCAAGCTCTATCTAGACCCATTATACCACACAAGTAAGCCTCACACACTTACTTCATGAGACAAAGAAGACGAGCACGGACATTCAAAAAAGGACTTAGCTCCGATACCACTGAAATGAATCTTGCTTATTCATGATAAATATACTTCATTTAAATTTATAACATCAGAGATAGGTGGAAGCGGTAAAATAATGGAGTAATCTTTGCCCTTGAAATGAGTTCCTTTTACCCATCTATACCTCTTGGCTCATTTATCGTAGGGTGCCATAGTTGCACACTAACACAAGGCACAAGTACGAGGTGAGCTTGAGGATTAGAGCTTCTCCTTTACAAACTCCCGGCCTCTTGCCTACCAGGCACACAAGCATGTATACAAGCACATACACAACATCAGGGGACTGAATAGCAAAGGCGCACTCATTCAGATGATCGTAATGTAGCTAAAGCACATCCCACTGCCTGTGCAAAACCATGGAATCTGTCCGCTATGTGACCCCAAAATGTCAGAGGGCATAACTCTGTGAGTAATACTCCAAATTGAGCAAACTCAACGGCAACAAGCGCATCTTGACGAGAACTTTCCAAACAGTCCAAGTTCGCTCCATTTGCAGCGCCTACCAAGCAGCCATGTCAATTTTCGTGAAAGCTGGTTATAATGACGAACCCAAAAGTGCACACATGACTTGCAAGTAGAAAATGCAACTCGAAAGCATACTGTCCAGAATGAGGGACCACAAAATCCCAGCCTGCTATGTACTTAGTGACCACTTAGTTGACCACGGCGCAAGGTGCGCCGATTCGTGGGAAACCCGTTAAGTTGGGACCCACGGATCTAGGTATAACGACCATATTAATTGGTCAATTGACTGAAGTCCTAACTGTTCAGTTGACTGACAACGGCTCCGCTTACACAGGAGTTAACCACACTGGTAGGACATCGGTTTACCAAATCTGAGCCAACCTCCCGACTTTCAGAATACTATGTGCCATTCTGCAAATAATGATCAAAATGAATATATCTATCCTTAGCGTACTGAAGCTAAGTATACTGACTTTTATCAAGCGAGCTTACTATATGTCAACCTACTGAAATTACATCCTATATATAACTAATATATAAATCTCAGCAAACCACACTATGATACAAAAGTTATCCTGCTGACCTTTTTGACAAAGTAAGTAAAGTCGCATTACATCGACATACATCCATTTAGATGAACTCGCACATGTGAGTATATTGACATAATACTTAATTAGTGTTGTCTTTGTACATGCAAATAATTAAATAATGAATGAACTGATTCATTACCCTCACAACGCTCCACGTGGCCGTATCTCCATGGCCGCAACGACGGGCGACGTCTGCTGGGCATGTGGAGACGGGCCACACACGTCGTGACTGCACTCTCGTACAAAACGGCAAATCAGGCAATTGCACCTACTACGGCAAGGCAGGTCATCTGCAGGTTGTGTGCTTGCAAAAGCAGCGCGACACCGAGTCTGGACGCGCTCATGATGATCCTGCGCCCTCTTTGGGCCAACAAGGCATGCAGAACGCTCGCACAAGAAGACGCCCTACGATCACGGCAGCCACGGCTACGACGAACGCCGCGCTGACCCTGGGGGAGGACATCTTCAGCTACGACAATCTCAACGATGCGCTAGCTGCGTCCAAGGCGGAGAACGCGCGACTCCGCACCCTATTCACCGCCGACAGCTACGACGCCTGAGGAGCCCGATTGCACATGCACTCCCGGCAGACGGTGTAGCACTCACATCTGGCAACAGCGCAGCACGTGCACGCACGCCCAACGTCGATATCTGGCAGTCCCACAGCCGGCCACATGTTGCAGCAGCAGCGCTACAGCCATACGCACGTCTGCATTACAACAGAGCGCCTATGACAATAGCAACGGCTACGACGGATGCCGCGTTGACCCCAAGGGCCGACTATTGCAATTTTGACGACGTTAACGATGCGCTCGTGGAAGCCAATGCCAAAATCGCGCGTCTACGAGGCCTCTTTGTTGCCAACAACTACGATGCGTGCGCAGCGCAGTTCACGCACGTATCTTTGACCGACGCTACAACGTTGAAATCTGGCGGTGGCGCAACTCTTGCGTGCACACCTTGCGCTAACATCAAGCATCCCAAGTGCTTGCCATGCAACGCAAGAGTAGCGTTGCAGCCACGCGCACGTCCGCATGACGACAAAGCGCCTACGACGGGAGCTGCAGGCGCCAACAGCTACGCGTCTACAGTCCCAGCGCACCTCGCGCTGACACCTGTCAGCAGCGACAGGGTATGCGCCAACAAGGTGACAAATGACAAAACCCAGGCCCGCACAACTCTGACAGCTGGCGTTTGCACAAACCTTGCGCACCCGGCAGGTGCCGACTCGCGGCAGTCTCAGACATCGACAACTGGCTCAACAGCAGCGCAATAACCCCGCGCACGTCCGCTCAACAACGTAGCACTTGCAATCGGAGCTAGAAGCACCCGCACAGACGACCCTGCCAGCCCTTTGCACACCACTCTAACATCTGTCAGCATCGACAGCGCACGACCTGACACGCTGCAGGCCTGCGCGGCTGCGCCACCTCCCGAGTCCACACACACGCCAGCTGCGCAAGCGCAAGCTCTCATAGAGCCCCTGGCCTGCACTATCCGGTTGTCCCCAGCAGACTTTTCCGTAGCTTGCGCAACGATAGCTCGCATGTCAAAGCGGGCCCACTAGACGGCGCGCACAGTTGCAGCTAGCATCGTTGCAGTTTCCCTTGTCGTATGTGCCGTACGCTCGTGCGCAGATTTGCACACAGGCCGGCGACGTCGAGACTGCCGCCCCTTGCTAACTGTTGCAAGCAGGTTCCAGCACACGTCGCCACTTGGCGCGCGCAAGTCAGGCAAGGCATCTCTTGTCGACATCAGCGCGTCCGGGCACGCACGCACGCTGAAATCCGCGCTGCGAGGCTTGCTGCACAGCCAACCGCTCAACAGCAGCTTCGCAGTCGCAGCAACTCTGGCACACGGCAGCTGCGCACACGTGTTGACACTTGGCGCGCGCGCACACCCCGGAACAACTTGCACAAATTTGACAGTCGCGAGCACCATCCTCAGATCGGGGGGGGCATCCCTGACTCCGTTGTGCGGCCAAATCGCCAGTTGGAGTGCCGACGACGCACGCACGGCCGCGCACTGTTAGGGCTTATTCCCTGGCTGCACTCAAAACCCCAGCTACAGCGCCTTTTGCACTGTTGGGGCTCTGGCTAATGCACGCATTAAGGGGGGGCGCCACGAGCTTCTCATGGGACTACCGAGGCCGGCGCCGACGCAGGTTTGACAACGCGACCTCGCGACCCCCGAAGCAACCAGGGCGCGCCACATGGCATCCTCCCAGCAGTCAAGCCCGCGCCAGCAGCTGCAGCTGTTTCTGCAGCTGCGCTAGTGACGGCCGCTGTGCTTTTAGCTGTTGCGCACGCGCCTCCGCCAGCAGCGCTTGCGCTTGCGTCTGAGGGTGCACCGGCAGCCGCACACACTCCAGCACCAGCAGCCACGCCAGCAACTCCTACGCACGCGCCAGCAATTGCGCCGGCACCGGTAGTTGCGCCAGCACCAGCGGTGGCAACTGCACCGGTATCAGCAGCGGCGCAAGCATCCATGGATTAGGCGGCATGCGGGACGCCCGCATCAAAGGCAACGTCAGCCTCCGCCACGCCGTCGGCGGCTACACAAGCGCATACAACTGCGCCAGTTGCAGTTGCGCTCGCACCTGCAGCTGCACCAGCCAAGGCGTTCGTCGTCTCGCCAGCACTCGCAGCTGTCCCAGCTTCTGCAGTTGCGCCAGCGGCCACTATGCCTACGCCAGCAGCTGCGCCAGCCATCGCGGCTGCGCAGCCTTCATGTTGGCCAGCTGCCCACGCACGCTGCCACTTGGCCTCAGCTTAGTTCGGCAGCTGGGCCTCTCTTTGAACGACTTGGAGGATTTGCCGACGCGGATCAACACGGTAGCTAGCACCTTTGATTTTGTGACCGGGCGCATACGAGAGCCGCTCCGCTTCACCTTCAGGCCAGGGACAGCGAACGAGACGACCATCCATCGGCACGCCTTTGATACTCGCTTTGAGACCTTTAACAACCTCTTGGGACAGGAGGTACTCTTTCCCATTCGCGTTGCGGCTAACAATTGGACCGAGCGCGTCCACTATAGGCCCGACTGACGTTCAGGAGGAACTCGTACGGCTTCTTTGTTGCTCGACATCGTGGATCGACGTCCGGCCACGCCCGCTCTCTACTGCTTCCATGTCGGCTGCTTCAACCCAACACTAGCGCGTCCCAGCTGAGAATGGTCCTATAGCGAGTGCTCAGCGTTAGCACCAGGCAGCCACAGCTCATTAGTTGGAGGATGAGAGCTGGGGGGGGAATAAAAAGTTCCCAACAATTGCCCCTCTTTGCGTCAAACACGCCACATGTATTATAAAATCTAATGTAGCAAAGTGTGCGGACTAGTTTCGTACTGCGTATGACACCGATGCACGCCCGCGCTCTTATAGCGCACGACAGCTGTTATGATTTATTGAGTCGAGGTTGTCGCACTGCCCGTGCTACAAGCGTGTGAGTGATCAACCTCGGACAAGCATTTGCCTCTTTGCATTTGTGTGATTTAGTTTATTAAGTTGGTATGCTCGCATGCCTAGGGGATAGATGCCACGTGACAAGTCAACACTTGACGCGTGCGCTAGACCCATTTTACGCATCAGGTACAAATCACCGCCCGCTCGGTCCAAAGTAGCAGCCCAAGCTACCCGTCACTCAGGAGACAGTGCCTAAGGGCGCCATGTGGCACCACCGAAAGGTGGCGGGCTCCAACATTTGGCCCGGGTCCCCCTGTCTGCCCGTCATCAAGTAGCAGGAGCCACCATGGGCCACGTGGAGCCACCGGAAGATGGCGGGCTTCACGAATTAGCCCGCATTCACTTAAGTACCCGTCACTTGGGCATAGGCACTCCTATGTGCCCGACACCCAAGTGGCGAGGCCACCAAGTGCACCCACGGCTACCAACCGACAACTGCAGCCCGTCGGTTGGCCCAAACGTAGCCGACCAACATGTGCTCAGCCAACAGGAACCGTCACAGCCTGCAGGAATATTGCGGCTTAGCGGGCAACCGTCCAATTGCACGAACATGAGTGTGCAAGCTTGTCTCACAAGCTTAGCATGTGCTGAAGTGAGCTCGACCTATCACAAGCATTTAGCATATTCTAGCATCTCGATTTTGATTGGATTGAGTAGTAGCTAGCCTTATTGGAGCGCTAGACAATGGGTATATGTGTGTGTGTGCAAAGGTAAATTTTAGATGAAGACTACATGCATCCAATCCGCGCCTAACCCGCCGGGGTTCCGGGAGTAAAAGTACAAGAGATGTCCCTAGAGAGACATCTTTTTAGAAGTCCCATTATGCCAGTTGTAAGTCACAGAGTTATCAGTAAAGCTTACACTTTTGACTCTTGTGTTTTCAAGACCACCTAGTCTCTCTCTTGTGGAGAGCAAGCCCTCCAGGCTTCCATTCACTAGAAGAACTTCACAAGTTGTGAGCAAAGTCACAGCTTAAAACCTCTGCCATAGGATTACTCTTGAAGATCATGATGTGCTTCCAGTGATCTTTTGGGCCAGACTTCATTGATTGTTTTCCTACCAGATTAAAATCTTGAGGTGCTCACTCTCAAGAGTACACACTTTCTAATGAAAGTATCCAACACTTGCCCCTCTTTTTGTCAAACACGCCACATAAATTATAGACTCTAAAGTAGCAAAGCCAGCGGACTAGTTTCGTACTGCGTATGTTACCGATGCACGCCCGCGCTCTCAGCGCACGACAACGCTCGACACAAAAAATAGGATAATGAGGGAACCTAACATGTTGCCTCTTACTACACCAACCCCAACATTACGGGTTTGGAAACATAGAAGAACCATATCACAAACACAACAAGGAAGAGCGAGCAAGGAGCAAGGTCGTGAAGACAAGGAGAAACAAACTTACATTAATTAGGTGGTACAAAATGAAAAAGAAGACGCTACAGAGCTGTTAAGTAGGCCTCAGGGCTTGGCCTCAAAGGGGTTTGTACCTGCACTAAAGCAAAGCAGATGCCTGTGCAAGAGAAAGCAAATCTGAAAAGGGCAGAGTGCCCTAGTGGAAGCGTAGTAACTCACGAGGAAAGGAACTAGTTGCAATCATACTAGAGAGTGCAGCGGCATATTGCTAAGAAAGCTTAGGAGAATTACTCAACATTTTGAGTGGCAAGAAATTGCTCACAAATGGTGGAGGATGAAAGGCCTTATCATTACAAACTCGTAGAAATTTACAGAAGTAAAACTTGACAAGAAACAAAGAAGTTATGCCTATTTATAGTTTTCTGCCTAAGTGCTCCATTTTAGGAGGAAGCTACGGATTTTCCTAACTGTTCGTCGAGTCGTCCCTTCCAGAATATTCGTGAGTAAGCCAGATCAGTCTCATCTGACGTGTCGGGTCGAATTGACGTCCACATACATGCATCGACATTACTAGAATATTCTATCTTAGACGCGCTAGGTTAAAACGAAACTTCTAGGTAAATCCACCTGGTCGGCACTCCGCGTCAGCCCAAATTAGGTAAAGGTTTGAATTCACTCTAACAGGCCAGATCGCTCGACGCTGTCGGTCAATCCGACGGTCGCGCTCACCGCAAAATAAGGACAGTCGTCAACCAACCTCAAAACTAATTAAACTTCAGAAATCCGTAACTCTCTCAATACTTAGCCAAATTCGATGAACTTTATATCAAAATGACCACAAAATGCAATCTACACATCTATGCAATCAATACACACTTTCATGAAACTCAAAAATGCACTTTATAGACCTATGACCTTACATCATCACCCTCCTCAAGATGCGACGTCCTCGACGCGTTCTGCAGATAACGTCTCAACTTACTCTTACAATGAGTCAAGTTGGCCTTTGGCTTCCAAGTGTTGTCGTGTGCATGGTAGCCTTTGCACTTGACAAGATACTCTTGATCAAGTCGTTGACCTCGCTTGACTCGTCGATTGCCGACAATCGCCTCCACTTCATACTCCAATACATCATCGATCTCGACCGGTGGTGGCGGTGTAGGTAGTCGTCCTGGATGTCCTTCCTTCAACGTATGGCCGCAAACAACTGACATGGAACACATCATGGATACGCCAACCTGAAGGAAGTTCCAACTTGTAGGTCACTGGATTAACCTGCTTGAGCACCACAAAGGGACCTGTAAACCGTGCCCGCAGTTTCCTCTCGCCTGTGAAAGGTAGGTTCTCTGTTGACAAGAGTACTTTGTCGCCCACATGGAATGTCACTTCCCTCCTGTGCTTGTTAGCATGCTTGACCTGCTTTTCTTGTGCCTTCCGTATAGACGTCTTAGCCATGTCCCAAGTCATGGCCATCTGCTCCATAAAAGCTTGTGTAGTAGGAACCCGAGTCTTCTTGGCCTTCTTCAACAAGATGTTTCCTGGATGATATACTTCTCTGCCATAAACCATAGGGAATGGTGACTGCTTGGTGGATCCCTACATGCTGTTATTGTAGGCAAACTCCAACCCTGGTAGCTTTGTGTCACACTTTGAAGGGTCCTCCATAGTGAAACTCCTGAGCACCTCTTGCAGAGGTCTGTTGAGCCTCTCACTCTGCCCGTTTGTGTGAGGATGATAGAAAGTGCTCATACTCAGCTTGGTCCCCATCAAAGTAAACAATGACCGCCAGAAGTTGCTAGTAAACCTTGGATCCCGATCTGAAACAATAACCTTCGGCAACCCATGTACCCTAAAAATATGATCAAAGAATAGTCGTGCCACATCTGCTGCCGTAGAAGTCTCCTTCAAGGGAATGAAGTGAGCCATCTTGCTGAGCCGATCAGACACAATCGATACTGCATCGTGTCCTTGACCACTGACTGGTAAAGATGTGATGAAGTCCATAGCAATCTGCTCCCAAGGATTCTCTGGAATAGGCAGGGGTTGCAATGTACCTCCCTGCTTTTGATTTGGTGTTGTGTTTCTCTGGTACGCATCGCAACTCCTGATCCACTCCTCGATGTCCTTGTCTTTATTTCTCCAATAGTACTCCCGCATCAGCACGCTTAGCCCGTTGGACTCAGCTGCTCGACCATCTGCAAACTCTGGGTCCTCTTCATAACCTCTCTGAAGCTTTTCCTTGAAGTCCATACTTGCCTTGATAACTGAGACAGCTGCAAGGGCTGGATAAAGCGTCTACAGGATTGATTCTCTCAAGTAAGTACTCAATCTTGTGGTTAAACTGTTGCAAAAACTCCATCCACCTTGCTTGTCTTGGTGTCAACGTTGGCTGCGTCATGAACTTCTCCAAGCTCTTGTGGTCGGTCTTGATGAACATCTTCCGGCCGCCAGCCTAACATCACCAAATCCTCAAAGCTTGGATGATAGCCAGCATCTCCCCCTCGTGTGCTGCATAGTTCTGTTCAGCAGGACTCGACTCCCTGCTCTCGTATGCCACAAGTTTTTAATCCTTTACCCTGGGCCTGGAGAAGAATGGCTCCCACTGCAAAGTTTGATGCATCCGTGATGATGGTGAAAGAAAGCTGTGGACTTGCAATTGCCAGCACAGGTGCCTGTGTCAACAACTCCTTAACCTTCTCAAAGGCTTGCTGCTCCTTGTCACTCCATAGCCACTTCTCCTGCTTCTTTAACATGTCCGTGAGCGGTGCACACACCTTGGTAGATTCTTCAATGAAACGTCGATAATAAAACGCCATGCCAAGGAAACTCCTGAGTTGATGAATATCAGCAGGTACCGGCCAATCTCTGATTGCTTGCGCTTCATTTGCTCCACCTTGACTCCTTCAGCCCCCACTATGTGCCCAAGAAACTCAACCTCCTCGAGACAAAAGTCGCACTTGCTCATCTTCCCATATAACTTCTGATCTTTCAAGACCTCCAACTCCTTCCTCAGATGCTCCACATGCTCTTTCAAGGTCTTTAAATAGATCAGGATGTCGTCCAAGAATATCACCACAAACTGGTCCAAGTAGGGTCTGGAAATACTATTCATGAGTCCGATGAATGCAACTTGTGCATTATTCAATCCAAAAGGCATGACTGTGAACTCGAATACACCATAGCGAGTCCTCAAAGCAGTCATCTCCTTCCGCAATCTGTACCTGGTGATAGCCACTCCTCAAATCGATTTTTGAGAAATACTTCGTCCCAACAAGCCTGTCAATTAACTTGTCCACTCGTGGAAGTGGGTACCTGTTCTTGATGGTGACCTTGTTGAGTGCCCGGTAGTTGACACACATCCTCATAGTCCCATCCTTCTTCTTCACAAATAAGACTGGCGCTGCAAATGGAGACTCGCAGGGTCGGATGAATCCCTTCTCCAATAACTCCGTCAGTTGCTTCTTTAACTCATCCAACTCCGCAAACGATTGTCGATAGGCGGATCTCACTGGTGGCTCGCTCCCTGGTTCCAACTCAATCTTGTGCTCCATAGCTCTCTGTGGAGGTAATCCTGCAGGTAGCTCCTCAGGAAACACGCACTTGAACTCCTCCAACAGCGCCTCAATTTGGGCAGGCATCTCAGCAGGCTTTTTCTCTTGAGCAGTTGGGCTCTGCTCCTTCTGAGCAAGGGGATCCGACACCACTACTTGCTCCTCCGGCGATGTACATTCGCCCAAGCTGTTAGGATTCACGCTTGCTCCATCTGATGACCTGGCCAGGGCCACCGAAACAAGGTACATCTCCTTCACCTGATTCGCCCTGCATAGCTTCTTAACTTGCAGGCTCGACAAAAGACAATTACTTGTGGTCATATCTACCTCCACCTGTTTTGCTGTCTCCATTCGACCATCACGCCCTTGGACCTTCACTTGTCCTGTGCTCCAGTGCACTTGAGGGTTGGCTTTCCTTAGCCATGGTCGGCCCAATATCACCTCATGGTGACCCAACTCTGCCTGCTCCATAACTTCCTTACTCTGGTGCCCCGCTACTTCCACGTGAATAGCTTTCGTAGGCGCACCACACTTGAGTCTCTGCCCATTTGCCAAAATTGCCTCCTTAGGCTCATAATTCCTCTGCACAAGGATTCGCCACTCTTTCACCAGCTTCTTGTGCACAAAATTTGCACTTGCGCCACTGTCGACCATACACTTCGCCTTGTTGCCGTCGACCACTCCTTCCACGATGATAGGCTTGTCAACATCTCGTCTTTCGCTTCTCGGCAGGCTCCTGGGGATAACCTCCTTGTGAGTTCTTGTCTTCACGCCAGTAGACACCCCAGAACGACTTACTGGCGTCCTCCTTTTTCCTGCTGTTGAGGTTGCTTCGCCTTCACATGACAGTCTCGAGCCAGATGTCCAAGCTTGCCGCAATCATAGCAGGGTCCTCTCGGCTTGGAATCTTGTTGCCAGCGTTGGTACTGAACAAGTCCCAACTCCATAGGTACTGGACCTTGAACACTCGTGCTTGGCGCTTGAGATCCAAAGTGTCGATATCCTCCAAAGTTGTGGCTGCCCCACTGCCTCTGACTATACTCCACAGCGTCGACCCTTGTTGCCAATGCCATCATTTCCCCAAGACTGGTAGGGTCCTTGAGCGCCACTTCCTTGGCCACAGTTGGCTTGAGTCCCCTCTTGAACTTGTCCATCATCTCCGACTCGTGCATTTCTTGTTGCTCTCTGGTCATCGTTGGTGCTGCCTACTGTCCCGCGCTCTCCACATGCTCGACATGTTTGCCTCCTCCAACTGCCGGCTGCAACTCCATAGTATAATATGCAAACTAGCCCTGCTCCAATACCAGATGAAAGGGGCAGAGTGCCCTGGTGGAAGCGTAGTAACTCACGAGGAAAAGAACTAGTTGCAATCATACTAAAGAGTGCAGCGGCACATTGCTAAGAAAGCTTAGGAAAGTTACTTGACATTTTGAGTGGCAAGAAATTGCTCACAAATGGTGTAGGATGAAAGGCCTTGTCATTACAAACCACGTAGACATTTACGGAAGTAAAAACTGACAAGAAACAAAGAAGTTATGCCTATTTATAGTTTTCTGCCTAAGTGCTCCTCTCTAGGAGGAAGCTACGGATATTTTTAAGTGTTCATCAAATCGTCCCTTCCAGAATATTTGTGAGCAAGCCAGATCAGTCTCATCTAACGTGTCGGGTCGAATTGACGTCCACATACATGCATCGACATTACTGGAACATTCTATCTTAGACGCGCTAGGTTAAACCGAAACTTCTAGGTAAATCGACCTAGTCGGCACTCCGCGTCAGCCAAAATTACGTGAAGGTTCGAGTTCACTCTAACGGGCCAGATCGCTCGACGCTGTTGGTCAATCCGATGGTCGCGCTCACCGCAAATTAAGGATTGTCGTCAACCAACCTCGAAACTGATTAAACTTCAGAAATCCGTAAGTCTCTCAATACTTAGCCAAATTCGATGAACTTTATATCAAATTGACCACAAAAATGCAATCTACACTTCTATGCAATCAAAACATACTTTCATGAAACTTAAAAATGCACTTTATAAACCTATGACCTTACAAAATCTCACGGTGGCCAGAAGTTACAACTTTGGTGAAGTGTTTTTGTGTGTTTTTGCCGTCGTTGCGAAAACGTGTCACACTTGTACTCTCACCTTTAATCTCGTTGTACCACAACAATTTTAAACTTACAAGTGAAACGGAGCGTGCGGTGCCAGGCTTTGAAGCGTCGACGCGTCACAGGGCGACGCGCACGAGTGAACATGCTTTTTGAAATGAATCGACTTACCAACTAAGCAATTAACAATTATTAAAGATCTTTATATCAGCAAGTAATCTTTATGGTATTTTCCGTTAAGTGGTTAAACGGCAAAGGACAACACATTAGCAGTGAACAATACTCGTAAGTCAAATGCGAGTAGACTAGCATCAATAATGCAATCAGTGAACTGAGGCATAAGCAAGGTTGGAAGACAATGCGTATCAATGGCTTCTAGCCTTGGATTCAGATCTCTCCCAGTAAGCTGTACGAGAGAGTTGGCCTAGTTTTCAAATGCCGAACTCGAGAGCAATGCCTAGCATATGTACAGGGAATGAGTTTAACAGCCAGTGCGATGGCACAGCCTACCTGGGCGTTAACACGTTGGTAGGACCTCGGTTAACCAAATCCACCTCCATCTCCCATCATCCCGGAATCCCATCCATCATAGAAATGTCATCTGGCCATTCATCTAGCATACCACACTTAGATGCATATTGAGGCAGTTCGCTGCTACCGAATAAGGAAGTCAGCTGGCTGTCAAAGAATGTGTCAGCAAGCTGACTTAAGTTGGATTCAGCTTGCTGCTTCCGGCTGAGTCCTTAAATTGATAATTATGTAAAGTCCAGAAGACTCGATATTACATAAAGTTCAGTAGGCTGAACCTAAATAACTATTATATTTAAATGAATATTATATCTACCAATATACTGATTCATTACAATCCCTCCAACTTAACTTGTTGTTGCCTCGACAACATTAATTTGCAGAAGTTTTTGGTCGGGGAACTGAACCTGACCAGCCTCCCCCACTGGCTGCTTTTTCAGCCTCTCACCTAGGGGGTTGTTCCTGGGGCTTCAGGATCAAGAGACTGAGATTTGGACCTAGATCTGGACAGCCCTCTAGATATGTCAGCTGGCCTTCTAAAGAACCCTATTTGTTCTAAAGTTGGACCTCGAGGAGAACGAAGGATGGTAGCCTGCTCTTCAACCACTTGGGTGTCTTGAGTACCAGCTCCTGATGCTTCTCCTCTGCCTTATTCTTCTTCCTCATCCTCCTCATCTTCTTCCTCTGAGAGGGTAGGAGTCTCGTCCACTAAGACGTTTTGCTCCCTGGTAGACATGGAGTAGTCTATTGACCTTCCTTTCTTAGGGCGGGCCGGAGGTTGCTTGGCCTTCAGCCTACTGATATCTATTTGGCCTGCATTCTTCGCCCATTTGACAAAAGCATGCTTTCCCTTAGAGAAGTAGTCTCTTCCCCTCCTCCTGTGCTCTTTGGTCTCCGCATTCATATTACTCAGGCAGCCATTCAGTATGGGGTCCCAAGGGGCAATGTGAGGTGGTAGGATGAGGTAGCCGTCTAGGCCATAGTGGAAGTCATCCGGTTGGGCTCGGTCACACTCCTGCTTTTTGTTTGTGACGGTCATCGACCTCCAGTCTGTTGGCTGCTGGTTAGTACTGGGTTTCATGCTCAGCCTCTCTCAGTTTACATGGGAACCAGTGGGGACAGAACATCTGCTGTCCTGCTTCCCTGGCCAAGTACTCCCAGCTCCTCCTCTCAACTTCATTGTAAGCTGGCAGTAGTGTGAGGTAGAATACCGTATCCTTAATGCTATTGGGCCGCATGCTCACCACCCTGATGAGTCTCTAATCTCCCACTATTCCCGGTATTGTGACCGGCTTGTTCTCTGAATCATCTGCAAGATACCGGGCCTGCGCTGCTGTATAGCCTACCATCTTGGCATAATCTTCGTAGAGTACCACACCAGTGTGTGTCTCAAAGTACCTATCCTGTGCTGCAGCTCCTTCCCTCTGTAGCAGTGTTGTCCGTTCCAGCTTGTTGATCTCCTGGGCTGCCAGCAATGCTTTCATCAGGGTATCAAAGTTTTGGCCACTCACCACAGTATACCTGTAAGTGGCCAAGCTCTTCTGCCTGTCCGCTTCAGCCTTTTTCCTTCTCTCCTCCTCTGCCGCTGCCGCTTCTTCTTGTTGTTTCTTCTGTCTCTCCTCCTCAGCTTTCCTGAGGTTTTCCGCTTCCTGATCCTTCTTCCTCTGTGCCTCTTCTGCCGCCTCTTGTTGTCTGCAAACCTTTTCTTGTTCTCTTCTGGTGAGGGACGTCGTTGCCAGCTCCTTTTGGTATTGCTCCATTGTCCTCCTGTCACCTTCCCGTGTCAACTGAAGCGACCGTTACGGAGGGGCTCCAGTCGCCCAAAGGAAGAACCGTTTCAACGCCCCTTTACCATTGGTCATATGGTCCTTAAATTCCCAAGTATCCGTAGAGGCATCGTAACCCTTCCATCGAATGAGGTACTTCATGACATATTTAGACGATTGACGGATTGAGCGCGCGTCTAAAATCTCCTCAACCTCATATTCCTCAGGGTCACCGTCCCAGACAGCTGGGACCGGTCCCGGTTGGACAGGTGACCGACCTGTGAATAGTGAGTCCCCTTTGATGGAAGATTCTAGGCAGGAGACATTAAAGGTTGGGTGACCCTTGTATTCTGCTGACATGTTCAATTTGTAAGCATTCTGACTGACACGGCGCACCACCGAATATGGACCGACCCAGACAGGACCAAGCTTTTTCTTGACCACACCAGGGAGGTACAGGTGTTGAGAATGTAGTTTGACTAAATTGCTCTTATAAAAGGTCAGTTCTCGACAGTGGTGATTAGCGTACTTTTGTTGGTTTTCTTGGACTTTGTGCAGATTCTGTTGGACTTCTGACAGGGTGTCAGCAAACTCCTGAGTTAACTAGAGGGAGACCGGGTTGTCAATCCCTTCAGGGTGAGTTAAAATCTCCCCTAGGACATCTAAAGGAGACTTAGGGACTCTATCCAGGCTTAGTTCAGAAGGAGTCTTGCTCGTTGACGCGTGTACCGCACTGTTGACCGCAAACTGGATTTGAGGTAACAGGTCATCCCAATTATCTTGTGTTTGGTTAATATCGGCTCTCAGTACCTCTTGCTGAACTCGGTTAGTTCTTTCAGAGTGCCCATCAATCTGAGGGTGGTTTGCAGTGCTGAGCAGCTGCCTAACTCCCATTAACCCCATTAAAGCCTTTCAGATGTTAGAGGTAAATTTCGAGTCTCTGTCTCAGATGATATTAGAGGGTAGCCCATGTTGGCATACTACATGGTTGTGGAACTGTCTCGCTGTTTCAAGTGCAGTTACTTTGACAGTTGTGGGGATGAAAATGACCATTTTTTCCAATTTATCCACCACTACCAACATCATGCCCAGTGGCAATTCGTGGCAGTGTGACCACCCAGTCCATGGTTATTGTTTCCTTGCAGCCAGTTGGGATGGGCAGCGGTTGTAAGAGGCCTCCCGGTGGTGTGTGCCTAGACTTATTCTTTTGACACTGGTCACAGGACTTAACGTATTTCAAGACCTCCCAAGGTAATCTCTCCCAATGATAATGTTTTGCTAGTTCGCCAATGGCTTGCCCCAAATGCCCACCCAGTAAACTGTCATGTGCTTGACTCAATAAAAGGGACCTTATTTCCAAGTTATTAGGAATGACCAGCTTCCGCCTGCCGGAAGTGGTACAAAACACACAAAGACGCTGTTGATCAATTTTACAAGCTCTGTGTGGGAGATAAGTTCTTTGTCGAGACTTCTGCTGTGAGCTTAAAGTGGTGGCACAAACTATATTGGGCTCTATTTGATGCTGCCCTGGCCGATGCCTACATCCTCTACAACCTGGCCCATCCTGAGAGTGACATGTATCCCTTCATGTTAGATGTTGTAGCGGAGATGACAGACTTCCATGATCCACATAAGGGGAGGCGCTTTCGCTGGAGTGCGGGGCGGGCTGGGATTGACAGGTTCCTAGGGAGACACTTCCCTGAGCACCTTCCAGGAGGCTCTAGACCAGGATGTGTAGTGTGCAGGAGCAAGTTGTATGACCTAGGCCATGAGAAGAGTAAGGTGAGGCCTAGCTATTGGTGCGCAACGTGTGGAGTAGCGCTTTGCCCCGCGCCTTGCTTTGAGGAGTACCATACCAACAGGCACATAGCACATGTAGATAGTGGCCCCTACAAGCTGAGTAGCAGTAAGAAGTAGGACTATAGAGCAAAGGAACTGCAACAGAAACATATATGAAAGACATTGTGCTCCATAAACAGTTCAGCTTCATGTGTGCAAAGCTGTCGATTCTGCAATATTTTGCAACTAATAATTTATTTTTAATCATTTTAATTCATTATTTTGTATATGAATATTTTTTTGTAAGTAAAGTAAGACTTTACTTTCAAGCTCCACTTTACACATTACTATTTGCATGTGTAAAGAATAAATTATGAATTATTAACTGTGATGGTTTGGTGCATGAGGCACTAAAAATACAAAAAATACCCGGACCCCATATGGTCCACTAAGTACAGAGTGTGCCTCCACAAAGCCACTGATTAGAATGAAGTGAAATTTGTTTCATATGATAGGTAAGACACATGCCTACCCCAGATTAAATCAGCAACTACTGGTTCAAATCTAAATTCATAGTGTGTGAAGGTAAAGTTGGCCCTATTTGCTCGTTTCTTGTTACCGTACACACCTTGTACGGAAAGTACACCTAACCTTTCCGAAAATTGCGGGCCACATGGCCAGTGCAATACTTTGTGATGTAAGCTCTCTATTGGTCTATCACACATAGTCATAGCTTCGATGGTTATTTCAATTTAGTGTGACTTAGGGGGTGCATTATTGGACCATATATGGTCTTTTCCTTGAGAGACCTAGTGTTAAGGGTCTGGAAGGCAGCCTGCTGCTCTTCCCCCCACGCATACCCTATGTCTTTCTTAGTAAGGTCAGTCAGATTACGGGCCATTGTATAATAATTCTCAATAAATCTCCTATTGTAGTTAGCCAACCTGAGAATGGATTTAACTTCAGAGACAGGCTGTGGTACTGGCGAGGCCCTTATGGTCTCGACTATCTTAGGATCCATACTCATGCCTTCTTTACTGACAACGTGGCCTAAGAATTCAATACTTTCTTTAAAGAGGCCAAACTTGCTCATTTTGGCATATAAGTGATTTCTTCTCAGAGTGTCCATAACTGTCTTTAAGTGTTTAGCGTGCTGAGCTTCATCTTTAGAGAAAATTAAAACATCATCCAGGAAAACTTGATTCTTACTTGCACTGGGTAGGTGAATATATCACGCTCATATTTTGTTTGCTTGCTTTGCTTCACCTAGTTGACTGAAGTGTATTATTAAATAAAAGTATCATATGCTGAGTGTTGTCGAGGCGACAACGATTTAAGTTGGGGAGATTGTAATGAATCAGTTCATTATTTATTTGATTAATTACATATATAAATATAACACTAAATAAGTATTATGTCAATATACTCACATGTGCGAGTTCATCTAAGTGAATGTATGTCGATGTAATGCAAGTTTACTTACTTTGTCAAAAATGTCAGCAGGATGACTTTTGTATCACAGTGTAGTTTGCTGACTTGTTGAGAAGGTCAGCAGGATGACTTTTGTATCATAGTATAGTTTGCTGAGATTTGTATATCAGTTATATATAGGATGTAAAATCAGCAGGATGACATATAGTAAGCTCGCTTGATATTAGTCAGTATACTTAGCTTCAGTACGTTGAGGGTAGATATATTCATTCAGGGTTACGCCGTACGCCGTATTGGCCAACCTTCGTACGCTTAAATAAGCGTACTGCGTCGGTACGCTCGTACTAAGCGTACGATTAACTTTTTATTCGTGCGTGCCGCCCAGCAACGTTTTGACACCTTCACGTCCGCCACCGCACGCTCTGTTTCACTCGTGACTTTGCATACATCGTCGATCGACGGGATTCAAACTACCAAGTGCATCTTGACAGGTTTGTGGAGCAACGGCGGGAACTAAAAAAAAGTCACTAGCCTTTTCACCAATATTTTGGCCACCAGCCATTTCAATTTTCGCCTCCAACGTGCATCTGCTTGAGTTGCTGCCCATCTTACAAGCTACAATCCTTTTGGCCAATTTCGCGGAGCCTACTTAAGAGACTTCTAGCGCCTTTCTTTGCATTTCGCACCTGCTATTCATCGTAAGTTTTCTTACTTCCGCATTTAGGACCTTGCTGCCTTGCATTCCTCAGGCTGTAACACATCCAGGCCAGCAGCGGA